>NNCF01126349.1:910204-975215 GCA_002313205.1 Laupala kohalensis | reverse complement strand
ACGTGACCTAAAAGTGAAATGAAAACCAACGAATCAAGAGCTCTTAACTATGCGCTTTCTTTATTAAGCTTTCTGAAATACTGAAAACTGAGTGCATTTTTGTAGATTTTCTTCGTAGTACTTAATTTTTGAAACTACCAAAAGTGAAAATTAATATCACGAAAGTAGGGAAATATGGAAACTAACATATTAATATTATATTAGATAAGAATTATAATATTATGTAAGAACCACGGGTAACGCCGGGCAGAATGAACCAAAAATTAGTTCTGTTGACAGGTTTTTTAGTACCAGTAATGTTTAAGTTTCTTTTCAAATTCTGGGCAACGGCGGCAAGTTCTGCTGGAATTATTATAAAGTTCAATCAATATCTATTTTGTGATTAATAATATTAATTGAATGCTTCAGACGAGGAAATCAAAGGAACTTAATATGTCCGATCCTCGTACTAGTTTTGTCAGCAGTTGACAGGAGAGGAACAAGTAAATCGGAAATAAATGAACCGGAACGCGAACTTATCATGATAAAAAACGTGTAATATCGACTTATACACAATACTAAAAAAATATATTTTCACGAACATTTTTGTACCATAGTGACTTTTAGAGATTCTTTTCACTTGAAAATCAGATGCAATGGTATATTGAAAAAATTTTGTACCCAGACCCGTACCATGATTTCTTCCTTGGGGCAGGGCATACTGCTCTTCGAAAACTAATTTTAACTTTAAAGTCATGTGTTACGATATTTTAAGTTGGTTTAATTTTTTATTTTACGTTAATAATTATTTATCAAGTATTAACTTCGTAATATTACGTAGTTTAATTACAATTATATTCTTTTTGGTTCGAGGATGCCCCCACTCCCCAGTTCCCTTCGGATGCATTAATCTACTCAAGTTCTATTCATAAGATTATTGAAAAGCTATTGCATTGTATCTTTTATTTTGTATCCGAGTTTGCAGTAAAGAATTACCATTTTCACTGCGACTAAAAGTTTTGCTTGTGCAGCACGAAAATGAGTGTCTAACTCAGATGCAGGAATTCTTAGCTTACTTAATGTCTTGCGATTCTAGAATCTCCCCGTGTCTTACAAAAGAACATATTTTATAAGTATATTTCTTCTGATAATTTATCTTCTAAAAATGTCACAATTTTTTCTAAATTAAATGAAATCCCCCAAAACATGAAGAAAGTTGGACGAGAACCTAATCAAACAATTTGGTAATAGAACAATTCTTCGAATGTTTTCAAAAAGAAAACACTTTAGTGACATATTTTAGACATATAGAATAATCATTTAAAAATTAAGAAATCATTTTGTGTGTGGAAAGGTGTATTACATTGGAAAATAACAGTGTAAAATATAAACTATCCCAATGTTAAAATTACGTAGATTTAGCAAAAATTGTTTATTAAAGATTTTTCTCTATATTACATTTGTTTTTCAGGACTGCGAGGGTCAAGTTTAAAAAAGAGTTATGTTTTATGACAATAATTATTTCTTACTTGGCTTCTAGGTCTACCATTGTTACTTTTTTCATTGTATTGTAAAGGTTGCGTTTCTAATGATTCTATTCACACATTTTCTTCATGTTGTAAAATACACTGTCACCAAACTATGATTTCATCTTTGTCGAGGGGCCGTGATCTCCACGAAGAGAACACTTCTTCCATCTAATCTTGTTCAACAAATGTTTATTTTCAATTTCGTGATTTCAAAAGGGATGCTAATAAGAAAAATATGAATAATTCCTAGTAGCAAACGGATTGAAATGGATGGAACCTAGAACACGGGTATAATTTGTCGTTATCTCGGACGGAAACATATATCCGAACCGTTGTTTCAAATATTGCAAGTCCTCTCAAGACTGAAGCTGAAAAATGTTTAGATTGCGACATTTCTCTTTAATCATTACCTCCAGTTAAAAAAGGGTAACAAAATTATTAAACAAAACTTTTATGAAAACTGAATCTTCCCGAAGCGAAATTGTGACAGGTAGTTCAATCAGAACCCCACCCATGGATATATTCAGTCTGTCTAGGTCGATGGTTCTCTACCAAAATAACCTACCACTCCAAAATGGTAATCTTGAACATCAATAAAACACAAGTTCACGTGAATGCGACGGGATTCGAGGAATACAAAATAAAATAGAACATATATTATACGTTCGTGTAATTGAGTAACAAATACCAAACCAAAAGGTTGACGCAGCGGGTTCTATTTTTGTACCCCAATATGACTTTCCATGGATTCAGATTCTACGTTCAAGTCCGGATGAAGTCCTTGGCCAATCATACCGAGAAGACGTACGTTCTTCCAGGACGTACGTTCAAAACAAGCGTGGCAGCGGCGGACTTTGCGGGGTGGGGGTGGTAGGGGATAGGGCTGGTGCTCATTTCGGGAGAGGGGAGGAGGGGTATTGGCGACTGCGCCAAGAACGCGAATGCGACTCCGAGCAAAAAACAAGGGGGAATTTGTCGGTGCTCTCTCTGAATCGAGACCTCGAGGAAAGAAAGCGTTCGATATACTGAGAGAAATGAACGCTCAGGGATGTTAAAGAGATAGATGCACGGTGCAAGGTGGCGCATTCTGTACGATACACTGGGCAACACTAAACAGAAAGACATACGAAGTTTCAGAACGCGTTTATCCAACAACTGGATCTTCGGTCACTTCCCAGGATTTATCCTCGTCAAAAATATATTTTCATACGTACACTGAACTATTGTCATTTTTACTCTACTGACCTAACTGTAACCTTTAATGTACATCCATTATAGTAATAAGTTTTCTTTTTAATTGTGTACTGTCAGTTTTTTTCCTATCAACTATAATTTTAGTCATTAATAATTAAAAATAATCATTGTTTGGAGGAAATCTAAGAATCCAGATATATTAATATCAGGACCGGGTACTGTTCCAATAGATCCGTTTAATAGAAGTTGAACTACGCGAAAAAATATGTAAATAAACAAATAAAGAAAGAAAGTGCGACCCAGAACAAATTCATAAAGTTAATACTAAAACTCAATGTAAAACGCATATCATAAAAAAGTCTTCTCGTGGAGATTGGCTTTTCTGAGTGATTATTTTACATCATGTTTACATACGATGAAACATTATTTCTCTTTTGTGACTTTCTTACGAATGGTATAGTACAATCAGATCATTCATGCTTTACAAGTGCTATGAACATTGCTACTTACATTATACTTGGTAATTGTGGAGCTTTAGCAAGATTATCAAAGCATGATAAATTAAATGGCGTTTCTATGTTGCTCATTGTTTTATTGGTATAAAGCTTTTTCGGCTGCATAGCAACCATCGTCAGTAACATACACTGAAAAATATAAATGTACATAAAATGACAATAATAAAAATATAAAAAAATAAAAAAACAAATAATTTTTATTTTTATTATTGTCATTTTATGTACATTTATATATTTCAGTGTATGTTACTGACGATGGTTGCTATGCAGCCGAAAAAGCTTTATACCAATAAAACAATGAGCAACATAGAAACGCCATTTAATTTATCATACTTACATTATCTTGTCCAAAAATAAAGCGTGCAGTTTATATGTTTTAACCGCTTTCCAACCGCTTTCTTTTTGATTCGTTAATTTTTCTCCGTATCGAAAATGCAAAATGCGTCACCTAATAAACACAAGATGAAAAACGAACACAAAGTATGTGGTATGAGAGAAATATACTACTTAAGAATTTAGTGTACTTACTTAAAATTCTTTGATGAAAAACAATTTTCCACCTCTCACAGGCAGTGACGAGGAAAATATTGTGTCATAAAATGAACTCGTAACAGAACTTTTAGTTGCGGCATTGGAAACCAGATTTTTTAAAGGAATTTCATCAAGTTTCTCAGGAAGTATCTCAAACAATTCTAGTCCGAGAATAGTTCTCAGAGTTTATACTTTATAAAAGTCTTATAAAAAGACCCTCCACATAAATTTGTGTGGTCTAAATTGATCGTGTGCTGGAAGTTCACTTTCACACGGGACATTAGACATTCTCTGGTCTTAATATAATACTTTCCTGAAATTTTAATAAGTCTAGATTTACTGTTTTTAAATGTAGATGAATTTTCTTCAGTACCATTAAAAAGTTATTGTGCAGACATTAAATTTATTAGTTTATCTGCACATGGGATGATTGTAGTGACAGTGAAGAATGATGATGGGATGAGGAGCAAGATGAATATTGAGTGCGAACGGGAAAAAAAAACAGTTTAATAAAACATGCTATGAAAGTAATGAAGATATATGATATAATATTGGTTTTCCAAGAGAGATCGTGATGAGATGATCCTGGAAAGCCAGCCAAGACGATGGTGAAGATAGAGTTGAATTGAAGTGTAGATTCGAAATCCAAAGGATTGAAGCAAGTTGTTCATGTGGACGAAAGTGCCTTAACCAGCGTAGTGATGCAGGGCTGAAACCTGTCGGCTAGCATCTGACCCACGATAGTAGTGAAGTGAAGCGAAGTGTGTCCTCTGACAAGGTTAGAGAGCGAAGAAATTTCGAATGCAAGCACCTTTGTTTGTTTTTAAAGCTCTCGTCTCTGTGCTCGCGGCTGCCTGTTCGATTGGTGCAATCGATTGCGTGACGTCAGGACTTGACCATCTATCGATTGCGTATCGATGTGGTGAGGATTGCGTGATATTAATGAAATTCCTGGACTTGTCCAGATTAAG
Organism: Laupala kohalensis; assembly: GCA_002313205.1. Classification (NCBI taxonomy): domain Eukaryota; kingdom Metazoa; phylum Arthropoda; class Insecta; order Orthoptera; family Trigonidiidae; genus Laupala; species Laupala kohalensis. Next base: position 970,496 of record NNCF01126349.1, on the reverse strand, counting down.
TTGTGCAGCATCGTGATTTGCAAATATAATTAACAAAGGAACTTGTAATTAATAAATCTGATTATATTATATTCAATGATTTCTTCTATATTTTTTTAAACTCCATGGCGTGAAATTTGAATAAACCTATGGTGTCAGAGGAAATTTTGTCGGAGAAAGCCAACAATTCAAATGAGTCACTCGACTTGTCCAAAGTGTGTGAATTTCAGAGATGACTCACTTGGCATAATCATATGATATGATGAAAATATCTGTACAGTTATTTTAAAGAGCTCCGCCGAAATATTACCTATTGTTCCATAGAAATTTTTCTGAATCAATGCTTTTGACGCAGCGAGATTGTTCAATTCACGGAAAAAAGGGTAAAGCAACGACATGGAAATCACACAATGAGCTTTTTGGACGACTCTAAGCTTCGTGTGGCTCGAACTTTTGTTAAGGTTACATCACGAGGTCCTACGGTGAAATGAATAGGATTTTTTTTACATAAACTTTCACTATCAATACGAACAAAGGACATATCACAACAACTATTTTAAACTCCTTTATAATATCTTAGTTTTATAATAAAATATTTTTTTTTTAGAATCCACGCTCTCAATAAGGAGCTGGATGTAAGCGAAACAACCGCTTACTTTATTGAAATTGAAGATATTCAGTATCTTTATAAAGATGCTGATCCTCCGCTACCATTTAATAAAATGAACGCCTTGCTTTCTATAAGGTTAAACTTTTTCAGCCAGTTTATAAAGTGACTGACTGCGCCACTCGTTAATCACATTATGAGTATTTTCAATTGACTTGTGAATAATTTTTTCGCTTGAAATGTTACATCAAATAACATTTGTCATGAAATTGTTAGTTAGTTTTTAATTTTTTTTCACTTAAAAGCTACAGATATCGTGGAACAATAATTTTACTAGTTTTGTGAAAATATTGGCGTATTGAATTAATTGTGAATGCGATTAAGATGCCCATTCAAGAATTTCATAATTATTTACACAAATTATTTCAATTGGACAACATACTGTAGTCTTAACGTGTCGAATAATACATGCATTCTGTGATATCAGAATGCATTATTTCGAAACATTGACATAAGTTTATTTTACTGACGCCCAACTACACAATTTGTTTAATTTGAGTTATGGACTTCTACATTTTTGTATCACAGTCGGCGACAGGAAAATTAAAGCCAAATAACGTAGATATATGGAAAGTACGTGTTTGTTTAAACTCACAAGGTTTTTCAGCCTACTACTTGAAATAATCATCAATATGGTTACTAACACGTCTCTTAAAGTCAAAGTGAATAATATTGTCATACATAAAGAATCTTTAATAAATTAAAATATTTTTTATCACTTTTTGTTAAATATGAGGATCGCCACTTGCCCAAAACGGATTTTAAAGATCTCATACTGCTGGTTTCTATTATTTCATCACACTCCTAGGCCTGTGTCACCCAGCACAGATGAAGAACCATTGTATAAATGGCAAACGCTATTATTGCAAGTTCAAAGGAAGTCGCATTTGCCAAACGGTTGGTTACAATGTTCAGACTCTTCAAACAAAAATCTCACTCACGGTCACCCAGTTAATTACTCGAATGAATCAATTGGGTTTTTTCCATTTTTGAAGAACAATTAACGGATCCTTGGCTAGTACCAAAAGTACACAAGTTCTTCATTAATGCTAGATATTTAGGAGAATTGTTGTGTGAATAAAGTTCTTTGGCACACGTTACTTAACTTTTCGTGTAGTTTCGCTAAGAAAATTCATTGAGATAAGTAATATAACATTTATTTTCATCCATATCAAAAGAAGATAATTGTGCATGCATTCGAAGTATATTTTAAAGTATATTTCGAAGATGATTGGCCGGGCATTGCAAAGCAGACGTCATTGGCGAATTCACGTAGGAGTTCTGCAATGAACTACGTCGAACAGCCATCTAGTAGGTCTCCTTCTACGAGTTCTCCAAGAATCGGATATTACTTTGGAAGAAATGGGGATATGAGTAGCGTCCACCAACATTCCGGTGTTGTGCAACGAGTCGATAGTCCATGATTCCTTGGGTCTATATTAACAACTGCCTTTGTTCGTTCAACTACCACGAATTGGTTGGGTCCTAATGGCACCGCGCGCTCGAATTGAGTGGGTCCTAAAGTGGGATCAGCTTGATCCTGAGGTCGAAGGAGGATTCCTTCATAGATTAGTTCCTCCAGTTTTAAGATACAAATGCATCAAAGTCCCATTACGGTCCGATAGATGAGGTGGGATGGGTTAGTTTTGATCTCTGGAATGCTACGAGAAATGACGTAGCTATGTTCTACGTAGTGGAGGTCGGTGGAGGCGCGCCTGCATAAGATTTCCGTAGCAACGTGTTTTTTATCTCTCGTCATGCAGTGCTGGGAGAGAGTAGACGTGGTTGCCATCGTTTACTCGGTAGCAAATTCTGAGTTTTGTAGTTGCGGGTTATGGATGTCTGCTGGTGTGTGTGGCATTTGAGTCGGGAATGGGGGAAATGTGGGGATTTTAGAACACCCGACAGACAAATATGGGTAATTAATACACTTTCTACTTAAAAACGAAATAATTAATTTAATGAATGGAATTTTTATTATTATTTATAATACTTCCATTTTATTTTAAACTCAAATTCGTGCAGTATTTTTCTCATTAGAAGAGACAAAAAAAGAAGTAATTTGATATTTTAATATCGAAATAATACATATAATAGATCTCAAGCAACAGATCGGCAAAGCATATCATTTTGTGCCCCAATAGTAGAGTGTTCAGTACATTCAAACTAAATTGAAAATTGTTTCACCTTGTAAAGTTTAAACAAATTAACAATAAAATATAGTATCATCAAGAATGAATAAAATTTTTGCAGATTTTACCAACTATAACGTGTTTTTGTTGTTGTTACTTTTAATGATTTCAAAAATTGATGAGTGAAGAAAATTTTTAGTTTAAGATAAAAAAAAGTAGTATAAAAATGACCCTAGTACCTCGAGAAGTGATGAGCCCCGCTAGTTTCAATAATTCATTCGTGGGAGCGAGGTGAAAGCTAAAATAAAATTTACACATATTTGCAACCGGTTTCCATATGTTTATATATCACTTCGAAGAAGATCTGTTTGGATAAGAAGGGAAGGAAACCCTTTTGAAGTGTCAGTTTTATGCTCAAACATTCAGAGATTTCGAAATCGTTAAAGCCCCATGTCAGACCTTTATTGAAATGTGATCTGTTTAAATAATATTACATTGTGGATACTGTCAAAACATTGGACTTAATGATCCACTGTTAGAAGGAAACATTGTATAGCTTCCAGCAATAATCGAATTCTGTGAGAAGACCACCCCGCTTACTCTATCCAGTGACGTAAGTTTTGAAGTTAGTAATTGCATGAAGTCGCCACAGAGGGCACCACCGGCTGTGCAAAACAACAACGGGTAAGTTGAAGGTCTTCGTTGCTCCTAAATTGGTTCAAGTTCCTCAACAACCAGCTGGGCACTGTCTCCAGGCGACGGATGGGTCATAGAGGATATTGCATGCATTCTAATAACCACTGCAGAGAGACTGCGTAAAAATTTGTGGAATATTACAAGAGACCCTTTAGTGTTTGTTTAGATTAATTAATTTATTTTTCATAACGTAATTCACTATTTATTTCTTTTACAACCATATATCATTCTATGAATTAATCAATGAAAACTGCGTGACGAGCCGGGAATTGAACATAGGACTCCAGCTTTTATGGAAATTAAGCACTACACCATCCGTCCGCCTTCCACAACTGTACACCTGCCAGGAGTTCCATGTTCCTTTCCCGACTCGTCGCCATTTTTACTTCACCGAAAGTTGTGACGTATCTTCTCTCTTATGAGTTACTTCTATCAATAAAAGTACACAATAACAACTTTTCGCTTTGGAAGATTCCTAATGGATTTATATCGCATCTGTCCAGGAGGTCGTTAGTGACCCACATATGTCGCAATTCATTGTTACTTTTACGATTGGTTAATATTAACTAATTGCTGTTAGTTAATTACTTATCTTTCCATTAAATATATTCCAGCTCACAGAAAATTATTTGTAATCATAATAACGTTTTTACAAATACGTGTCACTGCTTCAATACCACCAGCCCAACTCTAAAAACAAACTAAAAATAAGGTATTAAATTTTTTGAATGAAACACTGACTTTGCATGTCTACATACTGTCAATATACATAAAAACTAAACAATTGATAAAACATAATAGAAAGAAATACAGAATCAGAGAAAGTCTTGAGTGGATCGTAAATGGGTTGATGACGCTTTCTTAGGATTCTCACAAGATTTTCAATCCGTTTTCGTAATCTCTGCTGCATACACCGTGAACCCCAAACAAATTATAATTTTTATGACAACAAATGTGAAAACATTGAAAATAAATTGGTTCACAATAAATTAATCCATGGCATACCTCACCCCATATTTTTAAGAGGAGTGTACTATCATATGTCCAAGTAGGTCCTACCACCCACAAGATTGGAGAGTTGTGTTAGAATCTACTAATTTGTACGTACGGTCATTTACAACCCCAGCGTAAATGTAAAGAATAGAACGTACATGGACAATCTAAAAAAATATTATCGCTTTCTAGGATTACATTTCTTAATTTTTAACAATCCCACACAAAACTAGCTGATATGTCAAATAATGCACAGATTTGCGGAAGAAAATAAATAAATAATTAAACTCTGCTATCAAATTCATCGTTAAGAGATAACGAACTCGCGCGCATCATCTTTATTAAAAATACACACGGAGCGTCACATACTCCCCTACCGAATCGGCCGTTGCGTACACCCCAGCAGCACGCGTTGCCATCAACGCAGTCAGCGACATAAACCCACAGAGCTTACACTTGAATTCGCCCGCGACTCAGAACGCAACGTCCGTGAATTTTAACAGATGATTGCCTCCGGGAATACCCAGATTATTAAATTTTTATTTGCTTTTAATTTTTTCCGCCGTTCAGTCGTCGCGTATTTCTCAATCCCCTGCGTGCACCAGAGAGTGAAAGAGTGACAGGGAGGGGAATTGTATAGGGATGAGATTCATTCTCGCCAATAATTCATAACTGCTTTTGATCGCCTCACCACACAGATTGGAAAGGAAAGAAGTGAAGCGTGATTCGGATGTTTAGAGAGTAGTGACGTAGCGTTGATCAAGTATTGTTGATCGGTTTCGTGCGACTGTTTCTGTGATTCCCCGCACTGCTATGTGTTTGTTGGAGTGTGATGGAGTATCAGCAGCTGGAATATGGAGTCTGATTCGGTACGTTCAAACGGAATTTGTCATATCCTACTTTGTTAAACTGAATTATTTTTTATTTAAAGATTTTTGAAGGAAAAATTTCTTAAGTAATAATCAAATATGAGATTATTCACATGAAAAAAAATCTGTGTCATGGAGTGTTGAGAGTATGTTGATGGTATGCTAAGATTTGAGAACTCACTGAACTGGAATCGGTAAGTAGAGTACTTGTATTACACATCTGCAAAAGAGTGTCATAATATCAAGAAAAAATGACGCATTTAAAAAGTATTTCTTTAAATATGTGTTCTTGGGGATCGTGTCAAGAAAAATCAGCAGAGTAACTTATTCATTCAGAAGATTCCTTGTATTGAAGTAAGATTGCATGAGAGAGATGTACTCTAGACGCACTTTTCCTATCCGGCATTTAATTTATCTTTCATTCATTGCTCTTACCATCTTCCTTTTTGAGCACAATCTCAATTTTCTTGAATGACTGGACCAACTTAACTATACGTTCCAACGCCGTAGAAAAATATCCAGATGAAATATCGAAAAATGGTTTTTTTGCCATGATTCTGGAAGGGACTTTGTTCTCGGAAATTACAAATTGAATCATTTTATGTGAAAAAAATCCCTTTTTCGATGGCAAATTTAACATTATCGTCCTATCCTAAACTTTTTCTTCGTATATCCTTCCGCGAGAGCTTCTACCTCCACCATCGCCTCCATCTTCACACTTACAACAGATTTTCTTAAAACAGAATCGTCAGGACTAACAAACCTAACATCGCCGACTGTAACCAAACAATTGTTTATAATTGTTCATATGCTGTCGCGAGCCATATTATAATTATCATACCCTAACATACTAACATAAACGGTGGCGGAGAGAAGAAAATAGTGCGGAACAATATTTCTTTATAACTATCGTAAATATGAAAAGCGAAGAATACAGCTTATATTTTCGGAACCGCAATAATATTTGTAGTATTATGACATAAATTATTTTTTCGAACTCTTGTGGGACCATATTCTTAAGTTTGGTCTTATTTTTGAATTATACCGAAAATATTATTCATGAAGATTCAAATCTTATTCTCCCTCTTACAAACCACAGTAATTTTTCGAGTCAATGTATTAGGATATAGAAATTCCCTTCATTTATTGAGAATTACTCAGAATCGTAGGAGTAGCGGAATTTTGAAAATTTTTCTAAGTTCATTAACATTAAAGAACACGAGGAAAGTAATAGTCTAAAGTAGCACGCTCATTTATATCACTCTCACAATAGCTTTCTAAGACAGAATAAGCCATGGAACACTATCAAAAGAATAGCTGGATGGACACCAGATAAGAATCACAATCTCTACAGTCCTCGCGATAAAAGAAAAGTAACGAGTTGTAACCAATGGAGCGAAAGCTCGATGTTGTCATGTCTACTGCATGGGGTGTCTTAGCGTATTCGCTCCATTCGCTCCAGTCGGAATGCTTTGGCACCCACAAAAAGGTTGCTGCTATCCGTGGAAAAGCTAACTTCAGGCAATGTCAAGCGCGTCAAAGGTTAGCGATCAAGACCACTGTCCGTCACAGTTGGCGTACTGTAATTACTGCCTGTTCTACGAATCGGCTGATGTAGACATCAGCATCTGAAAGTAAACTCACTAAGATTCCGCCGATACGAGGAAAGCATACACGTGTCTACACAATGCTAACACTCACTCATCGACTTTCACGTTGTCTTTACGCTCCTCCTCCGTCCTTTTCTTTTCTTTCTTCGCGAGTACTGCAGTGTTAGATCTCAATTTATTTCTTTTATTTTTTTTCTCCTTACGCACTTGCATGTAACTGAATTTTTGAGGGGAGGATTTTATGTTGCAGAGAAATTCGTGGTGTGAAGGAGAGGGAATACGAGAGGGAAATCCCCAACAGAAAACCTCACCAAGTTCGATCGCACTCGCGCTGCACATTGTGAACGAGTACACCGTTACAACACTCCCGTTGCTGGTAAAAATACCAAGATTCCATCCACATCCCAAATAAAATCATCTAGTTTTTGTCACATGGTCTACTGAATGTGAAAGGTTATTTATCTAATCTACTGCAAGTTTTACATACTCTACTCCTTCACGGTTCAAATTATGTTGTTGTTCGAGCATTCGATAATTGTTCCAGAAATGGGAATTAGAAAAATACCTTTTCAAATATAAATAAGGGACCACTTAAAAAATACTTTGATTTATTGAACATATAATAAAACAAAAAATATTAAATTTACGAGCCAATTAACATTGAAAATAAAATATTTAAAAAGCGTTGGGTTCAAATTGTGAGAGCGCTTATACTATTGAAATTGTGACGATACTAGTTTGATTGCATGATGATAATTGTAGTGGAAGATCATACCTTATTCTCTAGGGTTGGAGCTGGACTCACCACACAATCAGCCTTTTAAAGTCAGTTAGTTTGTGAGAGTGTCGCTACTTGATTCGTAGTGACAAAGTTCGACTTTGGTTATGAGCACGTGCTTTCAGAGTAACATGAAGCATGTTTTTTCTTTCACCGAAATAAGGTTGCATATCTGACAAATAATTTTGTGTGCCGTATCGTACAAAGTTTTTTTCTAAAACAAATATGAAAATATTGCTATTATTCTCTAAATATTAACGTTTTTTTGTACACAAATTACATGTATAAATTATGGAAGTTCTTGCATGAGTATTGAAAGTGTGGAGCCTGCTACCTTATCGTTCTATGAGGTGCTACTGCAGACCATAACATACTTCATCATAGTGCCGAATATCGTATTCATACTACTCTCCTATAAGAAAAGCAAATCGCAAGATAATCTTGCCCACAAGTTGGGGGTGGTCTGTGGCGCCCTCCCTGGGATGGTGGTGGGAAAAAGAACAACGTCACAAAAGAGGATATACCATACAAAAACCATACAGAGGATACGGATCTCTCTAGAGCTGTCTTGTATTAACTTCGAGGTATCATACTCTATAATAGTTCAAATCCTAACCTTAGCGCACGTGTCATCCCCAAAACAGTAGATGTTCAAAAACGATATGGGAGGGTCGTGTATATATGATACGCGATAGTATGATAAAGTAGGTCTTGCTGCAGAGTGGTTAACCAACAAGAACCCGAAAGCAAACATGAAAGGTTGCTCCGTTTGGTGAGTAATTTCAGGAACTAAATTAACTTTCTCAGTTATACACATCATTATAATATTCAATGGTATAATTATGACAGACATATACAGTAGAATGGTTATAACAAAATATATGTAGATAAATAATTCGTAAACGTTATTCAGAGAAAGATATGTTAAGTGTGTATTGGAAATCGATAAGAAATTAATATTAATTAGAGCAAATATCAATGCGCCAAAGACATCCACGTAAGTGCTATTCTTGCTAACTAAGACTTGGAACTAAGGACAAGTTGAAGACAGTCCTCGATGATAAGCGTTGGAATATGATGCAAATGATAGGACTCTGGTGTGTCATATCCCAGTGGTGATTACCAGAAAGGCTAGATATTTTTTGAAATAATATTACATGTGCATGAAAAAGCAGTATTTTGGTCATTTGTAGGTCCATAGACCTCTTCTTGAGACTTAAGGGGCGTGAATCGCTTCCCCCCCCTCCCCCCTACTCGCATCATTCGTTTCGACAAACACATCCCTTCAATGGAAGGAACTCCCAATCGTTTCGTCTCAACAAAGACTTACTTGTCCCATCTGTTTAGATTTATGGTTCAACCTCTCTTTTGGTCTCTGTGTAGTCGGGATCAATCTCAAATTGAAGTTTTGTTTCCTCCATCACAAGGAAATGTAGGTTGAAAATACTTTTATGAACAAANAAATAGAGGATATATATATATATATAAAGATATAGCTGATACCAGCAGAAATGTTTTAACATTTTTTAATCGAATGTTTTTGCGACAAAGACCATGCGTCCCATTGATAAATTAATAGACATTTTTTATTTAAGAAGAACTTTATCAATTCAAAATTCAACAGACTTTTTCGTATTTTCAAACGAATTAAGTAAAACAGTAAAAGCAAAACAACTGCGTTCATAGAGTGATTTGGGAATTGAATCGCGGATCACATCAACGGCATACCCGCTTCCCTCCGGAATTGATTGCACGCTTCTATGTAGGAATGTGGGCCTCGGTGGTAAACACACCGCTTGGAATTCGCACCGTGAAATTTGTCGCCCACAGATGATTGAGAAAAGTATCGATATTGCACTCTCCATTAACAACGTTCCGCGATTCCCTCACAAATGTGAAAATAGGCGAAAAATATTATTTAGAGATTGGGGTATTACATGAAGCGAGGAAAATTAATTTTGGGGAATCATTAATACGCAAACGTTCCGGAAAATTAGAGCTCCTTTTCTGCGTTGTCGAAACGAGTAATCACAGAAATGAAGTCTCGTACTTTCGAGCATAACAGATGCTTCGACGATTTCCTATTATTTAATCTTTCACCTTGTCCTTTCCGAGATAACAGCATTTCAAAATTTCATCGGGAAATGAAGCTACTTGACTCATTTTTTTGAATAGGGGGTAACTTGACTTCTTGAGTCCTAACGAATGACAGCTCTGACGCGTCTGACAATGCTGGAATAAACAACATTCGTAGAGAATTGTACATGAGTTACGTGATGCTCCATTGTACATTATTATATACTATTCATAACTGTTATGATGCCCTGTTTAAATTGCTTAATGCTAAATATGAAACTGAGTGAAACTTGCCTAAAACTAGCAAACGGGAGAAACGAGTATCTGCATATTTTCCAGGTAAATAAAATAGTCTCGCTAAATTAAATTGTACGTTCATGTCGCACAGAATACTTTTATTCTGTTTCCCGAGCGGTTGAATCGCACGTGTTTAGCTACTCATGCATGTAGATGATGGATCTCAAACTTTTCATCTCGATGACCACGAAGTGAAAAATTAGGATATATTTTTCAAGATCTCACTCCCCTCCGAATTCAACGAAACAATACCAGTAAATCTTAACATTACACAACCGATATCCAATACTCCATGATTATCAGTTGTTTTCTAAATAATAGCTGGGAGAAATATTTTTGAAACTGTTGGACTTAAATAAATCTCCAGTGTAAGGTTAAAACCAATTCTTTACAATCAAGGTTTAATTCTTGATTACACAACTTTATTTGTGTTATAATTGTTGATGACATAAATTCACAGGTTCAAACGTTGCAATCCCTGTAATTAATTGGATTTATTCTTCTGGTTTTTACATTTTATTAAACATGAAAGAGCTTTCTTGTGTCCTGTTCACATCCAGTGATCAATCGAGCGTTGTGGGGTTTTGGCGGTGCTCGTTTGGTACACGAGCTAGCGCTAAACCCGTGTTCGATCAGGCGTTAACTTCAGCACGATTTTGATGAAACGTTTCGACGAAAGGTTATTTGGTATGATAAAGCAATCTAACATGAACTCATTTCCAAAAAGGATTATTTAACTAAGTAAATAAACTTTATTGTCAAAAAAGCAGTTGCAAACTATACTACGTTACTCTCCGGAAACAAGCAAGGGAACATCCCATCAATTCCAATCAAGGGCACAAGGGTTGTGGTGGTATTTAATTCTTATAAAAATATTTAATAAAATACGTACTGTTATCAATTACAAAATGAATCTTATATAAAATAAGCAGTAAAAATTTGAGATTAATAACAAAAGTCTGATATGACATTCCCGTCTATGGAAAATATTCCACTACCAGGAAGAAAACCGGAGGAAAATTATTATGCCAAGACGGGCAACAGATAATGCACACAATCGTACAGAGGTAACGTACAGTTAGAAATAAACTATTATAAATAAAAAGGATCAAAAACAACATGCATTAAAAAAGTAATTTAATCAGTATTGGGAGTACTATAACTGTGGCCTGACAAAGTATAAGAGAAACTAACATCCCCTACATCATCTGAAATTATAGGGTAATCAATATTTATTGGTAAATTGAATCTCTCATTAACTTCTTTTATTAAAAGCAGTAAATTCTTTAACATTATAAAAGCAATACTGCATAATTAAAATTTTAACTACACATTTGAAGGGATCTAATTTATTAATATTTTATATATTTTCTGAAAAGAATTATAAAAAGTTTTTCCTGAATGATTTGTCCCCTTTTGCAAATAAAGATTCACACGTCAAGACGACGAAGTCTTGCCTACTATTAGAAAATTAGTATATTTCCTCCACTAAACAGGTCATAGTGTTTCCTCCAACGCTATATAGTCCATAAAATTGTAAAAAAATATGTAATTGAACACAGTTGAAGAAACTTTATATCGAATGGAAACATCAAGAACCAAAACCGTTTTTACTACTAGGTTTGATAATAATTTACTCTTGAAAGGTTAATTTATTGTATAATTCTTTAGGAAAATATGTTGAGTTTAATCAGCTTTTTGTAGCTTAAAATGAAGATTATAACGAAACGAACATTAACTCATCCAATTCTTCCAGAAGTATTATCTTCAAATCCTAGGAATTTACACCTCATGTAACTGACATTCTCTGTATTGTAAAAAAGCACATTTGTGAGAGAGATGTTTAAAGAATCTAACGAGGGTTCGAAAATCAGTTCAAGCGAATAAGAAATAACAGCTAAAAGACTCGAAATATTGTTTCCGGATACCAAAAAATCTTTACTGTCCTTACTGAAAAATCAAGATTTGATAGTCTGCAAAGAATACTGGAATAAAACGCATAATTGAATTACCTCAGATATGTGAAGTTTTATAAATGATATATAAATGTTAACTCAATTCAACATTACCTCAAATGAGAGTGACATATTCGTCAAAACCACCCCACGATGTTTTAATCGCCCAATTTACGAGGTTTTTAAAAGTGATCAATGGTTATTTACTCTCGCATTCCAATGCGGGCGAGACGGAATTATCACCCGTACTTCATGGCAACTTCGTCCCCATGAGCAGACATTTGCACCCACTCTCCCAGTGCGCTGTAGATTGCTCATTAAGGATTAAGTATCAAACATAATTAGGAACGTTCCTGAAGTTTGATATACCGCAATATGTTTACGTAGAATGTTTTATATCCGTTCGAATAATTCCTGATGAGAAATTGAAAAAGTGTTTTATATAAATCCGCGGTTAAAAACTACCTCCTGCACCAGTGCTTCTACACTGTAAAAGAATTTATTGATTTTAACAAAAGTTAAATTCGTCTTGTGCTTTATCACGCCATTGCTGTAGTACTTTTTAAACAACTTATAACAATTTCAAAAACTATTTTCTTGCATGATTGTGTTGTCTTATGGCTCATATTAATTTAGTTTTATGTGTACTCAACATTGGCACGTTTGTGTACATAAATTCTGTAGCCCCATCCTGGCCCGGGTTTTTCTCCGGTTTTCCTTCGGGTAGAGGCGGATTTATCATACAGGTTCTCTAGGCTTTGTCTAGGGGCGGGTCTATTGTAACAATAAATCGTGAATTTAGTGTTATTTCAATTTTTAAGCACTATACTCAGAATAATCTATAGTTCGATAATAACTTACATGTAATTTTTTGCTTAAAATTACAAACATATTGACATTCTATTAGTATTATAACTCGCAGCTAACTTTTTATCTTATCTAGGAATTTTTGCTGAATTTTTTGAATCCGCCTCTGCCTTAGGGCCCTTGATCGGAATTGATGGGATGGTCCCTTGCTTGCTTCCGGAGAGTAAATTAGTTTTTTTTCCCCCTCCACGTGGTCATACGCAGTTTGTACTGTTTTTTGACAATAAATTTATTTATTTATTTATGACAGTTTAAGATATTTTCCGTGCATATGTCAATTCTTCATATCAATGGGGACCGAATTCTTTATACAATTAGTAAAAGAATGCTCTCATTGGGAAAGGTTTTGGGGTTTTCGATGTTGTATGCCTATTATTGCAGAAAAATATAACATAAATTAATTATTGCAATGCAGTAGGAAATTCGCACCATAAAGTGACATGAAACTGTCATTTAATTAAACTATATTTAATCTGTAATTAAACTATTGCTCAATTTCTCGAACACGGAAATGACATAAATCCATGAGACTCATCCCCAACTTTAGACATTTCTTTCTGTTACGAACCGGTATACGCCACTATTCAAATAGACCTTCAAAACTCGACAGGGTTTTTATCCTATGCCCATAACTCGAACATGCTATTTTACATCAAATGATAATATATACTCCGTGCTCTACGCAAATATGCTTTAACTTTAAATGTTCAAATATGTTAATTTTAAACAAGAATTGAAAATTGAATTATTTACGTCTATCATTATCATAGGACGTTCTTAAGTTTTTCGATCTGTTCCTAGACAATTGATTATGTATTTTATTTTCGTTAAATCTGTGTATGCTAAAGAATAGAGTAATGTGTTATCTAAAACTGTTAGAAAAAATTAACACAAATTATGAATCGCTGTGATTTCCTTAATTTCATTCTATGCATCTAATACGTAAATTAAAAAATTAGTTTGAAATGTCAATATTTGTAACATGGGTAGCGAGATCTATGATATAACGCAATATCGTTATAGGAGATAACGCAATATCGGAACCACGTGATATTTATATTTCTCCCGCTGATCAATAAAGTGTCTTTTGGATTGAATCAATATACGATTTGGGAAGAAGCTTGTAATGAAAAAATTGGACAAATCAATACAATGATATTCAAAGTAAGTATGTTAATATTTAATAATAGATATGGCATAATTAAAATATTTCAATATTTATTATGTGCATTATGATATAGATTCATATTTGACCATCTCACAGTCGTCTAATAAGAGTTACATTTCACATAATTTCAGTTAAGAAGGTTGATTATTTCCCACTTGACCCTAGCACGAGTTACGGATAATATTTTGCTTATTTGATCATTGGAGTAGTGAATTATTATAGTTTTGTATTACACCTTAATTTGTTATGATAATGTAACATTTAAAATTACGTTATCTTTTGCTCATAATATATTTTTCATTTAAATTTGGATAATTTCACATTATTACAAGACTCTGTGTAAACTGTATTTCATTCCGAAAAAATATTAAGATTATCTAAGATTACAAAAAAAAAACATTTGATGTAACTCTTTTTTCTCGATAATGCATTTGATGCCCTAGATGAGAGATCTATGATATTTTTCAAATAGAAAATTGTTTGGTGACGTAGAAGACGTCATCTAGTGTACGCTGGGAGCTTTTCTGAAGTATTTCTCGGAAGACGTAGTCTTAGGATAAGATCTGAGCAAGTTTGATGTGGAAGCATCGCGTCGGGGAGCCAGAAGAGTGTCTGCAGGGCTTTGCGACTGTATTCAGAAGTAGATGCGTTCACCTTTGCTACTCTCTTGACCCGTTCCTTGGAGCCGTGCTGCGAGAATCATTTTGGCGAAGGCCTTGCAGCGCTCTGGATGTTTTTTTTCCCCTTCTTCTCTCGTTCAGTTCAGTTCTTTTTTCTTGAGACTGGAGACGAGCCAAGGGTTCACAGAGTTCTCGGTAAATGCGTTGTTTTCCCTCTTTTATAACACCTTTCTTTGTCTCCTCTTTGGCTGAAGTGTCCAGCACTGTTTGAATTAAAGAACTCTATTCTCCATACATGTTAGTCTTTTCTTATTCACTAACACTTTTCATTACTAACATTCGCTCAAATTTTTAGACTATTGAAAATAAAAGTTATACCAAATTTAACAACTCAAAGATTTAATTAAGAAAATGACTTCTAATTTTTATTTTCCTATTTACAATTTTCCTATTTTATTCTGTTCTTTTACTATCTTCATATCTTATTTTACTTTTACAAAAATATTATAGTAGTTGAAACATACGGTCTCGATATTATCATTTCCAAAACTACCATTCTTGTCTTTGAGTGAATTTGACTGAGTGGTAATGATGTACTTCCCGTCTAACCAAAATTCGTACATATATTATATAGATATGTATGGGAGAAGAGGTTCCCAAAATAAATAAGAAAGAAACTTGAGCATTTAGAACATTTATGTTTCAGTAAAATAGGATTTTTAAAGTAATTGTACTCTCATCGTTGAAGTTCTAGTAATGACATAACTTTCGTTGCAGTTCATCGCTCCGGAATTTTGTCGTACGCGAAGACGAGAGCAGAACACCCCCGCTCTTTTCTCACATTGTCCGTTTTTCTTGAGCTCAACTTCACCAGCATCCCTCCCCGTCTCTCTTCACACACACACACACACACACACACACACATACGTTCCTTTGTCATCCGTATTCCCCGTCTCAAGCCGTTCACCGATAACGAGAAGCAAACAACGCAGCGTCGCCCTTCATACCAGTAGTTCTCCAGCCCGCCACCCGCTGCGTCGCGAGCGCTCACGTATTGTGCACAGAGCGCTGCTGCATTGTTGTGAGTCGCGCGTGCTTTGCCCAGAACGCAGCCTCTGGAAGGTGTTGTGTTGTGGTGCATTGGGGTTGGCGGGTGGGAGAGAGGTGGAGGACGCCTCGGGGCGCGTGCTTTGCATCTTCGCCGCTAACGGCAGCACTGTCGCATTTTGCAAGCCGTCGTTACTGCAACACACCCTCGTCCTTCATCACTCATACGACTACTAAAGGTTGTATTTGGAAAATGTAAAAAGGAATACGTGATAATTTATATTTCCTGAATGTGTCATTAGAACAAATNAGTCTAAACGCAAGAACCTTTTAACAACTTCGTTCCTTTACTTCAGTTTTGTATTACTGGTGCACTTGCTATTCATCCATCCCATCGACCACATCCAACTATATATTTCAAGAATTATTAATTATTCCTTCTTACAATTAATGTACTACCTGGACACTACTTGTACTGGAAACACTGTATGGTAATTGAATAAATATCATGTACTAAATTTGTTTACGTGCGATGATTTAGAACTAAACTTTTTAAAGAGACCCTTTTAAGCAACAATATTTATCTATATAATTTGGTTCACCAAAAGAGAAAAAGTGATTCTCTATATATTTTCAATTCACACTGAGTTGTTACTTTAAAATTGATAGTAACCAAGACCTTCAATTACTAGTAACTTTGAACTTAATTGTAACGGAGATAACTGTGCTATTCTCTTCTTTGACATTAAACAAAGAGATGACTGACATTAAAACAAAGAGAAGATATACTCTTCGCAGTGAAATAATTCTAATGGGATATAACCAATGTAGCGAAAGAGCGTCGTTGCCACATGTCTGCCTAGTATAGCTCCACCCATTCCAGATAGCATGCCGTGGCATCCAGAAAAAAGACTGCTATATCCGTTGGAAAAGCTAACTTCAAGCAATCTCCTCGCGGCCAATGGTTATAGATCAAGCACTCTATCCGTCACAGTTGGCATATCAATTAAGATTCTATTGACATGAGTAAAATGCCCTCGTTTTTTACAGCGAGAGGGAAAATCGGCAATCTTGCAATGCTGGCAATGTTGATTCCTCGAGTATTATACGGTTTTCAGGCTCCTCTCTCATTACTATTCTTTCTCCGCGAGTACTATAGTACTTTGATTAAAGTGTTTTTTTTTCGTATATCACATTCTGCAGAATTTTTAAGATCATCTTCTACCTCACAATACAGTCAATTCACGTCTTTTTCTCATTTATTAATTTTCTTGTATTTTCTTCCAGACAGTGACGTATTTGGATGAGAGTGAAGGTCAATAAGGTTGTGTACGTGCGAGAGATAGAGAAAGATAGAGGTTTATTCGTAGAAGCTCATTCAGATGCTACTGCATCTTCCTCCAGAGCAAAGGGGAATAAGTTGCATCGAAGTTCACTTCTCGAGACCGACTCACCAACTTCCACGATCGGCGTGCGCAACTTCGTGAAAAGATACGCGGTAGCAGTTTTACTCGAGAGTTGAAAGTAATTTAACCTTGAATTTCACGAAAATTTAGGTTTTAACATTTTCACTTAAATGTTCTAAAAAAAAAAGAAAAAAGAAGAGAGAGAGGAAAAAAGCAACATATCGCCGGAAGAATTATATTAGATTTGTAGTTTATATCAACTAACAGATATTTATTATCTATATATTTTATGAGTACACAGTCCTAGAAAGAAAGGGTTACTAAAATATTCGGATGATGAAAATTATCATACTCTGCATTTGGAACTTAGTTATATAGTTTTGCAGCTTCTAATTTAAATATGTTTCTACTTAAAATATTAATGCAAGTAAATTAGTAATTTTCACTTTTTTGACTTATTCTTCTAATGATAAATGGTTGTAAAGTAGCAAGAAGTGAACAATGACAAATTAATAGCTATGACATTGTTATATTCCTAATACATTTATGGATAAGCATTTTTATACATCGTTACAATAAACAGCACCGTTGTTAATAAAGACCGTCATCGACACATAAATGATGAAGGCAGAAACAGATGCTGGAAGTGACTGTATTAGCGTTAAGTCATCTTTGTGTCTGCATTTTAAGGGTTGGAGTTTTGACTCTACTTCTGAAGTTTTGACGAGGACACATGGCATGTTTCAAGGGGTTTATAAGTGTAAAACCTTGACAAGGTATTAATAATGTAAAATTACTTCTGAATAATGTAAAATTCATCACTTTTCTTGTAAAAATAAAGTTATTGCATATCTTTAGGGTGTTTTGATTTGATAGAAGTAGTTTATTGAAAAGATTGTTGTGTGCTGTAATTTCTTAACGAACTATGAGATGAAATGTTACAATAATGTTTCATGAAAGCGCATACTTTAATTAAAATTGAATTTTCCTATCCAAGTTTCGATTTTAACACAAATTCGTATATCGGGCATTAACTATGTACTTTCAATACTTTTTGAATAACAGTTATGAATTTCCTCCAGTCATATGCAATATATTATTTCGATTGTAAATCATCACTAAATTACAGTATTACAATTATCACATTAAAAAAATGCAAATAAAATTTTAATTCAGTACATAAGGATTGATATGTTTGATAGATTAATTCCACATATAATTATAAGTTCACGGAAATAGCTTGTCTACATGCAACCTGCAATGCTGATGTGTAAAGCGGGATTGCAGTACCCAATGTCTTGCAAATCAAAGATTTGTAGAAGACAGAAATGAAATGTGAAATGAAAAATGCCTGTGATCGTTTAAAATTAAGGGATAGCAAATACAATTTTTGTGTCAGTATTAATGGTATTGAGATGCTTAAATATTTAGTGCGGAAAAAAGCGTGTGAATCTACTTCATTTTCTTATGTTTTAATAATATATAAGACGCGCATGAATGTAAAATTTAGTCTCAACATAATTCAGTCGTGAGAAAACTTCTTACCTTTCTTGGAAATTATATTAACTTCGAAAATAAAAGGAATTTATTCTTATCTAGTTCAGACTTAAAAATTGTTTCGAATTGTCTTAAATAGTATTCTCTGAATTGTACAGTAACGAATCCTTTTGCAAAGATGCTACTAACAAAAATTTCAGTTCTGAAATGTTAATATATTTAACAAAAGCTTATTTTGGAAAGTAGGGAAAAGTTTAAGTTTCGTTATATAAGTGTAAGAAAATATAAGGAGTCGCAGCAACGGACGAAAACAGCCCCCCTCTCCTGTTACAGCATTACCAACTTTACGGCCAATAAAAGAGTTTTAATTATATTCTTACCGTGGCACTTTCATTAACTACGTTCCCTCAGTGTCGTGTTGGTCCTTTGCACAGTGGGACATTCGAAGGGATGTAAGGACAAAGGGAATGATTGTGGGAGGATTTTCATCATACAATAACAAGGAGAAGGAAAGTAATTTTCTCAATCATCCACGAAAATAAATATTAACGTCAATAAAATAAAACAATTAAAATTCTAAAACTCTCATAAATTGAATAAAATGTTTAAATATTCACTCATTTTTCATTTAGTACATTTACACTTCCAGGATGATGTGCAAAAGAAAGGTTACAAAACATATAAGCAAAATTGTCACACAAATATATTATGCTCCTAGAAATTGAATAATTCTTAATATTTTAACTATCTTGAGAGAAATATGTGTGTTTTAACCGAGATTGGATGCAAAATTAAATTAATTACAGTTTGTCTGTTCTGATATATATTTACATTTAGTTCAAAGGCATTTTATCGGTATTATGGAAATATACTAAAAAAATCTTGTTAATATAAGAGAAATACACTTTCCACCGAGCCCTTAAAAAATTCATGACAGATTCTGAAAAATTGAATCTATTTTTAGTTTATAAGATTAAAAATGTGTTCTTCATAGCTTTTATTTAATTTTCCGTACATCATTATGTCACTGATCCTTCAACAGAGTCCCTTACAAGTATACGGGAGAGAAGCGCCATGGACGTCGCGTCATCTGATTGGTTGAGCTGAGACATCCCCTCCTACCAGTATGGCGGAACTGTTAGATGAGAGACATTTTGGTCCCCTCGCAGAGAGACATGGTTATATTTCACAGACTAACAAACGTAAACAAAAACAAAGGGCTGCCACTTTGGTCCCCCTATGTGTCTATTAGATAATGATAGGTGCTCAGAAGATCCTCTAAATTATGAGAAACTACTCGTTACTCCTTGGAATTTTGTTTGAGTTGTCGTCTCTTTACATATAAAGAACTCTATGCTACACATGTTCAGTTCGCCACAAGCAACTCTACTTATTTCTAGTGGGTTCATGATTTATGTAGTCGCCAGTTATGCAAGTGATATTCCACATCTACTGGAATGCCACAAATTTTATGATTTCTTCTCAATCTTACGTTGCATCAAAATTAGTGAATCTTTGCACAGTGTTTTCAACAAATTTTACTTAAATTTTTTGAGTACATTTTCTAATTTCGTTGTTACATTCACTCCGTTGAATTAACTTTTATTAATATGGATTTATGTTTTTTAATGGGATGTTTTTAGCTTTTGAAATGTGATTACTTAGTGGTAGACTTCACAAATACTTCATCTAAGAAGATTTCTTTTAATTCAGAGATGTAACATTTTTTCAAGATTTTTTATCGATACAAATGCTAATATTATTAGAAAGACTGGATCTTCATACCTCATCCATGAGTAACTTGTGATGAGAAGAACTGATGACAATAAGCATTTCATTTTTCCCCTCATGCATTTCTGATCGTTCAATAAATTTAACCGTGATTAATTTGGTGAAACTTCACGTAGCAATAGTTCTTCCAAGATGATGTTCTTCTTGACCAAGTGTATTAGATTCAAGAGGTTTTTTTCTTATTTATTTACCACCAAGTTTGTTAAGTTATTTCGGTTTTTTATCCGTATCAGTTGCTTTCTTTGTTTTCAGTTAATTATACCACATACCTTATTAAATGACTGTGTTCTCGCTATAAGGACATTGTTTTCTTTACTTAGGTACATATAAGAATTAATCTTTTTTATCTGTCCAGTATATGTTCCTATTGCAATATTACTTTCTTTTTGTACATATGGAGTGGAAGAAACCAAATCCGTCATTTCATACACATAGTTAGTATCCTAATGGTTATTGAGACCTGTGTCTCTAATGAAACCTACGAGAAAGTCATTGGTGTTTCCGTCACGTGTTATTCTTTCGGACGACGAGGGGAACCCCACAGGTTACTCATAAGCATCAAGTTAGTCTTCCATTCAGTCCAAGTATAACCACATCCATAGACGCACCTGTAGATATACACAAACTCTCTAGAAAAATTTCCTAGAACTCTCCATAAGGAAACCGAATATTACTAGGCGCAGGAAAGGAAAATTTGTGGATACAAGAAGAATACATATGCTTCCTGAGACATTTGTAAGGAACGAATTTTTCGAACACAAAAAACAACGAAATTAGAAAAACCTCTTATTAACGTAAAAGTCCAGTCTGTGTGTATATCTCCAGTGAAAATAATGTGTTAGTTTTACATGTAGTTCATAGTCATTGAGGAAATCTACTTGTCCATAAATAAAAATTTCAGAAATTCATCTCAAGATAAAGTCGAAGAATTTAAATAACAAAAGAAAACATACCCCAATTTATTCATTTAGGGTTAGTTGTAAAGAAGGTTTGAACGTTTCCCTTTCACATCTCAATTTAAGGTCTTAATTCTAAAAAAAAAATTATGCTCACTTATGTATCGGGTTACTCTCCTACTTCATAAATCTCTTAAAAGGAATATTTCTAGAATGGAACTTGTCACACTTATTCGTCCGATTACAATTACCCCTCTAACGACCTGGATGTTGGCGAGCATTAAAGCCCCAATAAAAAAACAATTACCCTGCGTTTTCACAATAACCCCTGAGACAACGGGGTAGTTGTAAACAACGGACGTCAAGTATGAATGCATCGCACTATGTGAATTTGTCAATACAGTTGTAGCAACATAAAATTGGATTTTGATCCTACTAATATGGTGTGTGTTTTATTACAAATCGATGTTAACATTTACATACCCGTGTATCAACAATGTATCAAGGCTTATTGTAATCATACATATCATATGTACGGAAATATCAAATCAACGCGTATAAAAACAAGGAGAGTTACAAGTTACTGATGTGATTGCAACCGTTAATATTGTCGGGCAGCTCTATAACCC
This sequence comes from Laupala kohalensis, assembly GCA_002313205.1. Lineage (NCBI taxonomy): Eukaryota > Metazoa > Arthropoda > Insecta > Orthoptera > Trigonidiidae > Laupala > Laupala kohalensis. The sequence goes on along the minus strand of NNCF01126349.1, from coordinate 948,523 downwards.
TAGCAAAAACACTACATTCCGTATTATGGGGATGGCAGGTAAATTAAATTTCCTAAAGATGAAAGATAGACATAAAGAAAATGCTTTAAAATAAACAACAAATTTAAAACAAAATGAATAATAAGTTACCTGCAACAAATGAATATTGTGAGAGCTGAAAATTGACTGTACATTTACAATTAACTCTGGATAAGCATAAACATATAAATAATTATAATTTGAAGAAAAACAACAACAAATTGATTTGTTGTATTTATACAAATACAACAACAAATTGATATGTTTTACATTCTTTGTTGGTAACTATTCTCATTAATGCTTGTATGATTACCAACCTTTTCTTTAGATTTGATCAAATATTTAATAATTTAGCACGTTGGATTGCTTTTTGATTGTGATTACCTTGAATAGCAATTGTTGGCCAAACCTTTGTCGTCTTCTTTATGGTCCTCGAGCAGTTTCTTGATACAGATAATAGCAGAACATGAGATGTGGAGTCATACCACCTTGAAGATTCAAAGAGGAGAAACACTCGTGTCTTGCAACTTTGTTTGATTTACTTTAACTACTTATCACTGTTTTTACTGCAACACTGGTAAATCAATTGTTCACTGTTCTTACTTGTCCTCTCAACTTCTATATATTATTCTTTACTCGTTTTACTTGCCTCTCATTATATAATAAAATTACTGTTAGACAAAACTGCGCGAAAATAATATCAAATAACTATACCGACTCTAGAAAAACCGTGGGGTAAATGTAAACATAAAACCGTGGGATCCACAAAATTTCTAGAAGATAATATCATTGAGTTTCTGTTACCTTAATACATTACCAACAACAATAAATAACAAAAATGGCACACACTCAATCGTTTATCAATTCAAGAGCATTAAACGCTGAGCAGGAACTCCGAATGTTAGTGTTCTGGATAGATGAATTTTCATATACGTTTATTGTCCTGCACGTGGTAATGCAGCTTGTGCTGCCTTTTTGGCAATAAATTTATTTTATTATTATTATTATCATCATAATGTTGTTTTGCATCAACGACTTGTTTTAAAAGCACATAATTTTTATATTTTATCCACAGATACACCTATTTATTCGTTTTCTCTCTTACAGGACACTAACGAAATGAGGTCTGTTTGACCTAAGTGTAAACACACTGATCTCGCGACCATTATGTGAATGAGTTATGAGTATGAGACGTTGTTTTCTAATTTTTTTTATCAATGTTCTCCATACATTGTAAGGGAATTGGTTTTGTTTATAAATTTCTTTGTATTAATTGAAGGTTTTTTATATACATCATAGTCATCCAAGAAAAGAGCTCTATCATATTTATATGAAAGACTTTTTATCCTAAAAAAATAAATTGTTACGTTCCCCCCTAAAGAAATATGTGGCGTATTAAAAAAAACAGTGCGCAAATGTCACTCCTGTTCACATGTCTTCACAACACTTAACCGAAACATAGCTTTTTTGCAACAAAATAAATTACAGACTTGAAACACTTCAATATATTTGTATTATTAGTGATACTAAAATATAAGTTATGGAAAGTATTAAAACTTTTATTCACTCTTTGGAAATAGATGTTTTTTTTGTATAAATGGTCGAGAAAACCACACAACCTCCGAAAATACTTTGTAGTTATGTCCGCAACGCGAAGCGATAGACCCCACTGTGCAGGAAACACCGTCGAGACGCAGTTCGTCAGGCAAGATCTCTTCCCATTTTCATTCCAGGGGCAGTTTAGTTAAGTCGTTGTTGCGCCAAGAAGCCATAAAAATCTCCGTAAATAGCACTTTAGTATGTGATGGGGAACGTGTTCGGAGACGCAGCAACTCGGCTTCGTCCCCTGGTGGAGGGGGGGGGGGAGGCAGGGCGAGGCGATAAAGAGCAAGTTAACAAAACCCATTCGCGTTTATGGGACTGATTCGGAAAGAGTTGACTCCATATACCATAGGGTTGTTTTATGACTTTGCGAAAGAAACAAATTGTACAAGAAACTAAAGAAAAAAATAGATATTTGAAAAGTTCTTCACTATTATCGAACTACATTTTATGAAAGATTCTAGCGTAAATATTTCTTTGTAAGTAAAATTACTTTGAAAGTAAAATTAAATAAGACTATAATATTAAAAAAAAAGTATTTGAATATTTTCAATGAAAATTTGTTATAATTCTGCAAAACATACTGAATTGGTCTATTTCTTCTATAAGCACTTGACTCGACATGATTTTATTTTAAATATTGAGACAGAAGGTTCATTTGCATTTCGTGCTTCTCAACGAAGTCATAATGATGGTGAAACGGAGAAACTAATTAAAAACCTTAAGAGTATATTTTTTAAACAAGTATTTACGCTTCGTTGGTTACAGAATGGTGTGAACTGATGAAAATACATAAATCTGCCTATTCTCAGTTTCTTGCATTGTAGTTTAAATTTGGTAATGACAAATGAAAAAATTCTTACATTAGAAGCAATACGTTTTTTTTGACGTACGAGAATATTTTATTCGATATTTGAACATTTTAACAAACTCGTTTGAGTACAGTATAAGGTATATAGGAGTTGATATAATAAGAACAAACATCTGAAACATATTAAAAGAATAAATATATATATAAAAGTACTCTTTTCCCTGAAATGTCGAATTATGCGACTCTTAATGAAAAATGTAGATTCTAATAATCCTTAAAAAATTTCGAACTATAAATCAAAATTTTTTTAATTCAAAGTATACTTTGACCGTTAATAACTCTGAAGAGAGAGGTGGAATATGTTATATCACACAATTTTTCATTGTTCTTATCGAAAGCAATGATCCCTTGGAATGGATTGATTTGAGGCATATCGGAGAATCTATTTTTTATGTAGTGTTTGTAAAGGGGAAAAGTAGCGTGCTATTGAAGCTTACCAACAGGGGGCGATAGGAGATAGAAGGTAGGGCTATTCTTAGTAGGTGGGCCGGTTAGCTGGGTTTACCAACAACTTGATCCACGGGAAGGGGTTAGTAGAAGTCGTTAGTAATAGTGTAAGTTAGTGTTACTAGGACTAGACGGTGGATAGAAGAAGGAGGGTTCGCTTATCAGTAGTCACAGCTAAATGAACTGGGTCGTTGAAGTGAAAGGCTACAAACTTTTCCTCAGGCCTCGCTCCCGGGAATTGAACTCGGAGTGACCCAGTGGTGAGCAAACATGCTAGACCTGAGCCACACGAAGGGCGGTGGGGTATCATCTATTGACCACGATCTGGATGATCTGGTATTCGTTTCTCAGATCGTCGCAGGAGTGCGAGGGACGGAATCACATGCAAAATTCTGATATCTTCCGACTGCTGGTGACCTCCTCACGTCGAGAGGAACGACTTCGTCAGCGCATCATCAGAAGCAAATGGATTCCTCTGTGATGGTAATGAAGCAGGCATCTCGGAGCATGCGACGCGGGATTTCCTCGCAACACTGACGCAGAAGCGAGGGATCCCATTGATCTTTTATCCGGTGTCCACGTCAACCCATCCATTCTCGAGAATCTACCTTGATCAACAAAAACAGCAACTACACTACGATTCATGTAAAGGTGGATCGGGAGAATTCAATGCGTCTGTTCATGGAAATAAAAAACATATTTGCAAACTTCAACAAAATACACCTTAAACTCATATGGAACAACCGTATCGGGTTTTGCTCTGTGCTGCGTTCTTGTGATCAGCTCATGTTTTGTGAGGTTAGCGTCAGGCAACGTTTGTGTCTAAAGCAGATGTAATGTGGAGGGGTTAGTAATATTTAAAGTTATTGATACTAGGAGCAGAAAGATGAGCATAGAAGAAGGAGGGTTAGCTTTCCAGTAGTCACAGTTATATGAACTGAGACATTATTAAGAAAAGCAACAAACTTTTTGTGGCACCGTCGAGAAACGAATCCGGGATGACTTGGTGATAAGCGAGAACCTTAGTCATTAAATTATATAATCATTATATAATGAATAATGTAAATTACATAATGAATAATGTGGTTGCGTGTTTGGTGCATCGTAATTACATCTAATAGGTATGGTGACAATGCTGTGTAACACTTGATTAGTTCATGGGTACCACTATAAATCCTGCAAGTGATAAAAAACTCCATGCTTCCCCCACGAAGTATGTGTTTGTTGGAGAGGTCAGTGCCTTCCACCTTATACATGCATCATAGTATGGCATTGGGCAGATTCAAGGTTCGGGTTCGATTTTTACTTTTTAATTTTTACTTCATAATAATCATACATCTTCTCCAACCATTCATGTTTTTTGAAATCAAAAACACCAAATCAAAAAATAAACACATTATAGTTTATAGAAATCTCTTAGATTACGGTGAACCTCACCGCCAGGTACATGATTAATACATTATAGTTTGGAAAAATAGTTGCCTAAGTACTTATTTCAGCCTGTCATTTTATTATTCATTAATTTTTCATTTTTTATTAAATTTAGATAAGTAAACGCCAAACGGGTGACGACTATGTATGTAGAAAACAGAAAAATATTCACGTGAATAATTTTTTTTCAAGATGATTAACTTAATTTTATGATAGATTTGACAATACATTACACGTAGACTAATTATTATTGTATTTTAAATGCAGAGCGAAAAAAAAATTATCATTTATTATTATTCAAATTATCATTTATCATTATGATTTTATCTATTAATTCCGGAGATTTTATCTAGTTATTGATGAGAAAACGCATTGCTTGTTCTTAAGTATGAGAAGACGTTATATAGATATCAACAGTACAAATTTACATTATATTGGCCTAGTACTGACATTTACAGTACATTTTCATATTTCGGGAAATATGAATGATTTAGTTTGCATAAAAGCGTATTGTACATTTTGCATAATTGATACTATCTGTAAATTATTTCATATTTTTATCTTAAAAAAAAATAAATGTGGGAAAATATGCTCGAAAATGAACTCGTCGGAGACAATTTAGATAACTTAATACTTCATTAGCTCTGTTTCAACATAATTGTGCTTATGCCAATGATTTACATGAAATAAAGGTGTAATGGTATGATGAAGGATCGTTAATAAAACCTTAATTGAAACGGCTGACATAACACAGATCCAATTTTAGTATAAGATAGAAAATAATGGAATACCTGGTACTAATTTTTATTATTCGTCTGTTTTTGTTTAATTACATCAAAAATACTTTTTTAATTAACATTTCCCTTATTATATACAAATTTTTAACGAACGCTTCTATTATTTAATAGTAACACAATGAGAGTCGGTTTCAGTTACGGTCTATCAGTCCAGAGGTCGTGTTCGAAGTGACGAATAATTTTCTTCACTACTTTTCTTCATCCTGTTTAAATTCATGTCAATATTTTGCAAACTTTCGGAAAATAACGCGTATGGTAATGATAACTATGATATTGTAATTCTAAAAAGTAATATTTCATTAGAATTCTTTTTTCTCTCTCCCCTAATTAAAAAAAGGTGTAATCACAAATATTATATTTTAGACTTTAATTTCTCTAAGGTTTGGCATTACGTGATCCATAACTTCAAAAATAAACAAAAACGTTTATTTTTATAATTTACACCTATGTTTATAGTACACCTGAATATTAAGCACGATCAATATACAAATTTTGTGTTAATGAATGGTATAACTGGGTATTCAAATAATTAGCGTTCATGAAGTTCCCGATTTAACAGATAACCAACGTTTACTAAGGAACAAAACCCAACTATCAGAGTTTGCTCTGAAATCCATATTTTCCATCTGCCTATTACAGAGTGAGAAATCTTAGCGTCGGCCAACTTGTGTAATTAAAAATTGTTTAACTTCACATCATTAGGGAAAATGAAATACTTTAAAATATTAAACATGTTTTCTTTTTAAATTTTAATACTCATTATTGTAATGCTTTAATGTGTCTGATGTGGCATATAGAACGACATACACATTGTCATTCTATAGATACCTCAATGAGAAAAAAATACCTTTCTTACAAGTAAATTTGATTGCATTTTTCAGAGTTATCGGATATTAATGTTAAAACTGCAAACTAAGCAAAGTATATACAACTATAAATTATATTTCGCAATAAAATGAGAATCGTTTACTTCAATCTTTGTCTGTAGTATACACTGGAAACAACAACCATGAAATAGACAATAAGTCATTTTACTCCAAAAGTTATCTCCGATTTCTCCAGTGGGGTGCGAAGGTGTGTCTGAATCCCAGATGATAATTTTTACAGTTTTTCCTCATAAGTCAAAGTTAGTGAAAACGAAGGGATATTAATGAATTTCTATTGCATACGTACTTATTTTCATCAGTATTTCATAATAGTTTTCATATTGAATTATCGGTATTAGTTCCCAATCCTCAAGAGTGTTTCTGGCGTTGAGACCTCCAGATTTTTTCGTCGTGTGTTTCGTTGTCATATTCTGACTTTACAAAGAGAAACCCATAATTAAAGACACGAGTCTAATGTTCTCCTATAAAAGATAGACGAAACAGATTTACGCCACAAAAAATAGCAAAGATATATAAAGCCAGAAAACAGCTCATTTGCAAAATAATTCCATAGTTCCAAATAAAGGACAGTAAATTAAACGTAGATAACAAAAGAACTGTATAATTTATTATTATTAAATACAGTAAAATTGCCGTAATAAAGATATGTTAAAGCGTTCACTAAATACAATAAGTAAAACAGAAAATAATGTATCTTATAATAAGTAAAACTAATTATTATACATTTCATTTTTTCTCCTGAAAATATATAAGAGAAACATATTGCAAATAAATTGTTAAGATGAAGAAGGCATGTTCATCACTCATTTCTTAAATTTACGAGCGTATTATATTGAATATTTGTTCAATGTTTCAAAATCCGTAAACTTATTTATCATTTAAACAAATTTGAGGGGACATGATGGGCACATGGCTTATAAAGAATATTCGTTAGAAGTAAATTTCGAATTGGGGATCTACTCACGATTTTCCTCCAATTGCAATGTTTATTGAAGATACGTAAAGATCCTCACCTGCAACAAAAACAAATATCAATAAAATACCGCATAAAAATATACCAACAATATTAAATTCAAATATGTGCATACTCTCTGGACAATAACGATTTCAATAAATGTAAAGCCAATCTGAGATAAATGTCATAACATATAATTGATAAGAATTATGAATGGTCTTTGGATTAAGGTTATTTGAAATGTTGTAACTACAACTGATAAATTATGAATAAGTAAATTTGTTTAATTCCTTATTATACAATGGATTGCATTATTACTAGTTGATAAATCCATAAAAATGATTAACTTGATGGATCATACTAAACCAATTTTATAATACTAGCTGAGATAACACTTCTTCACTCCTGAGGCTTTATCGAATCACCGACGCAGAAGCTAACGCAGCAAGTACATTGAAATGGGGCATCTCCACATTCTGCGTTGCGTATTTTCTCCGCCCGTTTGTCACATCCACCGCCATTCTGCTGCGTTGGCTCCGCGCGGCTCGTCGAGAAGAAATGAGGGTTTAACACACAGAGATACACAGTCTCCACATGTAGCACGCGGTGCCGCGCGACCTTCAGTCATTTAAACAAATCAGAACGAAAGAAGAGGAGTAAAGGGAGAATCCCGACTATTCAAATTCTTTTTTATTCAACTGGGACGTAATTGATTGATTTATTGATTTCATTTTTATTAAGTAAACAATTTCGTAATTTTGTCAAATTAGATAGAGACAATTTTCTGGGTTTGATGAATTTACGATTTTGTCCCTTTACATTTTTTTAGTGAATTCATTAAGAATGAATTTTAAATGCGCTCTGTTTATAAACATTATTTAATAATTTTAATTATTTTTCTTATAAAACCAAATTTATTGATTACTGTTCTGTCTATTTTGTCTTCAAAGATGACAATTGTTTACCTTTTTCGCATACTGGGATAAATATGTCCAAAATCAAATTATCTATAACTTCAAAAAAATAATAATGATGATTCAGATCATAAAGTTTAATTGTTGGACTAATTACATCGTAAAGACAAGATTATACATTATTTCATTTACCAAATGCTGTATTCTTATATGCATGAATGGGTTTATTGCATTTTTTAATCGTTATGGTGACAATACCTCTGCAACACGTTGTTGCTCTAGTTCATTAAAAACATATTTTAAAAGAATATATGCTTATTGCAAAACTTAATGAAAATATTGTAGGAGGAAGTGAATTTTGACACTTTTTCCTCATAAGAAAACTTTTTTATGTCAATAGATCACAACATTTATGTTGTCTATATGAAATAATATATAATGGTATGAAAATAAATTGCAACGTTATTTTGATAAACACTGTTACTCTCCGACATAAATGTAATTTTTTGATATTCTTCAAATTTTCACCATGTTGCGTCACTTCTATGTGTCACCAAAGCTGAAATTCGGATCCAGCACCCGAAAGTACGTAAGTACAAGTGAGAAACCTAACTCCGCAATTTTCTTCCTGGTTAACCCACCAACTGACTGGACTAATACATTAATATATGAGCTCGGAAATCACAACACTCTGGCTCTTAAGCAGCGCGTGTAGTTCGATGATATTATTTGACGGTTTCATTTCGCGCCAAGTTCACATAATTCATGCGTCAAGTAAGTACTTCTTCCTTCATTAGCAAACCCTGTCTTCCTCTTTCAGACTGGACTCCTCCAAATCGTTCGTGGGTGTCCTCGAGGTCAAAGCCACCCTCCGAATCGCAGTGAAGCTGTCGCAGGAGGCCATCACCACTCAAGGACTCGCCTGTGCAAGTGGAAAGAAAATAAAAGACAGCTGAGCTCGTAAATGGAGCGGCGGCGGAGGCAGCGCTACTATGCGGCGTCTGATGGAAACTCTGGGTCATTGCGCGCCAACAGACAGTTCCTTCGTTAATGTAAACTGAGAAGAAAGGCATTTAATACTTCAAACGCATTTCAGAGCTGGAAATATTATAAAGGAGGTTTTTGATGAGGTAGAACATTTATCTTCCCAAAATATTTCCCGTTTCAATTAGCGATTATACATATTTATTTCGATTCATACATCGCATGAGTTTTTAAAATTCATCTCATGTTGGATTGGCAACTATGCGCAAAGACCGGAAGAGAATTCAAGTCAAAGACTAAAAGAACTGGAAGTGAATTCAAGTCAAAGGCTAAGAGTTCAACTTCTACATTTTATGAAAAAAAAAAAAGAATTACTGCCGATTAAGTAAATTGCAATTGGAGAAGCAAAAGAAAACGTTTGAATGTGCTGCAATGGGTGGTTATGAAGAAATTAAAGAAAAAGTGATCATCGGGATTCAACAAAATTTAAGATTGCTCCAATAACATCAATCAGTAGAAAATTCATATCCAGTTGCTACACACACAAAAGAACTTTAAAATCTTTAAATATGTTGAAATCTCGATTTTGAAATTTCCCTCCTTTTTCCATTTTCAAAACTAACGTTAATGGTTCAGGAGCAGTATATCATGTAATGGTGTGAATTGTTAAATTCTACTTGGTTTCACATCTTTTAGAGAATCTCTTACTCTTTCATGATCATTTTCATAAACTTAAATATGCTGAACCATTTTTCTTCAGATCAATTCATTTGTATAAATTATGCTCTAAGCACTCAGGATTGTGTTTAAACGTTAGTTGATTTTAAATCACGGAAATGGAACATTGTATAACTTCATTAAGTCGTCCTTCGTTTGCATATAAAACATATTTCTGACTCAACGTTCCCCAATATAAATAAATTTATCGAAAAGATAATTGCCACTTAAAATCTGTGTTAGATTATATCCCGCTACTATTTTTTTCGTTTATCCAAGGACTTTAAATAAATAAGCTTCATTGCCAGAAAAAAAAGCAGTCGCAAACTGCAAAAGACTCAAATCGTGAATCTCCGATCGATACAAACTCCCCGACTCCACCTACTGTCTGTTTGTTTGTTGTAGTTACAGCACGAACCCAACGTGTTTTGTACGTGTGCTCTGAGAATGTTTTCTCCTGCGACGTGCAATGCACGATGTCGAAGCCTCTGTCTGTCGACCAACAGAGACCTCTAGCGGCGGAAAAGTGAACGAGACGTGAAACTCATCAATCTTCTGGGTGAACAGTCGAGCAGACAGGCGAGGACGACGATGGGGACGGACCGCCGTGAGGACAGTCGCGCATGAGAGGGACCTGTAGGACAAGGATCGAGGGAAAAAAAAAAGGGATTCACAAGAGGAAAGTGCAGGGAAGACACGTCCAAGAAAAATGGTATGCTGGTACTCGTACAGAGATGTTATCATAGAAGTTAATATCAAAGTAAATAACTGTAAATAATCGCGGAGGAATATATTTTACTATTAACAAAAGGCAAGGGACTATTCCGTAAATTCAAATATAGTATCCCGGGAGACACGGAGAGAAAGAAGGGTTCGAATGGGGATACAGGGATTATACTAAACTTTGCTGACATTGTGTACAAATAAACTTGTTACCGCAAAAAGGTATGAGAAAGTACATTTTACAAGAATTGAATAACATGGTACTATGTAATTACTGACACATAATTCTAGATTAGTTGTTAGAGGATGAAATGTATAATACACCTTTTGGGTTTATGGCTTAAAATAACATCCCTATTGTTATCTTCAATTAACTCCAATTTTTACGTGGTATTGCTTAGCCAACAACGGATGATAAGCGGAAGGATCACTCGAAGTGTGGGTTCCATTATGTGAGTACTACTGCGGTATTTCCCCTCTAAGATCCCAGACTATCACACATGCCTCGGTTAGGGTAGTCAGCTATTATGATTCAAACTTATCTTCAAACAAAGAGAAAATCAATAACTATGATTTGTTTGTGTTGTTACAGTTAATGAAGTTTCCTTCGATGGATGTAAATTGCTCATCGTCTTAATCATCTTTCTTAGGCCGGTATTACACGGTCATATCTATGATCAAATTACCGTCTAATGCATAATCTTTGATCATAGATCAACTATGATCATATATCTATGACATATGATCAAAGGTTTTCTCAATGAGAACCTATCTTTCATCTTTGATCCTCGATAAGACATAGAAATATGATGTTGTAATACCGACCTTATTGAGATATTTTGATTATGTAATTCTGGAACGAAGTATTAAAAGAAATTTTATAGGTCAATTTCGTTTTATCCTCAGTACACGTTCCCCTTTAATGTATGATGAAATAAATATATACATAAAGAAATGAGTGATTATGTAAACTATTTATACTAAAATATTGAGAACAGAATTGTGCATCATAACACAATCAATAAAGTAAAATGTGCATTAGTTAATGAAGGAGTCCCCCAAGGATCGAATTAAGGTCTATCGCTCGAGATGATTGGCAGTATGGGGCTTTTGTCTAACACGAGAACTAGTGTTCTAGAAAACGCGACGCGTTACTTGGACTAGATAGCAACTAGAGCACGCAAAGCCTACGATACCTTGCTTGGCAGCTGTTAACTCTTGGATAGCAATCATTGCGTTCGTGTTGTTGGAACGTGAAAACGTTGGGGAAGTAATTTTCTCTGAATATATTTCGTTAACAACCCATTACTCACCCATCAATAAACACCGTATTATAAAACAATATGTGACCGTTAATTCAATTTTTTGCTTCACATTGGTCAGTGCTTTTTAATGGAAAACGTTATCGCTTATGCGTGAATGTATTTTATTTTTGCAATTTTTTAAAAGAAGTCTCAATGTTACAAACGAATAGCCATTCGTAGTAATCATAGACAGTATACAAGGGGGACTCGTGTGTTTCAACGAGCATGGAGAAGATAAAGGATGAATAGGATTCTTTTATGGACACGCTTCAGATTCACAAATTCACATTTATTACAAAATAACATATATACATATATTTTCCTAAATCTACAAAAGCAGAATTACAGAATTGATCCTGGTTTTGCAAAGTTGAAGTCAGTTGTTGTGGGCAACTGACGCTCCGAGAAGAACACTATCTGCGGAGTTTGAATACATTGAAACATAAACAATAGTTTATGGAATATCCCCTTTAGTACCCCTTTCCCAATTTATACAGAATTACAAGTGGTGATAAGCAAAATTGAAGTGCGATTGTATGTTATCAGCACGAAAACAAAAAGCCCTTGGACTCAAGTTTTTGAGAACATCCCCCCGACATCAACTAAATAGTTGCATACAAACTACCTGCGGTTTAATTTAAAGTAGGTTTTTTAAAACCCATATAATGAATGCAGGATTTATAATCCATCAGAATGATTTCTGATGTGGTCCTCCCTTTACGAGGAATAACAATTGTACGTTGGAATTGCTTCCTTGTCGTACTTTATGAAGATTAATACTTGTACTTGGAATAGTTTCCTTGTAGTACTGCTGTTCCGGCTGCCTACGGATGACTGACCGAGGTCTTCTGTCGGAATGTAGACTGGTCCCAGTTCAGCCTTGTAGCTTGTTGAACATGTGGCTGTAACTAGAGAATATTTGTGAACATTTATGTTCGAAGTTGCCTTGCTGCGAGCGTCGCACTATATAATGGATAGCACAACAGTTAGATGATTTCCTAGAAGAAATCATTGTCCAAAAAGTTAATAATGAAACATGTGTGTTTCATCGTATCACACGCAGCGTAGAGACTTACGTCACACAACACGGCGGCGCACTCGCGGAGTAATCCTCCCTATACGAGGAATAATACGTTGGTAATTGCTTCATCGCACGAAGAACGGAATGGATTATTTTGCCCGAAGGCGAATAATGGCCCTAAGGCGCTAAGTTGCCCGAAGGCTTATGATGGCCATGAAGGCGCTAAGTTGCCTGAAGGCGATAAAGTTGAGAGTCCATAAACGGTAGAGTCACAATAGGTAGACTACATCAGGTTACAGAGTTTCACCACGACACGGCGACGCACTCGCGGAGTAACGTCGTACACGACGAATGGATACTTGTGGAATGGATAAAGGGACGTTGAGCGTAGCCGTATATATAGCTGTACACAGAACGTGCATATTGAGTGCGTTCAATGATTCTGTGTCACGGAACGTACACAGTGAGTGTGTTCAATGATTCTACGTCATGGAACGTGCAAGGTACTTGCACTTTGGATAAGTATATCGATTCTAGATGCATGGAGCTTATAGCTCTCAAAGAGCGTCTATATACAAGGAATGTTGATATAGACACGGAGTATTTATACACAAACAATAAATAACACGATTCTCATGAAATATAAATAATAACAAAGTACATAATAAATGGGAATGTGAAAATAAACCCTTTACAAACGTTTGGTTTGTAACACTCAATTTTCATTATGTTATTGAATCAACAGAAGACGGATATCAGTGAAGAAAAACATAAATGTTGAATGTACGAATATTAGAATTTAGAAAATTATAAATTAACACTATATTCTCAAAATAATTTTCAATATAAATTACTCCACTTTATTTTTAGGGGAGACATGTTAGCCTATTTTAGAGATGGAGAAAAACATTCATATTTGATGTGTTAATTAGATAGCATTCATTGCTAATAACCAACAAACTATTTACATTGTCATGTTGCATCTCTGTTATTCATGGTGAGCAATGTTCAGACATAATGGATTAATCAATTGTTACGCGACAACGAATAATGTCAAAACTCCATACAAACATTGAGTTAACTAGTCTCTTTGATATTCTCATCTCTCATTCAGAATAAGATATCACCTGTTCTTGCAGAATAAATACGAGGAAACAATAAATAAACTTAGAACAGTAGCGGCATCTTTCATGTTCACTAAATAGTCCTACACACTGAGTTTGAGCATTCCATGAAAAGCTGTACTAACAAAGAAGTTTCATTACTAATAATATAATGAACGTAAACACGGAGGGAAGAGTGACGAGTCGGCGACGGGTTTGATCCTGATATACTACATTCAATGATAAAATATATTAATACTAGCTGATTACCCGGCGTTGCCCGGAAATTTTTACTCGTTAGATGCACGAACCCACTTAACGGAAGCCTCGCATGTCAAATTTTTGCTTCCATTGCAAGATACAACTGCGACAGCGCGGTTGCACCGTTTCATTAAAACGCTTATAAAATCTAAACCATTTGTTCAAAATTTACAATTTAAAGATGTTTTTTATCTTTGTTGAATGCACAAAACAAATAATCCATTAAATTCGATGAAGATTGATTTTTTCCTTCTTAAATTCACCACATTGTTGTATTTCAACACTTCTATTTTTCATAATGTTTTTTTCGATAGTTTTAGTTAACCTTAGTAGAAGGTCATATGCTGTCGCGGACTTTTTTGTAGAACTCTTTGAGGCGAACAATATTGCCACTCATAATGCCATCCTATTGACGAGCCCTAAAGCCCCACAAAAAATAATAATAATGCCATCCCCGCTCAATTCATCAGCACTTATCTCCAACTTCATTTTTTTAATCTTTGTTTTCACACATTAAAAAAAAATTAAAATTAGCTCATTTTCATCCTCGACATCTTAATTATCTCCTTGCTAAATTTAATCACGATCGGTTCTCTGGTTTAGTCGTGACAAGTAACAAACAGACAGACACGCTTTTGCATTACGCATTTATATTTATATATTAGTATGGATGAATGTGACTGTTAGTCTTAAATGAACTACAAATGTCATTCACCATCATGTCTATCGCTAAGATTCAAGTACACAACTCAGGTTACAATGACATTAAGGTAATCAAAGATATATTTATGATCATTAAAAGGAAGAATGTACTACAAAAACATTTACAGTATTATCAGAAACTACATTTAACTTTAATGGCCATTTAATGCATTCTTTTATAGAATGTAGTAAATTACGTGTTCTGCTTAAAGAATATCTTCAACACTTGTTTCGAAAGGTAGTTTGAAAAATATTTATACGTATTATATTCAATATGAGGAATAGATAATACTTGAACATTAGATTGAAAAAATGGAAAAGTTAAATAAAAATGAACATTTTATCTTTCATTTGGTGAAGAATTAAGTGCATTTTTAACATCCCGTCTGATGCAATAAATCAATATCTTGACATTTCTTGTTTGAAATAGTATAATTCAAGACTTACGAACTCTTACGAAACAAAACAACAATATATTTTGTAAGTCTTGAATTATTTATTAAATTCAATTATACGATGGACGTTACTTGCACTAGAATTTGAAACTATATTAAAATTCAAGTATATTTGATATGTGATACGACTCAATACCTCGATCAAACTCGAGCCTTTCCTTCAGTGAAACTCATGAACTAATTTATAGCTTCAAATGTCATGTTTGTGCGCAATTAAAGAGCCATTAAATTATGTCAGTTACTTAACAAGTGAAGGTAAACACGTAGAATTGAGTAGTAGCTTTCATGGCAACGAGTGTTATTGAACTCCGAATTCCCTTTACAAGCTACTCTATAATTAGAGTGTTTGCTTTAGAACATTAGCCGATCGTAACTGTTGCCAAGCTTTCACTGCTCGTAATGTTCATGTAGTGCCTGCGCTGCTTAGGAACAGTGTCTCGATTTCTAAAAGATCGGATCAAAATACATCGATTTTCCGATCCATTTAAGGTAGTTAGTTTATGAATGTCTTGAATTTTTCCGGAGCAAAGAATAAAGAAAATCGATAAAACAACTATGAGACGAGTCAAACATTTAATACAGAGAAGAATANGGAAAATGCAGTTACGCACTAGGGAGAGCCAACATGACTCTCCCCGCGTGTGGGACTCGCCGAAAGACTCAGCCATACCCACTAAAAACCCTCCTGCATTACAACTCAAAACAGAAATTCCATCATATCTAAAAACACTTTCCTAAAAACATTAAAAAAAAAAGAAGAAGAAGAGGAAAGAGGAAAATGAAAGATACCCTAGCCCTACTAGCGTCGGGATCGAAAAGAACAAGAGGTGACCAAGGGAGGTCAGAAAAGAGAAAGGAAGGAGCATGGCACAAGTAAGTGGAAGCAGTGCCACACTCAGCTCGGGGTCCCGTGTTCGCCAAACACGTACTTACTAGAATTAAGTCCCCTGGGGGAAGTTTAGTCAAACTATAGACAGTCCTTCAAATACAGTTACGTTATTGTCTAGCATCTTGCACGCTCTTACTACCTTATTGACATTTTGATTACAACAAAATGTTATTACCAATACCATGTTATTACTGAAAATTTGTAATTCCTTCAATTACGAGATGCATTCAAATG
Source organism: Laupala kohalensis (assembly GCA_002313205.1). Taxonomy (NCBI): domain Eukaryota; kingdom Metazoa; phylum Arthropoda; class Insecta; order Orthoptera; family Trigonidiidae; genus Laupala; species Laupala kohalensis. The sequence continues at coordinate 932,208 of NNCF01126349.1, read as the reverse complement.
TACAATTCATGATACTTTTCAGGTATTACGAAAACAAAAAAGAAAAAAAAATTGTATCTAATTACTAACCGTCATTTATATCTCGAAGAAATTGTTCATTTTCACAAATCTTTGAGATTTAACTTTTCTGGTTTAGAGATCTAAGGAGTTTTCGAATTTGGACTTTAGATGCTTATATTATTTTCCACATATTACACGTATAATTGGAAAGTATTATGAGAAATGAGATTATGAAAAAATAAAACACACGAATCCAGAAAAATAAAATTCTTCATTTTCACGAGAAATCTATGGACACACAGATTAATCTTCGGAAAACCGGGTAGCTGCGATCCGAGAGATAAATTCTGCGTGTCAATTGAAGCGAGGGATCTTGTAATCAAAGCAAGCGTTGAAGAGAAGAGGAACCTGCGGTCCGGTCTGTTGCGTTCCACACGAAACACATCAAGCTCCATCTATCAGTCTCACTCACACAGATTGGAACTCGAGGAAGAGCGATGAGGGCGCCCCAAGCGGCGTAGTCAGGAAGAAATTTCTTCGCTGGACATGACGTGGGCGTGGCTCACCTTTTTCTGTATTTCGTTAGCATGCCTCACGCCAGAGCGCTATGATGATTTGACGATGCAAGGGCATAAGGTAGTTAGTACTAGCGTAAGTAGAATGAAATCACTAAAATATCTTACATTGGCATAAATAAATAGAATTACACGTGCTTATTGTGATTTCAACTAGAAAAACATACATCACCGGCCATTGAAATGAAACAATTGCAAATAGTGTAACACATTGCATCTTATGGAGAGACACTTATTTTCAAAAAAGACCAACTTTAAAATCACGAAAGTGATGGAGGTTTCCTTGGATTTGTAGTACATTTTTCGTAGTATTTTTACATCTCTTTTATCAATAGATCACCGGACATTTGAGAGAACTATTTAACGTTTTCTGAAGTGAGATACATAAATAAAGAAACCATTTTTGCTCGACCGCCATTTCTGTACATGTTCTTATACATTTTAAACGAGTCAAGCGAGTGCCTGAATATTGTTTGTACTATAGAATTAACTGATATATACGAATTAAATTATGTTTCTTCTTCGTTATTATTCATATTGTTGTGTTTTTAAAAAAAATAGAAGAAGAATCAAGAAAACAATTATACATCTACGTGATGTGACTAACTTGGTTTCAAATGATGGTTTGTGTAACGTAGAGAAAAAAAACCCGACCAGAATATAGCAAATGTAAATAGGAAAGCAATGACGTTAAGATTTTCACACCTTGCAAGGCGTTGACAAGAATAATTCACGAAGAACTGCGGAAAATAATGTTCTAACAGAAATAGCAGTCGCATCACGTGACTCAACACAATGCGACCCTTGACAAAAAAAAGTCAAACGACAATCTAAATTTGTAATAAAACTTAAAAAACACAAAATAATTGTACTCATTCAACAGCAAAAATTGAATAGCGAATGATTAATTAATTAGAACTCCTGTGGTGAATATTTCCAAGTTTCGGAAATAGTTGACAACTTGACTTTAGTCAACATGGATATAAACGATGACTGTATATAAATGTACACTGAAAACAATTTCTAATGGGATAATCTCATTAATTATAATAAATATCCGATCTGTATTGTTGTGCTCACTCATCATAAAACCTACTGTATAAAAAATTAGTTTCTTTACATTGAATATGAAAGTGTTAATCGACATATTTCGTAGCATTCTTTGGAATTTGTCACTTTCAAACTCCAAGAAATGTAGCCAAGTTTACAAAATTCATTGGCCTCTTATGTTATATTGTCTGTTGTTTTGTGAGTACAGTAGAAATAAAATAGAACTTGGTTGTCTATCTTATTTTTTTAAAAAAATTTACGTTAATTTTTATTACTACATTCTTTTTTCTTCTCATTGTTCGGAAATTGATACATGCAATTAATTCAAGATACCAAAGGAAAATTTCTTTCATGTTACTTCGTGGCTTGGCTGCTCCCAGAAGTCAGACGTCATCATGAGAACTAAAGGGAATTCCTGTATATTACGGTGCCTTCTTGGTTCTCAAAATAATTCATGTCCTTTTGTTTCGCGTGTGTTAAATTACAGTATTTTGATTGTTTTATCCCTTATTACCAGGTTAAGTCACTTGCATTCATCACCCAGCCATAAATAATACCGCGAAGACAATCCTATCTTGTGACAGGTATGAAACTTTTGAATGTAATCAAAATATTTTCTTCTTCTTTGAATTACTGTAAATTTATTACGGTGTAATGGAAACATTTATTTTTTGTAACTTTTGGTAATGATGGAAATTGTGCTGACCAAAAGGTGGCGATGTTGTAATATATTTTAGTAACTGATATTCTCTCAAGAACAAAAATATTGTTGTAATCCAAAAGCGTCAGAAGTAAAGAAGCAACTACTTCCTGTAACTCATAACTTCCGAGCACGCACTCGAGAAGGGGAATTAGCATCGTCTACAGTCCGGTGAAAACTACGACGGACTGGGACACGAACCCGAGATTTCCTGCTTCAGCCGCAGGTACGCTACCACTGCACCACCCGCCTCGACTCCCAAAGCTCCTACACAACATTGATCTGGCGAACCTGTGTCACATCGCATGAGTGACCACTGGCGGCTAATTGTATTTACAACTATTGTGTTGTTTTAAAAGGAAATATTTATTTATAAGATCGTCGCTGACTACTGTGAGAAAAGGAAACGGACGGTGCAGGGTGTAGCTTTACTCTCATTGGTGATTTCAAGGTCGCGATGTAAACTGTGTGCGTTCACTCTATGCGAGCAAGATAAATTTTAACATGAATGCGCTGTTAAAGCGAACTTTCGTTTCGAATCGTACATTCTATTGGTTTACGTCCTGTCGAGCAAACGGCGCCCGGGGAAGGATTGTGTCATTCACAGTGATGGGTCGTTTGGATCCCGGAGGAACACGCGTCATATCACGTGAAGCGGACAAGTGACACTCTCGGTTCCCGGTTGGAGGACGCAGGGCAGCGCAATAGACACTGCAGCAAAGGGCAAAGGACAATGATTCGAAAGGTGGATAAAGTGGGTACAAGCACCGAAAACGCTGGACACAAACCAGAATTTAAAAAAAAAAAGTTTTGTAGTCAACAAAATTAAAGAAAAAAACATTACGTAACGTCAAAACAAAATAACGTTATGAGTGTAGGAACTAATAAGTTAACAGTGAGTATGTCCTGGACAAATTAATCTGGGCTAAGAATCTACTATTCCCAACCAAAGAAACATTTCGTTCATTGCATGCAATATAAATAAGAGAAGATGAAAATATAAATTTAACATAACTGAGAATCCGTCGAATAGGGCAAATAGACGGATTGGTCAAAAGCTTCAACATTTGGCACACACATATTCCAGGGTGAGCCTAAGTGCACACAACTCACCTGACAAAGAAATAAAAAAAAAACAGAGCTTTGAAAATCGGCTCAGATGTGATTGGTCCATTTGTACCCCCGAACGATTTTTCTTGAAATTCGAATTAGATTTTTCTTTATTTTAGTTCAGTTTACATTTTTTAAATCGAAATTCGGTTTAGATTTTTCATTTGCATCCATCAATGGCGATTTAGAAAGGATAGTTACACAAAAACAAATACTTTCACTCTACCAAAGCAGCAAATACTCATCTGCTTTTTGTGTTATGGAGGATAAAATCAGTTTCATCAGTCATACCCGTCAAATGGATCTAATTTTTTTAACACCATGATTAAAATACACTTTTTCCTAGTTTGAATTGAAAATAACATTTTGTTAATTGACAATGTTCATCTTTTGCACGTCAACGAGGCGGTACACAAAGATGTACAAATGTCGCAGCTCCCGTTATTCTATTCATTGGACCCTGGAGAAGCACGAAGTAATTTCCTACGTAGAAAAAGAACATCTTCTTGAACAGCTCTTCCTCTCAGTGTGACCTCACATCCTTCCAATATAGACTGCGTTTATTCAAATGGACACAAAAAGAGCTTTCAATACGACATGGAGAGGAATTCTTTCGTCTTTGAAGGAGCACGACACATCTCCTGTTGCCTTGATCTCCGTCCGATTGCCCAAGTCCAGAGATGCAATCGCTACAAGACTCTTCTTTATAGCTATTTACGGACACATCCTCTCCAAATCCAATTGTTATCGGAAAGGTTCTGGCTGACTTCTGAGAGTTCGACAAAAAAGTCTGTATATGTTTTGGATACTTTATTTATTTATCCAGTATCAACCAATTTACATTACGGTTTCTTTCTGTCATGTATGTGTCATTTATTTTAAATTTCCTTATACATTTCAATTTAACAAAATGTATTAAAATATCATTTCTTTGCATCATTTTTTATAAATTTTACCTAACAATATTATTACCAGGGTTATCAACACTTCCAATTTCATTTCCTTTAATTACATTTCGTATTTCGCCTCATTTAAAAAATCTTCACCATTTTGCTAATCTCGCCATATTCCTTTATCCTTGAGATCGGATTCTCCTATTCTTCTCAAGTACCGCAAGATTTCATCTCTTTCAGCTCCATGCAATGGCCAATTCCACATAAATGTTCTACATCGTCTGTATCATTTGTGTATAGACAGATTTTCTTTCCGATTAATTCATATTTATGCAAATTTGTTAAAATTGCTATGATATATCAGACACCCCATAGTTATTTGCGTTGGTGAGAAGCATTTTCGGATTTTCTCCATAAATTGAACATTAGAAATGTATTTATCAGAAAACCTTTCATGCATCTGTATTCCAACTTATCTACCAGCTTAGTTATACATGTGTCATCAATATTTTTTTTTACAATTTATCATTTCCTCATGAATAATTCTAAAATTGAAATTTATGGTCTTTCCTCCGGTAATATCGAACCGTTATTTTGGTTTTAGTATTTCCAAACACACAGACATTATCCCCACTAATATCTGTAGAGTATGTGTAGTAACATTCTGTCCACGTTGTATGACTCCTTATTTAAAATATTTTTTCCACGTGTATTTTACACACTCTGCGTTCCCACATTTCAAATGGACATTCTCTTGTGCATTTGTATATTAATTTCCGTCGTTCTTTGTATACAAGAACCAACTAATTGTGAACATTTTCTTTCATTCATTAGTTCAGTGACATCCTGATTTTGTGTATTTCAAGTGTTTGAATAATGACTAACTCTATCTCAAGGTATCTATCCTTGTCTATTGAATTTATGTCACACAATTCATAATAATATTTTTTATATTCTTGTTTTTAGAAGTTTAAATTCTGGATTCAATATTGTACTTGCTACCTGTGATTAAAAAACACAAAAGAATGCAAATTCCCGCTTTCATGGATTGATTGACAAAATAAAATTATAATAATGTATGCATATGTAACTGCAGTTTTTAAGTTTTTTTTCTCTAAAGTATAAAACAACTCTAACTTTCATTTACATGTAATTCATTCTCCTTTATAGCATTAAATACCCAATCCACCAGAACGCGGACTGAGGTCATTACTAAACAATGTTTAGACTTTTACACCCCTCGTGCCCGCGTATGGAAAGTAATCACTCCTAGCTCATTATTCCTGACGTTCGTAATTGGTCCAAGTTTTCAATTTCGCGGAATAAATGACAATCGTACCGTTTCGTACGAGTCTCAAACAAATAACTATCGATTACTTTGAGCGTAGATGGTGGAGAACGTAGGCTCCACATTGGGAAGACTCGGACAAAACTAGAAAATTTCTTTATGAGTTAAGAAAACCTTATATTTGAGATAGAAAAATAGTATTTTCTTAAGGTATATGAGAAAACGTAATACATGTTAAGAAAATCTTATATTAGAAAGGTGAGTTTAGATTTACAAAGAAATGGTTTTCGTTCGATAAACAAAAAATTATTTTCTCTTTTTCTGATTACTAATTAAATGTTAATAAAATGAAAGCAAATAAAATAAATTGCTTTGATTAAAAAGTAAAAAAAGGAAAATTTTCTTTTTGAGACAATTATTGAGAATTTGAAATAAAAATTCAAGGGGAAGAAAAATCTTACATTTTTTGTATGGGGGAAGTTTACATATTTTAAATCGAGTCCATGATCTGACATACACTAAAGAATTCTTTGTTTGACTCATTATAAAGTATCATATACTACAGATAATATCGAATCTTATATAAAAATATTAAATAACATTATCTTATAAATGATAGTTACTAATCTCTAGCGTTAGCGTTAAACGTAAATAAATAAATTTGTCAAACAAATTCCAAACGGATAAGCAAATATATTTTGTTGAACCAAAATATTCAAATGTTGTTATATAAATAACCCATTGATATTACTTTTGTGACTTGAAATGATTTATTTTGATCTTGTTCTAAAGTTTATTTTGATCTTGTTTCTTGAAGTCATAGACAGTAGTTTGGCATTAGACCCATTGTACAGAGGGTTTACGAACAATGCTGTAAATGAACGGTGAAAACCATTGATTGTGGAAGAGGTAAAAGTTAACAATTAAACCACCCGACCTAAACGGAGAGCAGAAATTGCTAGTATTGAGCCGACTCACTCCATACAGGCAACTGGAGAAGAAAGGGAAGAGAAAGGATTATGTAAACATATAATATTCATCTTCATTTCTCTCTTCCCTTTTTCATGTCTTAACATAAATACATAATATTTATAACATGATTTATGAATATAATTTAATATATAAAATAATTTATAATTAACTTATTTTTCTTCTCTTTATCATCTAATCTCAATACGCATTCATTCGTTATATTTTATTAGTCATACTTAAGTTAATATTTTACATGTTTCAGCATTTTTTACTTTGTAGCATTAAATGTAGGTATCCTAATAGAAGGACTCATCTCACATTGAACAAGGACTTGAAGTAACAACGTCTAATAATTTAAAGAATCGAAGTCCAAAAACGTCCATCCTTGTACTCCGAAGAAACCATCTCTCACGAACCATCCATGTAATAGTGAATACGGATTGGCTTAAACCATTTTGGGTTCAGTTTTTATAAGTTGGTACAATTTGTTGGACCTAAAGATTGTATAACTAAAATATCATGAACGAATCCATAAAGACTCTCACGAGTTTTGGATGAGCCGAAAGTCTCATGTCCCTTGTGAAACAGAGGGAAAAGAGAAGGAAAGATCCCAACGCAATGAGGCAGTATCGGCACATCCGCGTTCAGCAACGAGGGTGGCGGTTGCGTTGGACATATACGATAGCAGCGATGGAGGATCCGCAAACCGCGACATCTCCCTATTCGAGGCAGACAACAACAATAATATATTAAACTCCAGTTTCACCCGCATCCCAACCCTTTCCTCCACATCCATTTAAATTCCCCGCAGACGGACGCATGGCGGCGCGCGAGCGGTGGCCGTCGGGTTGGGCAAGCCGCAAGCACCGCACTGCGCTCTGGCGGGAGGCGGCACAGTCGTGCTTAACGGTCTCCTGGATCGGCGAGCGGCACGAGCGAGCCAGTGAGCGAACGAGATATTAACTCGATTGATCAGAGCGAAAACAAAAGCCAGACGGATGCGGCTGGCGGCGCTACAGCGGTTGCGAGCGGAAATGACGACACCAGTGACCCAGTGGCTCTTCTCGTCCCGTGTTTTGTGGCTTACGCTCGTGTTAATGGAGGCCAAGGTTAGGGGTGGTTACGATGTCGTCTAATTAGGTGGGTCCGTGGAACCTTACAAAGTACATTTGCTCTAATAACAGAACCGTTACTCAATATTCTCGAATACAGCGTTGTCAAAATGAGCTATGGAAAAGTTATAAATCTAAAAGAGGATATCGAATTGTTCCCTTCACGTTTATTCCCATATTCAAGCACCAAAAAACATCCATTTAGGCAATTCTTTGTTCGGAGACCCAGAAATTTGTTCGAAATGAAGGCTTCCACTTCATTCACGTTTCGTATTGAAGCTTTCCTATAGTAATATTGAATTCCCAGCTAATGCATTTGGGGGCGGCAGTCCATTAATACCATTGTAATTATTACTTTCGAATACTTGAGTGATGACGGCTCATTTTTAGGAATAATCAATTGATAGCAGAAAGCATTTGTTAAAAGCTCTTTTATCATCTATAAAAAACAAAATTTGTCGATTTTTGATAGATAAAACAGGTAGCTCCCTATTTTTGTTTTTATTTAATGAGGACGCTTCCATGATTTTATCTAATAATGTAGAATTATTAAATCCGTCCCTGCCTTAGAATCTTTCAATCGGAGTTAATAATAATCCCTTACTTGCTTCGAGAGATTAAATTAGTTTATTGTCCTCCACGTGGCAATACGTAGATATTTACTGCTTTTTCGACTCAAAAAATTTATTTAATTCACAATAATAACTCTTCATAAGTGCATTGTGACTCACAAATCAATTAACTACGTAAAAATCCATTCCTACTTATGTAATACATTGTTAGCAAATATAATAAATTATTTATTGATATCTTTGAATTTCTATTGCGGTTAGTTTCTATGTTCTTCATTCAGACCTTTCCCCATTTCCTCACTATTGCATTTTTGCATTCTTTTAGAAGTACTCTCGAATGGAAGGAAAACGATGTGAGATTTTCTTACTGTATTATTTGAACGTCCCAAAACATACACATTTATGTTCTGCAATTGCACCGCAGAATCTCCAAGTGCCGGCTGCTACTAGTCTAACCACAAACACATTAATTCCACGGACTTCTTTCCTTACATTTCGGGTAGAATGCTATAAAAATTTTGATATTTCTAGGTAATGGGTAATTTTCATTTATGTCGTCTTCTACTCTTATTTCCTTCTAATCAGAATCAGGTTTCATTATTATAATTGACGACGAATATCCATTGCGTACATTAAAAGTACCACGGGCTTACTCGTAAAGCAAAGGAAACTTTAATTATGTTATGTTGAATGAAATTGGAAGGCGGGACCGAGATTCGAACTTGGAACCAAGACCTTGCCCCCAAATTCGAATCTCGGACCCGTCTCATTTTCATTCTACATAATCTAATTCATCAGTTACCTGGTGGTATTCGCAGCAATTAAAGAGATTGATGTATGAAAGGAAATTTTATTCCCTTGAAGTAATGATCGGGAGCGCGTTATTGACTCGTGAAACATGAACTGAAAATCGTGACATTCTACCTGGTTGTGACGTTATCACGTAATCGATTCATATCATATGCGTTTGTAGACAAATAAATTCATCGAAATACGTATCCCTCCAAACAGTCTAGCTACAATGTCCGTCTCAAAGATAATACGAAAGATGTGATGAACCCACGTATTAGTCGACTTATAGTCCCATTACGTGGGTACAATTTTATTTGGTTTTATTCCTGAAACTCTTATATATGTTATTAATCTTATGTTATATATTTTTTGAAATATATTTAAGTTTAAAATATTTGTATACAGCTCATGGATAACACTGAAAGAAATATATTTCCAGATTCACTGAATAAAATGCCAGTCTGTGTAAAATGTGCACTTGGACTTACAGGAAATGACATGCCTTTTTTACCGCACCACATTCCGCACTCGTGCATAGCACCACAAGTTTAACTAGATTTGTTGCGAGATTCCATAGTGGTTTATATCTAGGTCTTTTCTCCTATGTGGATGTGAGAATCATGTACATTAATACGCAAATGTCCCGTAATATCGCATTTCCCTTTCCGGGTAACCGGGCTGAGTAAATCCCACATATGAATTATCGTACATTAAAAGATGTGTCGAAGATTTCTTATTTTTTCATCTTTCACATTTTCCTTTCCGGGATAACATTTAAAAATTACATCAACAAAAAAAGGATAATTGACTCATTTACTTGAAAAGGATGTATCTTGACAACTTGAGTCCCGACAAATGAGAGCATCAATATTTGTAGAACATTGCGTGAATTTCGTAATGCTCCATTCATAATATCACGTGTTTTATTCATTACACATATTATTGACAGTTATGTTCTATTCACAAGTGTTCTAATGACCTGTTTATATTGTTAATGCTAAATATGAAACCGAGTTAAACTAGACAACTATATGATATGGGAGATAGTTGTATCTGCCATATTATTCAAGTTAATAAAACAGTCGGGCTACGAAAAAGTACACATTCTTATTTTCATACACAATACTAGTTACATTCAATTCTTTAACCCAGTACTTCTACAATAGCAGTCCATTAAAGGAGCTGCTGAAATCCATGGCAACGTCGGGTAAAATCAGCTAGTAAAATATGATAGTGAGATAGTTCATTATCGTTTGCAATTGTGTAGGAAATACACGTATTCAGTAAACTACTCAATTGATATTTTTAAAAATCTCGAATGGGCTCTTTCAATGAATTCTTCTTAACATGTGTCACAAAACAGGTCTTTCAATCCCATCCTGCCCCGGGTTTTACTCCGCTTTTCCTCCGGGTAGTGGCGAATTTTCCTTGGGCGGAAATGCCATTCATACTTTTTTTTGAATAATTAATGGTTAACAGTGCGAATTTATCAAATAATTTCTTTTGTAAATATTAAATACGCCACCGGCCATGGACCCTTGATCGGAATTGATGGGATGGTCCCTTTCTTGTTTCCGGAGAGTAACTTAGTTTATTGCCCCCCTCCACGTGGTCATACGCAGTTTGACAATAAAGTTTAAATAATTAAAAAAATACAATTATAGCAGGATTCTACATGTCTAATTTCTCATCAAGCGTGCACTAATATAATTATTATTTAGGAGTTGAATTAATTGAAGAAAATGCTTCGAAAGAGACAACAAAACTGGTCAAAGCGAAATATTCTCATTTTAGTATTCTCTGAGATGTTTTTCTCTTTCATCGTATTTCTTCTTATGAGATGTTTATGTTTGAAGTAAGTATGAGGAAGGACGGTGGTCAACTTTGTAATAGAGAATGGTGTTACGAAGCCACAGTGGACAGTGCAACACATCCAAGACCGGGGGAAATTAAATTATCATCTGAACGATGAATTACGGAAAAACGAAAAATAGTTTAGTTTGACGTGGTAAAGGAAAAAGTAGCGAGAGATAAGTGAGTGAAGGCATTATTTATGCGTGGCAAGTTACTAGATGTATGTGACGAGCGAGATATGGTTGTCAAGCAAATAAGGTAACTACATAGTTGTTGAGAAGGCGATAATTACGCGTAAAAATGCTGAGGAATAGACGTGTATTCCGTGAATTTACGAATGATTCACAGAAAGAGGGTAATAATGTAGAGAGAAATTTTGAACAACTGTTAGTTACAAATAAATATTTTTTTCATTTATAAATTGTGGGTGCCTTTTTGTAGATGTAGTCAGCAGAAATAAATCTGGAATTCTTCGAGCGTTCTTTACACAAGGGCTGAACCTACGATGAATGGATCATAATATGGATACAAAAGAAATTAGTTGATACACAAGAATAGTGGAAGAACTGTTATTTGTCTTTAATTAATGTTTCCTCCAAATATCGTGCTATATGATGTAACCACAATCCAAAATAAATATATCTTGCTTTGATATTCATACTATTTTTTTGTGGATTTAATTTATCTTTTTAATTGTGATACAACTGCTAAAAAATTCTAGAACTATTCACAGCTGAAAATGTTTGAGATGAATAGAGTGGAATAAAGATAGGAAGCATATAAGAATTAGCGTCGTTTTCCATTTGCTGCTCTGGGTGTGTGCTGGTGCACCCCGAGTGCAAAAATGTAGTGCCATTTCTCAAAGTAGTTCCTCAAGTACGGGGATAAGTCTCACACTCTCTGCGCACTGCGAGCAATCGGACTTGCTCTAATATTTTCTCTGAAATATCCTCAGGTCTGAATCGCCTGAAAGTTCCTCAGGTGACAAGCAATAGTTGTACGAGCTCCCTTTTTCAAAAGGGAAAGAATGATTAAGATGGCAGATTTCATTTTCCGATGGTACAATAATGAACAAATAATATTTGCATAATATGTGCATGAAAACGAAAATGTTATTTGTTGATGTATTAGTTATTGTTTGTATTCAATTATTGTAGTTTCGTCAACATTTTCAACTATCCATGGTCATGTCCGTATAGTGCAACAAAAATGTTCCATTTGCTTGCTACACTCTCCCGGTGGAATGGAGAACTCGCGCCAAGCAACGACGTATTTGAATGGTTCTAGTATTCACTCAGTGCAATAAATGGAAAATGCAATAAGTCAAGCAATGTCTGCCAGACATGTAACATTAATATATCTCAGAGAAGAACTGTAAGCTAATTAGACGAACTTCGCCATTTTATCGAGCTGAACTATCAATCCGTTATCGGAAACTCGCGGATTCTATTGTTTCGCAAATCCCCTTCTCTCCTTTCTAAGGATTGAGCGGATGCGAACGTCAGCAGCAGCAGTTTCTGCGATGCGCTTTTGTCTTCCTCGCGTACCTCTCTCCTCTTCTCCACGCTCATCATTCCCTCTGAAACATCTCCGTCGCATCGCTGGAGTCCGCAACAATCGTTGGGGAATCGCTTTTCGCGCGTCGATTGTTCGCTTGGCGCTCGTCGTCTGTCACATTCGACAGATCTCGCTGAGTCGCGATTCGATTCATCTTCGCTGTATTGCATGCGCGGCGGGTTGTGTCGCGGTTGCGTCTGTGCGTTGGTGATAGCGATCCCGCTGATAAGNATATATATATGAGTACCATAGGAATGGTTTTTGGAAAATACTGAGAGATGTTTTTAATGACCATTGCAGCACACCTCGTTTTAGTGGATAGACATAAATTACTGCGCCGTATTTTTATTTTCATTTATTTTTGGTCTGAAAACTTAGACTTCCTTGCCTACTACATGTTAAAATTCTATTGCGTCACTTGCCGCTAGGTGTTTGCGCTAGAGCTTCCGTCCCCGACTTACATCAAATATATAAATCACTTTTCGCTTTTCACATCATCTCTTTACTTTTGAACTTGTCTCTGACTAGATATAACAAAGTCACATACTTTATATTTGTGTTTTCGTTTTATATCATTTCGTTCATCTTCCTTAAATTCGTGTTTCTTTCTTTCTTTCTTGTTGAACAGTTCTTTGTATGGATTTCGCATCGTTCTGCTTTCCAATTTTTCGGAGATAATTGCCAAAATTTCCGTACCCAGATAGAAATTGCATTAAATACACATAATGTTTGGACTATAAGTCGCTGTATTCGTGCCTGACGTTGCCCTTAGGGAGGTACCAGAAAGAAGACCGAAACGTTGGTGGCTCTACGGACGAATAAATATTGACTCTGAAAAACTACGAGAACAGGGTTTGAATTGTTTATATATTTCTTCATTTACCGTCATATTTCACATTTTTACGTCAAATACTTTTAAAATTCGAAATAAATATAATTTCTGTGGAAATATCTGAATTATTTTTATTGTAGTGGTTGTGTCGTTGTATAGTATATTGAAACTTCTTTTAACCTTCATAAAACTTTCCGATATACGATGGTCCAATATAAATTAACACGACAACCTACGTAAGCGATTACTTGCATTTGACTACGTAAGCGATTTAATCACATGTTCAGACATTTCATGTCAACTTACAAGACACACAGACTTGCACATGTCGGTGATTGGAGTTTCGATTTTTTGGTCACTCATTTACATATTTCAATTACGATATTCATTATCACTCATTCAATTCTGATTATAATTTAATAAATAAAAGCAATTTAAGACCCATTCATTTCATATTATCAAAATTACCGTTTACTCACATTGATTAAAATTCGAATTCCTTGGTTAATTGGGAGAGAATTCTCTGATCAATTTTTCACATATCTTTGGACGATTTTATAAATTGTTTCCGGAGCTTAATTTAACTAAGAAGGACCCGCATTTTATTTTCGAAATTGATAAAGAAGAAATCATCGCTTTCATTAGTGCTTAGTGTCCTGCCACACGCACACGAGACTATTTTTTATTCTAAATTATGTTCTCAATGAAACAGTGATATCGAGAACAGTTAAAAAATATATGAATTACTTTACTCACATTATAGAAGATGATAGAAGGGAAGAAAGTTTTTTTACATGTGATTTATTTGTATTTGTTCATACTTAAGTTAGGTGTCCATACAGCACTTTGTAAAATAAGTACCCGAATTCTTCCTGAACTAATAATAATTTTTTTTTGTCATTTAAGTAAATATTGCCAATAGCTGAATGAATTTATACAGAACCAGAGTTAATAAACACAGCACAGTTACAGATCAAAATGTATAAAAGGGTCAAGTGGAAAGGTAATTTTCTTTTCATCAACTTACTTCAAAGAAATTAGATTACGATGGAGGAAACCCCTTATTTCAGAATCATATCGAAAAGTGTCACAAAGTTCAGAGAAACAGCGGAGAGGACGAGAAAACAAATCACAGATAAATAACAGAAGGAACACGAATGCCCAGACAAATATTTACACACAGGGAACTACTCTGCCCAATCACTCCTTAATTACACCGGGATGATGATTTTCTTTCAAACTTGTGGAAACTAATGAACTCGGGGAAATTGCTGTCGTGCATTTGCAAATACATTCCCTCTTGCCTTTGTCGCGTCCGTGACGTCACAGTCGTCGGCGTTTGTTGAGCGAGAGAGCGCTAGACAAAGCCAAGGGCTGTACAAAATCAGTCGTTCAAAGAATTTTTTTTAGGACTATCAATAAAAGTACCACGGTTCATCAGAAATGAAATTATACATTCAGAGTTATGTATTTCGCCAATAGCTCGAACCATTCTCAATCTCTCCAATGATTTCTTTTTTTAACCTTTATGACGTCCGCGGTCCGGCTTTCTATCTAGACACAGACACCACAACATTCCTCCGCATGCGTAATAGATTCCCTACGCATATTTTTTTCTCCAAAATCAGATAACCATAGCGACCTTTCTTTCACAGATTTATTCCGCAAGAGGCTTGTACACTTTATCTGGCACATAAAATAATCCTTGGGTGATACCGAATTGTATCCCCCACCCATGTATTTCTCCTGGACCAATGGAAACTATTCAACAATTTTGTAGAGCCACAAGGCTGACTGATAGATTTCATTAACAAATTAAAAAAACACACAACCTGAATCGATGAAAATGAAATAGCACTGATAGTGATGAGATAAAGAACTGAGTTATTTTCGTAATGCCATCATTTTCTATGGGATATAAATCACTGATTTTATTGATGTTATATATCTTGGACAGCCAAGACATACGTGACTCTGGATGTTGTTGAATATAACTGTGTGATAAGGAAACGTTTCAATTGTTTATTATGGAAATGTTATACGAAATGAAAGAAATAATTATTTTCATATAAAAAAACCGAAAGAAAAAAATATTTTATGGATGTTAACTTCGGATATATTTACCTTTTTGGATTATAAATTAAATCTATTTGGTGGAAATATGTTGATAAGTTACTTTTATAAATAAATAAATAATTTAATGGAAAAGATCACTGCTAGGTGCCACTGTTTTCCGAACAGAGGTTGGTCATACAATTTGGTAGTGTTATTTGACGTGTGACATAGGTTTTGCTGGGTCTTAGAATACGTCTGTAAGCGTTGTAAACGTTGAGACTCGTGACAAACTGTATTGTATATTGACTTCTAGGTTTAGGAGAAATACGTAACGAATTGGAACTCAACCCCCGATCTCCTGCTCCGATCTCATAAGCGCAACCTCTTTTATCATAGCTTCCTAACCATAGGTTCGCGCAAAACTTCCACCCGTAGGGTGTTATCGTAGAGGTATCATTAACTTTCGTCATGTGTAAATATATATGAAGGATTAGACGTGTGAATTATTACTTTTTGATATGTACTCATGTGTTTGTTAAATTAGAAATATGTTTTAAATTAATTTATAGGACCTTGCGAACACGATTTTTATTTTCATATGTATAATCGAATTTTCATAGCGTATTATCCCTGATACCTTGTTTATTTTGCTATGTAGGATATAATTCATATCGGATTTTGATTGGAAAATACATGAAACATCATACAGCTGTTGAACGTATCTCCCCAATTGCATTTTGATTCAGAAATATTACCCAAACAAGTTTTAAAAAATATCAAACAAAACGTTTGTTTACATAAAAACAGTTGTATGAATGTGTTACTATGCATAATGCTAACATTATAATTTTATGCTATTATTTACAGCAATGTTTAATGAGTGCGATACGCGTATAATGTTGAAGTATAATTAAACTCTAAAATTAAACCGTAGTTTCCCTAAACAATAGTCACCAGAAGTTAAAAAACAACGAACTACGAATACAGCCAAGTATTGAACTCGATAAATGCTAATTATCTGAACGGGGTTGTATGAACTGATTCTGACCATATTTTACTGTCTCAACAAAATTTATTTCAGACCAAACTGTTTGCGATAGGATTGCGGTCACCTTCAGTAATTTCACTAATATTGAAAAACATTCACCAAAAGTTATTACAAAGACAAGGGAAAATAAAAATAGTAGTAATAATAAAAATGAATCTTATTCATTTGTATTTGAGTATAGAACCAGAAGATCAAAACTTTCCCTTGAAGTGATACATTGAAACGTCGTTCACGTCTTCATAAGTCTCGAACACATTCGTTGTCATATGCGACAGGAAACACGCGAATAAAAATTCCCCTTTCCCCAACTAACAAGCTGTTGCCTCCGAGTTCGGCGTAGACGAAGGTTGGCCACCCTTGCCGTGCGCCGTGGGAACGACACTGTCGCCAACTTCAATAGCACATTTCCCAAAGTTTTTATCCACTTTCCCGAACTTTGGACGCGCCCTTTCCAATAAAGACGCACCTCTGAAAGAAGCGGAAGGCAGCGGAACAGAGGGTCACGGCAGTCACTTGTTTTTCTTCCCTCGCCAACTCACCGGAAATTACGCGCCTCCCGTCTCTTTCGTTTTTTCCCTCCTAATTCTTTCGATTCACTATTTTGGCTCTTGTATTCATTCATCTCGTTACTTATTGACTTGACGTATGCTATATTCAAAGGCATTGTACTCGTCTTAACACTTTCTACCACTAGAATGTGATGTTTTCCCCTGAATCCTAAATTACCAAAGTGCGAGATATTTTCTGACAACGATTAATAATTACTCTTGATATTCCATCAATGCGATAGTGTCTTAAAAACATGAAGAATGGTTTCTAGAATTTTAATTAATCGTCTGCACTAATTACAGCAATTCTTTTTAGATCATAAATCTTTATTTGCAATTTGTTCTTACAAATTGAACATTAGGCAAATATTGTACAAGGAGTAATAATAAAAGTACAAATACATAAGTATAAAGTAGATTATCAGCAGTGTTGCTTCAAATGAACATTGAAAAAAGTAAAAGAAAAATTGAAAATGTGTTCCTTTGGATCTTCTTGAACCACGAGGATGGCAGTGTCATCGGCGAAAGTGGCAGTCCATACCTTTCCGGATGACGCTAGATCAGCGACGTAGAGAAGATAAAGGACGGGTCCCATGACGCTTCCTAGAGGTACTCCTGATTTAATGGGAATAAGTTCAGATAGTTCCTGATTGGACTTTATCTGTAAAAACCTTGTAAAAAGGTAGGATTTTGGAAAGACAGAAATATGGTAGGCATTTCTTAATTTTGTATAAAAGTCCCAAATGCCAGACTTTGTCAAACTCTTGACTAACGTCTAAAATACCGCATTACAATAAAGTTTTTCTAGGGAATTTTGGATTATCTCCACAGCTCTGTACACCTGTTCTTTTGTGGAGTGTTGTGTGAGCAGGATTGGGTTTGTAAAAACAAGTTTTTCAATCACTTTTGAGAGGAAAGGTAGGAGTCTTTAGAGCAATTTAACCCAAATACATTTCAATTCATGGAGATATAAACCACCATGGAGAATATATGTATAAGGAGACGTAAAAAGGTGTAAAAACGGTTACTTGCTTTGATATTGCAATCTCAAATGTTTCATGCAGTGCCACCTTTGGCAGGGGTCGTGTCAAATAATGGACCGCTTACTACGAGAGTGACGACAAGGGGAACATCGAATGGCTTGGCTTTCAGAATAGATACCTAAATGAGCACAAGAAGTTAAATTAAACTATCCTACAAGAAGCACTAACGTGCTCCCATAACGTTCTGAAGGTGCAATTTTATTTGTTAACAGAATTTTTTGTTTGTTTATTATCTTTCAATTTTATTCTGTTTTCATAAAAACGATTTTTCTATTTGTATTAAAATTGAATGTTTTAGTTCAGTTTGATTGTTATATTATATAGTTGTACTTAATAAATTTTAGTACATTTAATTAATTTGCGTTTGTTTTAGTATGTTCAGTGTAAAATTTATAACACTTAATTTTGTTTAAATTTCATTAGTATTTAGGTTTGGGTGAAATGGTGAAGGAGTAGACCTTATAGTCATATGACAAATAAATTCAATACAAGTTCATTGACCTGTCAGTAAAAGAAAGCACACGTATTTGAAGAATTAAAATCTTCAGACTCAACGCGTATCAAATAGAAATTATTGCAGATATTGCAAAAGATACGGGATGAATCTCACGATGGCCAATGGACACATAAGTTGACTCCAGATTCGAGTCCTCGGAGTGAAGCGACATTATCGAAAAGAGAATTGACTGGCAATGGTCTTTTCAACGAATATGTACATTCAATGGGAAAACATTGAATATGCATTGAAGAAGGAAACGATTCAAGTCATACAGTGCTCTATTAATCTGCATGGAAGGAAGGTAGGTAGAGCATTTCACCATTTACGCACAATCCTGGTGCTGAGAAACGAATCTAAACGAAAATGGTTCAGAATATGTCAACTTATAGAGAAAATAATGAGTTTCGGCAAAAGAAAGAAAATTAAATAGAATTTAGCAATTAACACAAGATGATTTAATTAATTTTGAGATGGGAACATAGGGAATTGGCAGAGTTATGCGTTAATTGTTGATTTTAATAAAGTCACCATCCTGATGAAATCCGCAAGCAGTACCGCGATACATGTTACTCTCGCTGTGGTAGCACCCTACTTGTGAGTGTAGGGTGCTACTCCTTCGCCCAATAAATGGGATAAAGTGATGGTTTATTTAACCAAAATGTGGGCATGTTATAATTTCATTCTTGTATTGGTAGATCTCAAAGCAATACTTCACTAAAATACGTAGTTAAAATTGTATTGGTGAGTAAAAACAACTTTTGAGTAATTTTAACTCTTGGGCTAATTTTGTTGACCGGTAGTACACATTCAAAAATATAAAAATTAATTGGACTTACAAAATATAAATAAATGCATTAGAATTATAATTTAATTCCTTTTCTCGAAAATTTAAGGAATGCAAAGTAAATTTATTTCTAAAATGCATAGAATATGCACTTATCTTTTCTTTAGATATAATTTTGTTATTTTCTTTTATGGACACTTGAGAGATCACTTACTTACTACTGCTCATCGAACAAAAGTTGCCAGCTCTGTACGACTTTTTTTCGTTTATTTTGATATTTGTAGCACTTGCGTTTCGCGGTTTATTGCAGAAGTAAGTAAACTCCAAGAGGGTGGTTCAGGGACTAGCATGCTTGCTCGCCATTCCCGGTGGGACCAGAAAATATTCGTACCTTTTCACTTCTACGTCCCAGTTTATATATCTGTGGCTACTGAAAAGTGAACAATCCTTCTTCTATCTACATCCTACTGTTCGTATGAACTGGTATTAATAACTCTAATATCAACTAGTATTCTAACTACTCCTACTAGCAACCTTAACGCGAGCCAAGTCGTTGGTAAACCTAGCTAACCGGCCTACCTACTGACAACAGACTACCATCGAAGTACTACCTCCTATTGCCCATGTAGATAAGCAACAAAAGCACGTTACATTTCTCAGTTACAAATACCACAATAAAAACAGAGGTATAAAACAACGGAAAAAGTGCTCGGAATTAGTAAACACGTTTCTGAATATACTGCAAGAAGAGTCACTCTACCCAGCTAAGTATCGCTAGATTTCCTCGAACTACCTCTGTTCGACTTTTGAAAATAGCCGAAACCACAGCAAACAAACTGGCAAACACTTTGTATCTGTGCGAAGGGATAATTTGTGAAAAGCTGTCAGTCGTGTTGCGAGGCGCCTGCCACGCGCAGTTGACTGTCCAGCAGCGCGCTCTGCGAGTTAGCGAGTGAAACTGACAAAAACTAACCTTTGCATGGAACACGCGAATGAACACGCTCGGAAGATACTTTGCTCTTGGCAGATCAAAACAGTGTCGAACTCTCCGTGCGGAGCAAAATTCATTAAAGTTGGTGTATTCGGTGTTTTACGTAATGAATTTCCTCCGATTGGATTTTGGGTTAGAGTGAGTGAATTCTATTTTTTAAGGAAAACATGAAAGATCTATTCATTCAGTTAGGTGAAAATTGCGACGAGCCGGGAACTGCCTGATTCACTTATCTCCTGTGTGGGGATGTGTCTCAGGACTTCCGGGGTTTCGGACTGGGTGGAAATGGTGTATGATTGTGGAAGGCGAACAGGTGGTGTAGTGATTAACAGCCCTGCGATCAAAGTAGATGTCCCAGGTTCGACTTCCAGTTCGTCGCCATTTTCACCTGACTGAATGTTATCTCCTATCTTCTCCGCGTGTAGGGTACAGGGAAGAAAGAAACGGTCTATGCAATAAAATCATTAACACGTTAAAATAGGACTTTTTTCAAGAGGGAGATTATAATTTTAGAACAATAAAGGAATACGTAGATGATCAATAATAAAGTTTTTGTATCCACCACGACTTATTCCAAAGGAACCAATCATACTTTGAATCGCCGAGTCTAGAAATATTAGTCTAGGGTACGATTCATTACATTGGTTTCAGTCGTTGCTTATTTTGGAAGGAATTAACCGAGGCTCTTAATTTTTAATAGACAATTATGTACAAATTATCCAAAAGTAAAGTTAATAATTTTTATAGCTATAACTGAAACTTTTTCACTAGCTGTGGATGGTATTATAACAATTTTTTATTTATTTATTTATACTGTTTTACACACAATACGCCTTAATGGCACCATAGCATTTCATAAATCTCCTTCATAATTACTACCCTTCCAAAACAATGTAATCAAGTCAATGAGATACCAAATTAATTGGTTAATTTTCATTAACAGAAAATCTTTTATTGACATCATAGCATTTCATAAATACCATTCATAATTATTACTCTTCCAAAATAATTTGAACATCATAATACAGTTAATCAGATACAGAAATTAATTGATTTTATTTTTTGTTTAACACAAATGGAGTTTCTTTGAAAACCAAATGAACATTGGTCGAAAATTTTTACAACTGAGCTAGGCAATATTACTTTTCAGATACATACTGATTCTCCTACAATTTCTTATGGAAATGTGAGCTCGAGTCCATTTCGTGCGAATTTCCAGTCATTCGGTCATGTTTAATAGTTCCAAAATACTTCCATCTCATTCACAAATTTAACACGTTTCATAAGATCCAGAATATTAATACTAATTCCACCACAATACCTTGATGGGCTTCACAACTTCGTCACACGATGTTCGCATTCTTCTTGTCCTAAAAACACGTACAGCAGCAGATACCATTCATGACACATAACCACTCACTTTATTTACCATCATCATCTTCCAGAGGTTCGGGTTTCCTGACGCCTTCTTAAAAACTCTCTTTTCAACTTTTCAACAAATTCTCACTGATTCCGAAATACCACTAGTTCTGACTGACCTTCATTTATTTATCTCCCTCCGCCAGCTCGTATAGACTCGCCCATCCAGCTGTTTCTTCGTTCGGTCGCTGCAGCGAGGCTCGTCACCTGTCGTCACCTTAGTCAGCAGCTCCGTTCACTGGCTCTGGTCACTTTTGCTTGAGTTCATAACGCGGGTCGCGGCGGCGGTAGCAGCTGTGATGGTGGCGGT
>NNCF01126349.1:857580-909890 GCA_002313205.1 Laupala kohalensis | reverse complement strand
ATATATATATATATATATATATATCTTATTAACAAAAAAATAGAAGTAAAGAGTTATTTGAGTCACAAAACAAAATATTTACAGAATTCAAGTTACTTTAGAAGCACTAGAAAACTAATTATACATTTAACCGTTCACCTATTAATACACAGTAATATACACAAATTTTTTTTCTATTCAAATTATTTTTAAATACAAGAAAAATTAATTTTACCTTTGTCATTTCATATTTAAATCAAAACAATGTACGAAAATGTTTTCATAAATTTGTTGCGGATTAATTAAGCAAGATATCTTAATAATTATTAAGCAAGATTATTAATGCAATTAAATATAATAAGTCTTAAAGTGTTAGTGCGTTGAAAAACTATTTCCTTATTATTTGAATAAATATGATATTGTGTAATTACGCAATATATCTATTAAAAATTGGTACATTATTTCATGTACAAGTCATTGATTGCTTACAAGCCACAAGATTGCTTAAGGTAAATACCGGGATGCTCCCTAGATGACTACCCCAGAGTAAAGTAGGATTTATCCTCCAATTATTTTATTGTTATTCATGTATGTTTGTTTTATATTGCATGAATCGATGATAATTTATATTATTTTATATTTATCTTGTATGCACTTTATTTAGTGTATACACGAATGCAAATATTGACACAGTCTTACTGATGGTAGTCAGGCGGAAGAGTAGGTCTGATGGCTTGAGCCTCGCAACGTAATACAGGTATTATTATTATTATTATTATTATTATTATTATTATTATTAACAAATTTATCTTCTGTAACTCTTTTTAACAACTTGTAGTTAGATTCAGGTGGGTTATGTTGTATACCAAGCATCCTCACTACAAGCAATATTACAATTTTAAAATTTTTTCTGACTATTCTGTAGGTGTTAAGGATGGCTGCTTTCTGCTTTCTGTGACAGTGACTCCAGTGGTGGACAGGATTATAAGGACTATATAAACCACTCCATATCCCATAAGCGAAGAATTTGTTTTTGAATCTTCATCTATTTTAATTTTCCCATTGTAAGTAGTTATTATTATTTATTGTGCAATTGTATTTTATCTGTACAAACATGTAGTTAGGGCGGGCTTATTTGCCAAGCCGGAAGTAAAATTTGGTCTTAATCGAGACTAAGAAATTTCCTCGTTGGGTGGCGTGTTTGTAATATGACACATTTCTGCTCTTCTGGCAGTACATTTCTAGTTATTGACAATCTTGCAAGATGCCCTTTGAGTGTTTTGCAAATGACTCCGATAGCTAAAATTATGAGATCAATAACTACTACTTCATTTTCTCTCCATATCTTTTGAATTTAGTGTTAAGTGCTTGATATTTTTGAATTTTTGTTCGTTCTGTCTTTTTTTAAATTCTTAGTGGAAGGAACGGCTACATCAACAATTTTTCCCCTCTAGATTTGTCTATTAATATTATGTGTGGTTTGTTATGATCTATTGCTCTATCTGTAAGGATTTGCTTATATTAATAATAGTAATTATTATTACAATACACCTTTTAAGAATCACGACGTTTCAATGCATCCTAAGAATGGAAACCATTTCTTTTTCTATCCCCACCACAGTAAATCCGTCCTATCAGAAAAAGATTAAGAGTTAAAGTTTCGCATTAATTCATTTGTCCTCAAAATTTCCCCCCTTATTCCACTTGGAAAAAGCACTTCCCAAAAGCAACATTTCCTTTGTAGACTAAATACTTTTTAAAGCGAGAACTCGTGAAACACGAGTGGAGTGTTTCTCCGCGGGGAAGTCCCTCGGGGGGAAGCTCTCGACTGTCAACAGCCAGCGCCAGCGACACGTGATTGATGCAAACATGGCAACCGCCGCGATCGCTTCCTTTTTCCCTTCGCGTTCGCTCGTCAAAAGGCATCTCCGGCATCTGGGAGTGGGATCGTGTACTACAAAGGCATTCTGCAGCTTCCGCCGCGACGAACATACGAGTTTTCCTCAATATTTGGGATATGTCGCGAAGGATCTTAGGAATATTTGCGAGGAAAGAAAAATGTGAAAGGAAATAAGGAATATATGTAACCCATTCCCGAAGAAACAATCGTATACTAACCTTTCAAATTCATTTTGTGCAAGAAATTTTACTTATTTCCTTTCACTATTGCGGTTCAAGGTCAACTTTTCCATTTATACCGACACGCTTATGATCAAAAAATGTTAGAATTAAAATATGAGCTGGTAAGAATCAGAGTGGTGTAAATCAAGAAAATAAAAATATTGAGTTTAGCCAATATTTAGCATCGTTATGCATTATTCTGTTTAGCTAAAGTAAGTCAGTGGTACACCCAGTGGCGGCTGGGAGCCCCACATCACTCATCCCCCCTAAAAAAAACTGCCAAGATGTTTAGAATGAGAGTGGCGTAAGTCAGTCGATGAATTTATGTTGATGCAAACGAGTGATGCTAAATAGTCATTGGTGGTATTAGTGCTATAATTTGGTTTATTACATACTAATGGTGGTATGAAGTCCTACACATTTGACATTGTCACAGTAAATAGATATGAAACTGAGGTAATCTTGTTTTTAGAACAGAAAATTCAGAAAAATACTTCTATTGATATTTTGATATATTGATGTTATGCCTATATTTATGGATTGACAATGCTTTTTAGTAAAAATAGGGTTTTATATTAAAACAACATTTATGTTTATTGTGAAAAGTTATGCTTATAAATCCAGGTGTCATTCAATAACTATAAAAATGAGTAGACCTAAGCGGAAAACCTATAATTGGTTGCAACTTCCCATTCAATCTAGCTCTGTTGAATCAAACGGCGTTGTTGATAGGAATCCAGACTACAACATCGATGACAGGCTTACGCCTTTTGAACAAAGACTCGACCTTATGGTAAGAAGAAATAGATTACCTTCTAGTACGCCAGTTTTAAATGCTCAGTCCGATGAAAATAATGGTTTCATCGATCCGCAATATAAAGTTAAAACTAGAAAATGGCTCAAGAAACCTGAATGCCATAAAAAGAATTGTTAAAAACCTCAGGAATTCTAGGGATAGATGTATGAAAATAAATGGCCTCACAACTGCAAAGAAAACATTCTCAGATGTCCACTGTAACTTTAAAATGGTGCGTCATGGAAAAGTAAGAACCCAAGAGTGACAATTCAGCTCTGAGTCTTTCTGGAAATTCATTATAATAAACTGCAAATATAAATAGTTTACCTTTTATAAAGAAATGATATTAAACACGGAAGCCGCGTAAAGAGGGTGAAATTTTAAGGGATGGGGCAAATAAATACTAAAAGTCAAATCAAGGAACGTCAGTAGCAGTATGCAAAGACATTTTTAGTACATTTTATGTGTCAGATGGTATATTGATATAAGGCAGTAAATGCACAAAAATGTTAAATTTAAAGAAATATTTTTAAAAAATCATCTTTTGAAAATAGCGAGTTTAATTTTAGCAATTTACATTTCTCTACGGACTAATCCATACGTATATATGTGCCTTTTTGTATTTAGACAAGTATAAAGTACGTGTAAAATATATTACNTACATACCCACATTTAGCGCTTTTTACTGCACAAAAACTAGTCTAAATTTTAAAAATTTCCATTTTCTCGTATTTTTGCAAAAATGCCTTAAACGAAGAATTGCGAAAAAAGGTCTCAAATTTGAGCGCTCATATCTCGGTTTTTGTGCGTCTGACGAAAAAATACTTCTGACCAAATTAGTTGCAAATGTTATCAGCTACACCTTTTGCTTTCAACATTTTTGGTATCTCGCTTAGTTTTTGAGATATTTACAAAAAAACCGATTTGAGACCATTTTTGACCCTGGAGAGTCCGATTTTCTTTCCCCTTTAAAATGACCACGTAATCTAACTTTCTGCCAAGTTTCGTGTCTAGAGGATTTTTGTCCCTGAGTTAAAATCTTTATTTAATGGTTTTAGTTCTATCGAGGTTGATAGTAGTATAAGTCATTTAGGTTCTGTATAATTTTTTCTTAATATTAATTTTATAAAACTTACTTGTTAAAAAAGAGGGATACTTTTAGTACATAAATAGTCAGTTTATTTTTTGGTTTTACAATGTTATGGTTTTTTTATAGAGAGTCTAATAAACCCTTAAAAATATCAAACCAAGGAAACATTGACTTACACCATTCTGATTCTCACCAGTTCATATATTCTGTGAGACATGACATCAAATACAAATTTGATTACGATATAAAAAATACTTAGTTATGTCTCGCAACATGTCATAAAGGTATCTCCATAGTTCACAGAGGGTAGAACTTCGCCCTTTTTTCACCTTGGCACAAAGAAACGAGATCACTGGGACATACTAAGAACTCATTTTGAACAGGTAGTCTGGGAGAATATGAATAGAATGATTCAAGTGTTGACTGGACATAGTTGACTGGATAATCTATTACAGAAATATGTCATCCATGGTACAAAGAGCGTACATTTCATTTCACAGACGAAGGACAAAGATATACTGGACAGAAGAATACTAGAGTGATTTGTGGATAGTGAAGATATATTTAAACTTTTCAGAGAATATATAGAGAGTTAAAGACATACTCTAAATGTTAGATTGTTAGAATGAAAGGTTTGTAATTAAAATTAGTGTGTAAAGAGAAAAATAGTTATGTACAGAATTATGTATGTATTATACAAGATCCATGTCATATAATGTTGATTGATGTAGAATATATAAATAAATAACAGTAGAGGTAAGAATAAAATCCTCATGACTTTCTCGATGTTCGTACTTCAGTCATACAGACAGCAGAGTAAAAGCGCTCGAAGCACTGAGTCAGCTAACGAGGCTAAAACAAATATGACAAAGATAAACATTGGTTTCTTCTTACTCTGAAAGAAAAAAACGTGCTCATTTAAGTAAGACATGGCATCTAGTAGTGTGAAATCGTATGATGCCGAACTCTTTTACATGCTCTATCAAATAAAATTTTAGAGCTCTGTTTTAATCTAAATATCCGAGTATGTTCATGAAACACTGAAGAATAAATTTGCCATACATCTATTACACACATACAAACGATACTGGGCAACACCATTAAATTGTTTACCTATTTCTGGACACAATACGCAACGTATGATATTTCTATGTCTCTTCTATGGCATTACGATTTTCAGGTACTACAATGGAGAAGTAATATGCATTTCAATAATGTATGTGAATAGAACGTAAGTAAAATGCGAAATATTTTTGTAGTCAAATAGTATTAACCGTGTATAACTCTTAGTCAAATAGACGTATACAGCAAAGAGAAGAACATACCAAACGTGAATTTGCAATATTAACTATGTTATTTATAATATTACTTAATTATATATAATATTAAGTTAATTAAAATTGTTTTATCTTCAGCAAGGACAACCAATCCACTCATAATAGGAAGAAAGGTCTAAACCCACCAAATATTCCAGAAAAGAAATCAATAAACAAAATCATAATAACAAAAACAAAATTATTTGAATCTGTCAAAAAATTCTAGATTACTAAAATCCATTTCGTTCATTTCCCTTCATCTCGTATTGTCCCAGTGAAACTTCCACCTTTGACGTTTATTCCGTGGTCACATCACCACCATGCACTCAAAGTTTGATCAATCCAACGGTTTATTGATAAAAGCGGCGGATCGGGTCCAACCACCGGGAACCGCATTTTGTGGCTAAAACATGCGAGGTGAAATATCGGGTTTGTCCGAGTGATCAGAAAGGGTCAAATTTACACAAACTTTATGTCATTCGGAATATAAGTAAACGTTAAAAACTATTATGTGAAAACCATAGAAATAATTGTTCTTAAACAAGTCCTACATCTTTGTCTTTGTTACACATGAGTATGGCAAACTCAAATTTATTCCGAAAAATTCACCACACGATCTATGTGAAATGTTTCCTGGAGATGAAGTAAATAATTAATTACAATTAAATGCTAAGCATTGGACTTTAAGACGTTAAATATATTCGAACTTAAATCTAAAAAAATGCTGTACCGTTCATCTCTTGACGCAAGGGGTGCGCAATCTCAATTTTATTTATGTTTGGTACACTATACCACATTAAAAATAGTGCCAAAGCACAACGTTTTCCCCGTAAGAAAAGCATTGGATAGCGAACAGCGACTCGTTTTTTCGAAGCCTGAGAGATACATTCACTTGGAGGCTGGCTGAGACAGAGATTCATAGTGCGTTTAGGGGGTGAATCCCTTTACTGAGCATAATGGGAGGAAGGGAGTCAATTAAAGAAATACAATAAACAATTGAAAAAACGTACTACGAAATATATGAGCTAATAAAAGTTGATTATATGGTATATTATTTTGCCGCGATGAATATATTTAATTTATTATTTTTGTTTAATTGATGTCGAAAAATTATGTAGATTTAAGATTTCTAGATTTTAAAAAAAATGAAGTCATAAAAGTGGCACTCGAGAGTAAAGACTTTCTAGCCGTATTACATATGCCCAGAATTATACTCAAACTACCGAAATAAGCAAAATAAAAATTCAGTGAATATAGTGAGAACAACCTCATTCTCCCAACCTGAGCCCTAGTTTGCCCGAATCTAATAAACAATTTTGTTTTTTCAATAACATAATGAGTGAAAGGGGTCCCAAAACTTACAGATGTTGATGACCCCCTAACCTCTCATTCATCAATCCATTCCACGGAACCGTGTGTTCAGAGTCTTCTGCAGCATCAAACCAACGGAGGAGACTTATTTGAAAGCGGAAGGCAAAAAGATAAAAAAAGAAGGGCGGAGATGGAGGTCAGAATTCTTTTAAGACAGCAGTAGCAGCAGTGGATGAAGTGTGGTCGGAGGATGAAGACGTGGATGACGAGGGGGCAGGAGGAGGAGGTTAACTGCTCGTAGCGAGAACGTCTGGTGGAGGAGGAAGGAAAGAGACTTTTTACCAGCGCGTGTCTCGAGGATCGAGTTACGAAACCCAAGCTCGAAGGAAGCTCACTCCCCCGGCGAGAAAAATGCTACTCATTAGAAGAGGACTCGGAAGCATATGCTGCTGGAGGAAATGTCAAGCATCGTGAAAAATACACTCGCTTCAATGTAGTATTTCAACCACCAAAACTTCTCATTACTCGGTGGATAGATACGTGGAAACGATTAATACTACGAACTACGTGGGATTTACTACGATGACCTTGAGATAACCTAAAGTGGGCGTACATATTGAAGAAAATGTAGGCGGAAAGAGGGGAGTCTTTTGAAATTTGTCTTTTCATATTTCAAAACTACTTTACAAAATTGCCAAGAAAATGACATGAATAAATAGGCATATGTTGTGAGCAGCGCTTACACATTTTGTAATGTATTTGTGCACCTCATGATGATTCCGAATGGTATAGAAACGTCCTTTCAAAATTTTGTTAGTAAAATTGACATTTTGTGAAGGGTTTTTGGTCGAATTTAAATTTATTAATTATTCACGCACACGCAATTTATGATATTAAAGTGACATTATTTTCAGGGGGGTGTTTCGTTGTGCGCGTGTTTTATGATGTACATGCATTTCGTGAAACGTTACAAGCACATTCATTGACATTAATGGTTTATTTTCACAATTATTATTGACAATCACGAGAAGGGGAATTTTTCCCGTAGTAAAAAACATAAGATGTAGATGTGGCGGAAAAAGTAAGAAGGGGAAAAATTATCAGACTTTCCCCACTTTAATTCGAATCCTGTCCAAAGTGATAGTCAGTTTCACTTAACTTTTTTTTCGAGAAATATTATTCGGTTTCTGTCGATGTCCACGCGATCTTGTTACTGATTTTCAGAAAACAATCACAAACTTGGAAAATGATAATGTCGTGCCACCTTTTCGGCAAATCTTAAAATGAGACACAATTTCTGGAGTGTTCAGAACGAGTTAATTGAATATACTTCGATTCATCTGAAAATAATTGCTTCGGTGTCAACCCATACAAAGCGGTCCAGAGGTGGTCACTCAACCATTAAAAAACATATTTTTCCAGTTCCTTTCCTTATCGTTCGACACTTCAAATCTGATTAAAAGAAATTAATCAGAAACCGTTTACGTGTGGCGCCCATTTTCGTCCTCCCACGCGCGCATATTTTCGCGATAGCTAGCATTTACATTACCGCTCATATCTCATGACATATTTATCTTATGAAGTTCAAACAAAAACCGCTGTAGAGATCACAATTTATTGTATGTTTATCGTCTGGTATAAATTTTATCTATTTATCTTACTTGTATGATATATGTTCATCTAAACTTGGGTATCAAAATCATGCAAATTTCAGTTTTCGCGAATTTATTGTGAAAAATTGTACGGTATATACAACTTTTTATTTTTTGTGAATGTAGAAACATCTTCGAAGCATTACCTAAATAAACCTCAACGTTCTTACTTTTATCCTCTATTTTTATGTTTAAACCGAGGTTTTATTGTAAATAAAAAAATACAAGGTAAAACTTATGTGGTGGCAGCGTGTGGTGTACCCGGTCAGTGACCTTTCATCGCCCTCACCTCGCATGAACACTAAACTTTCGTCTATAAAGAGTATGAATGGCGCCATTCACTTTCTCTGACAAGATGCGACGCCAGTCGTTCACTTGAAAACAAACACGAGACCGCGGCGCGTGGGGAGGCGTTTCCATCAACCCCTCGGGGGTTACGATCGCTCGGCGAAAGGGAATATCGCCTCACAAAAATAATCCCCCTGCAATCCGAGACGACGAGGAGCAGAGCGGGTCGCCGGAGGCAATTGTTGAACAGAAGGGATTGATAACGTTTCTGGGGGCCTTGAACTCGTGTTGGAGTAAAGTTACGAGTAATTGATACTCGCAAGAATAGATTGAGGT
This sequence comes from Laupala kohalensis, assembly GCA_002313205.1. Lineage (NCBI taxonomy): Eukaryota > Metazoa > Arthropoda > Insecta > Orthoptera > Trigonidiidae > Laupala > Laupala kohalensis. The sequence goes on along the minus strand of NNCF01126349.1, from coordinate 901,001 downwards.
ACTACGAAAACCTCGTCTACTAATAATACATTTATTGTCAAAAAACAGTACAAACTGCGTATGACCACGTGGAGGACAATAAACTAATTTACTCTCCGGAAGCAAGCAAGGGACCATCCCATCAATTCCGATCAAGGGCCCTAAGGCAGAGACGGATTCAAAAATTTCAGCAAAAGTTCCTAGATAAGATAAAAAGTTGGCTGTGAGTTATAATACATATATAATGTCAATATGTTTGTAAATTTACATGTACAAGTTATTATCGAACTATAGATTATTCTCAGTAGAGTGTTTAAAAATCATAAGAGTTGAAAAAACACTAAATTCACGATTTATTGTTACAATAAACACGCCCCTAGACAAAGCCTAGAGAACCTGTATAAGAAATCCGCCTCTATCCGGAAGAAAAACGGAGAAGAACCCGGGCCAGGATAATAATAATATACTACAGATAATAATAATAATATAATGTAGATAATAATAATATAATGTAGATAATAATAATATAATGTAGATAATAATATACTACAGATAATAATAATAAATTTATTGTCAAAAACAGTACAAACTGCGTATGACCACGTGGAGGAGAATAAACTAATTTGAAAATGAAGAAAAAATAGAGAAATACAGAAATAATATCTGTTTTTAAACTTTCCATGTCTCATTTTATACTAAAACACAGCATGTTTCGTAATTCGCATTATGATATAAATAATAATAAAATAGTATAAAATGATACGACTTTGTGAAAAAGAAAATGGTTCAACCAAATTATATTTCATAAGAATATTTTGCATATCACTGTAAAGGTCATCATGGTATCAACATATCATTGAATGGAGAATTTAAAAATCGTACTTGGGCAATTCCACGTTAAGTGAGTCATGATTGGATGGAGTGATCTAACTTCTTCAAATGAGTTTATCGCATCCTAAAAATAAGTAAATTGAGTCTTCGATTTTTCACAACTACTTTTATTTTTATACCTTTATATGATAAAGTATTTTAATTTTTATCGCCCATCAATTTCACTTAAAAAATATTTCAAATTACGTTCAGCCCATCAGATTTTCAAGAAATTAACGTAACGTTTGTAACGTTTTCATTAAATCCCTCCCCTTTTTTTTGAGAGAAATTCAAAACTTAACAGGAAATTTCATTCTTTGAATTCAAATATCTTAAAACATACGTGATATTTTTGGTATTTTTTAGTCTCAGAAATATCCTTCCTTTGTTGAAAAATAATAATAAAAATTTCTTACAGTATTGACGTGTTTTTGGCCGAAAATGCAATAGAACTAAAAGTAAGAAATTGAATGCATCATTTCACTTTTTTTGTTATTGCTAGTTACACGATTACTGTAACCGAAAACCTAAAAGTACATTCATGTTCTACCAAAATTTTGAATTCGAACATTATTTACGCATTTAATTCACGAGCTTATGACGGTTCCATGCAAATATTAATTAACAGTTTGGTAGTCGCTAAGGGAGTCTCCGTACCCAGCTACTTCCGTAGTCACAATCAATTGCTACCCTATGACATACCAGAGTATCCGAAAACAAATATTGTCTTCTTAGCGGAAGATATAGTAATATACACTTCCCACAACAATATCCTTCTTCTAGAATATATCATCCAGCAGGCGGCTAAACAGCTCACCGAATGGACCGTAAATCGGAAAATTATGTTGAATGCTTCAAAATCTCAAGCCAAATATTCTTTCAGACAGCTCTTTCATCCCAATCCAGTAACTATTAATAATTCAATTATTCCATAGTTTCCAAAAAATTCACCAGTAAAATACTTGAAAGTATTACTGGACACTAGACTAAACCAGAGTAACCACACTAACAACAGATTACAGACTACCAAAAAGTGCGTCAACTGCGATCATTTCTTTAAAAAAATTAGCCTTCACCCTTCTGTTTACACAATCATTTGGTCTCTTCTTCTTATGGTCGTTCTTACATGGGATCAAGCAGCTAGGTCAACCATTATTAAACCACAGAAATTCCAAAACAAGTTTTTGAGAAAAGCTATGTTTTTTGTTTCCATGGTTTATAACAATGAAACAAATCCACAGGTAACCACACACATCTCTTATTTCAAACAAATTGCCAAAATATGTAGCAACTTCTTCCTCAGCCTCCATCAAGTATCCGCAAGACGTTATTTCGATTTAGGAAAAGTATTATCTATACTATTCAGAACAGATACGCTCTCCACAAAGTCCTCCTAGGATTCCCTCCTTCTAGTATTATATTACGTACGAGAGTGGATAAAAAATTATAAGCAGCAGCATTTGAAAATTAATTATTCTTGGAGAAATATTTCCCCCAGAGTGGACACACATGGTTGTGTGGGTAGGAACTGTAAGTTCGCAGACGCATAAGAGCGATTGAAATGACAAGACGTTTAGAAAAGTGGTCTCGCTGGGAGGTACGACCAGAAAGTGTACGCATCTGAAATCGTGCAAGTTGATGAAGAAGCAACGAGCAGACCACATGTAGTGAAAGGGTGTTGCTCTTTTCAAATGGGCAGAGAGGTTGTGGAAAACCATATTAGGGCAGCGAGAGAACCATAATCCTACGTGTTAGTTATATTACACTTATTTCCTTTGTGTACTCCTCGTTTAAATTCATTTCCGTGTTATTATGTTTATATTTTTAAACGTTCAACTAACGAGTTATTTTGTGCACATTCTTTTTAACTTAATTGCTAAGTAGATTAAACTACAAAATTTTTTCTATTCATTCATTATTAAGCTATTTGTAAAGTATCATTTCACTATTTGTAGAACTACGAAATCGGTTTTGGAGGAAATAAATGGTGTGGTTGTGAATATTTCCTACTTTGTCTAGGAATTGATCATAATGCCTGAATTTCCCTCATTGCTTGTAACATATACATATTTTAGAATGTCCATTACAAAGAGAGAAGTTCCGCAGATCTCTCTCAAATGAGAATCCAATTCCATGCGAGCAATTGCTCTCCCTCTGAAGAGGAAGCAGGAGCCGAGCGCCACAATCGATCTGCTTCTGAATAATTCTTCAACTCTTCAGAAACAATGGAGAGGACCAGCTGCGCTCTTCTGTCTCAGGTGATGACGTCATCGATGGGCGTCACCAACATTATACGCCATGGGGATAGACATCTTGTTATAGTATCACTTTGGTGGTTCATTGACCCGAAATTGTGTCAAATTAAATATACTTCATTTCTTACGTTTTAATGTTTAGTCTACATTAAACTGTCCATTTGTGATTAATTAATTAAAAACAGTCTATAATAATGTCTCCAATCATTTGATTGGATAAATAATGTGATAAAAATTATGGTTATAAATGTGATTAAACATTATCATAAGAACCCACCTTTCATCAAATAAATAGTAAAAGTATTAAAATACATACATCCGTTTGATTAATATTTTATTGTATATGTTTGTAGTAAAAAATATATGAACGAAAAAAATTAATACCGGTGCGTTTCCAGGCACATCATGACAAAAATTTACTCATTTCCTTGGTGACATTCAAATAATGAATCATACGATTCTTAGTGATACGTCAGTCAAGTTTTTAAGGCGGACTGGCACCTTTGAGAAATATACCAGCCTAGCTAAAATCGTGAGAACTAATTAAATGAAACTAACATTCTGTACAATAATGAAACTTTTTTTATCAAAACCATTTAATTAATCAGGATGATATGGCAGATATATCTTCCCCCATCAGCAAGTTGAACGCAAGTTTCACTCGCTTTCATATTTAGCATTAAACAATGTAAACAGGGCATCAGAACAGTTATGAATAGTGTACGAAAACTCACAATTGTGCATCACTTAACTCACGTAAAATCCCATTGGAATATTGTTTATACCAGTTCGGTCAGACGCGTCAGAACTGTCAGTAGTCAGAACTTGAGCTGTCAAGTAACATAATTTTCTAATAAATGGGTCATGTTGCGTGTTTTCTTGATGAAATTTTTTAACGCTGTTATCTCGAAATGGAAAAGGTGAAACATGAAAAAATAGGAAATAGCTGACACATTATCTAATGCTCTAAAGTACGATATTCATTAGTTATTTATTCCATCCGCTTAGGCAGATGCGGAAGTAAACATTTCTGGGACATTGCAAATTAATGTAACATGATAATATGTGCATCGTTCGATATATTGATAGTGGTTTTCGAGATGAGTTTCTGATCAAATAACTGACCATCGCGATGGGTCGGGATCAAATAACACAAACTTTGTGCATTTTTTTAACAAAGTGATGAAAAAAACCCACATTAAAGCTGGAAACCTTAAATTTTCCCGCTTTTTAGTAATCTCTAAACTTTTTATTAATCTATGAGCTATATTACTAGTATTATTGGTTTTTCCACGTTTAATTTGGATTTTTTTTGATGTATTTTTTTTTTACATTTTCACCAAGCTCTTCTTTTAAAGCGTAAAAAATAACTGTTAAATTTACAGAAAATTTTTGAATTCACACTAGCCAGTAGTGTGGCCAATAAAGAGTTTAAATTCTTAATCCCTTAATGAACCAAAAAGTTGTACCCAAAAATAATTTACCAACGTTTCCTCCGTAAAATAACAAAATCGAATACGTTAGAATTCTCTTCGCTCAAGTAATTTATCTTTCCAGTTTTTCTTCATTTATAGCAGAAAACTAATTTTACATGAATTAATATACCAGCGATTGGCATCTAACAGCCACTCAAACTCTGCGTACTGCTCGACCAGCGCTTAGTTGCCTCTACCGCCGTTAATTGAAATACATTTGATTCCGTTTTAATGCTTTGGATCCATCAAGTGTGGGGGAATCGATACATAAAGCATTTGGTATCGATATGAACGTATCGAGTAATAACTCCCATTTATGTTACACTTTTTCACATTGCAATCAATGTATCTGTACGCTACGTCTCATGTTAACCCCTTTCTATCCCACGATCATCAGTATTCTTGAACCTGAGATCGCGTTGTCTACAAGATTAGCAATTACGACTCCGGAAGTTTCTCGTTCCGCGTCACGGTTCCTTCGGTTCCTGAGAGTCGACTCCGCAACAAAACTCAAAGGGATGTGTGAGTACTGCACTTTAATGGGAAGCGTTCTGCTGCGGTATTTTCTCGTCTGATGAACCTGGAAATTGTTTCCGAGGCGAGGGAATGAAAGACTTTGCAATGTGTTTGGAACATGGGCGCGAGAGATATTTTCTCCTTTCTCGTCCTCATTTTTTTGTTCAAAGCGCGTTTCACGAAATGATAAATTCCGCAGAATTTACATAATCCAATATCAAAGCAGTTACATGAAAGAGGATAGGAGAATTACCGAGGGTTAAAGTAGATGTATGCATTTGTTCGGGGTCGGTGTTGGCTGGTTGTACGAATGAACAAACCTTTTGAAATGCCTAAAATATTCATCACAAAGACTACGAAAAAATTATGAAAATTAGAAATTAATTTTCTTTTTTGAATCCACGAACATTTATAATCAACCTTAGTTCTTATTTTATGAATACGCTAAAATTCCTTTTTACTATAATTTTGTATACAATAAAATATAACGTATACAAGATAATTAAAATAAGTAGGAAAAAATAGTACATTATAGATATGACTACTAATACGACAAAAATGACCTTTGCAATTCTGACCATTGGGAATATACTTGTTAAATTGGTCTTAAAAGAACTGAAACACTGGTGAAATATCATGTACGTAGTATTTATTCAGAGTTGAATTTGATTTGTAATCCACACATTATTGTAAACGTTGATTACCCAACGTCATATGTGTAATCTCACACTAATAAGATGGTTTAAGTATTGCCGGGAATAAAATGCTGTAAATTGAAGATGTAGATATTACATAAAAAGAAAATATATGCATTTTATTAAAGAAGAATGATTGACATGACATACTATGAAACATCTCTTAGTTCAGTATCATTCTTATGAAATACCCTTTGGATCTCTTTCGTGGTAAAACTACTAAAGTTTCGAGAAAAAAATCTCAACCTGTATTTTTTTAGAGTGAGGAGTGAGGAGTACGAATGTAACAGGAAAACGTCCTCCAATCCTATCTTAACACAGAGCATCATTACTTGTTAAGTTGAATTTCCTCCATACTTTTCTAAGAATTTTTATAGGGAATCGATTATTTTTAACAGTCGATACCTTTCTTGAAGCTCTGGGTTCTTTTGCAAGCTTTGGCAGAAAAACAGCGTTTCATCAAATTTACCCGAATATACAACTCCACGTCAGAGAACATCGATACGGAAATATTCCTAAGTAAATAAAAAAATTGTGTTGGCTGAAATAAATACATTTTTCATTCTGGAACTTGTGATGCATATTTTTTTCAGCATAGCGATAGTATCTATTTTTCTAACCTTCTTATATCAACTTATAGATGACTAATTTTTATAAGTAATATAGGGAATAGAGAATATAGTTGCTTATGTCGAAAGCGCGAACAGACGTCACTGAGGAAATGAATTCATGAAGAAACTACTATAAAGAACTATATCTCGTTTCATTCGACAATCCTCACTGCCTGCTTCAAATTTACTTCACATTTATAGTATTTATTCAAGATTCCAAGTATACTCGCACCTCAGATGTTTTCATATTAAATTCTCTCACCTTTAATGTAATGTCCCGTCTCCTAAAGGATTTGAATAATTGAAATAGATCTTTTCTAAACTTATCATTTACTTTATTTTACTACAAATTGTAGCTTATTAATTTTTAGGGTTCTAAATTACTTTCATAAATGTAGGATGAATCGCATAGTCATGGATGAAATATCTGTCTAACGATGGGGAGATGGAAAGAAAATTCAGATTACTTCATAGATATTATGATTTTTTTTTTTGTAATTTCCGGAAATTTTGAAATGTTCCATTCAATCCAGGGCAATCAATGTACACTCACCCCGTCCTCTCCACGCATACCGCCTATTTTTTTGCATCAAAGCACTGATTAGTAACACGACGAAATTTTCTATACGCGAGACAAACGTACAACTCCCATACAAACAGCATATGTTAGAATCAAGAGCAGCTCGAAGCTGAATATTGGATTCGCATTGTTTTCCTCTCACGAGTGAGTGGGAAACCATTGAGTTTTAATTTGAACGACATGGCGGCATGGAGCGTCCTTCCCATGTTCACATACGAGAATACCATTTAAGACTTGAAGGCCTTTCATCGCACAGTTGTGTTGAAGATATTGTGATCTGAACAGCTTAAACGCAATAGAAGGACTTTTCATTCATACATGTATAAAGGGTCTATTCAAAAATATCTAAATCTGGAAATGAACTTTTTTCTAATTCACGGAATCAATCAACAGATTTTTATACATGCTCCCTAAGCTCTATTAAAATAATAACCCTCGAATTTATAGCTATTTCAATATTTATAAACAATATTTTCAGAATTATCTATAGTTTGATAATAATGCGCACTTTTCAAATAACATTTTTTGTTTTTCTCTTACCGCAGAGACTTTCGGGACCAGATCTTAGAAATTTGAATTATGCGTTGTTCTCCAGGGTTGTTCCGTGAGCCTCGGAGCTATTTTTTTCGCAATTCGATATAGATACTTCTTTATTTAATTTTAAGCGTTTTTCGATGCCAGCCTGGGAGAGACGAGCTTCCAAATTCAACACATGCGTTCAGTAAGGTGGGTTTAAGAACGCTACCACGCGATTTTTCAGAATTTGTTTTACATATGCATACATCATCGATGAGTTAGAAAGAATAGTTGTACAAAAATCAATGATTTCACGCAGGCATAACAGTGAATACCCAGTATTAAACTAAAAAAAACTTTTGTAATTTATTACTGTGGAAACTGGGAAATGTGTTTCTTCTTAGTTTACATTAACATAATAGTTAAATCAATGAGATGATCAACTTTATATAGTTGGTTTAACTAATTTAACTTAAAGATTAAATACAAACTTTATTTTACGTAATATATAATTACATATTTCTATAACATAGTAACTAACTTTATATTTATATATTTAATATATTTTAGTACAAGTAAACCCGTTCCAATTAATTATTTTGAAGAGGCAGCTAAGATAAAGTGCTGAGATCAACCAACGTTCTCAAGGAAAAAAATCTGCAAAACAGCCTCTAGCTTCCGACGTCATACCGAAGCAATCACGACACAGAGCGAAGCAATCAGGGCACAGAATATAAAAGCTAAGCCTCCGCATTCGCATTTCATATACCACCTCCCTGGAACTTCGAAGCTTCATCCGTCTTTTGTTAAGACGTCGGAACAAATATCAGAACCACATGACATCCACACATTTTTTCGTGCGCAATTCTCAAATAATCATGCGAGACCTTCGCATTTTTGTGCTTCTCTTTTTAATAAATTAAATTAGTACCCTTTTTAAATGTAATTGATTTTTAACAAAGTCTCGTCAGAATAATTATACGGCGTATATGTTCAATACACAATTTATTTTTTAAGTTGTTAATTAAAACCGAAAAATCTGAGGAACCAGATTGTCTTTCAGTTCTTCCATTTATAGATTTGGATTTTGTACAACTTATTCTAAACAAAATCCACAAAATTTAAGAAATAAAATAGTTTTTTTCTTATTTCAACACTTCCTAGGAGCTCCCGGTCGCGGCCTACCGTCCGATTCTGAAGAAATCCATTGAATTTAAATGTCAATAGAAACAAAACCCAGACATAAATAGAAGTATGATAAATTGAAAGACGTTTCTATGTTGCTCATTTTTTTATTATTGGTGTTAAAAAGCTTTTTCGGCTGCATAGCAACCATCGTCAGTAACATACACTGAGTGTTGAGGAATATTTTTGGCATTCGCCAATAATAAAAAAATGAGCAACATAGAAACGTCTTTCAATTTATCATGCTTTGATAATGTTGCTAAAGCACCACAATTACCAAGTATAAATAGAAGTTAAGCCTAAATTTCCTTTTTTCGTCTTGGGATGCAGTACAGCTATATTACTTACAGCAATTTCACGTACGGACTTATCCAATATTGTCACGGAAAAATGTTGTTTTATTTTAAAAACCCCCAGATGTTTTAAAGATACGAAACAGAAACTTCTTATTAAGAATTTCAGTTTGCTAATCTATTTTTATACAGATTCATTACGACGAAAGCAATTGCTTGTTTTATCAAAGTGGGTCATGTGACAAAATTAAGATAAAATAGTCATTTTTGTTCTATGGAATACAATTAATAAAATGAAGTAAAACATTTTTACTCCGCAAGATAAAACGAGGAAATATTCGTTGTGATGAGTGTTTTTGCTGGTGTCTATTGACTTTTAAATTCTGCAGACTAAACGTTTGAAGGAATGTCGATGAGTTCTGCTTGCAACACGAAACGAATATTTTCTCAGAACTTTAAGGTAGGACCAGCTCTACAAGTTAGTTAAATCATTGACATGTATAATAGTTACCAAACACAACAATATGATAATAATAATAATAAATTTATTGTAAAAAAACAGTAGAAACTGCGTATGACCACATGGAGGACAATAAACTAATTTACTCTCCGGAAGCAAGCAAGGGACCATCCCATCAATTCCGATCAAGGGCCCTGAGGCACAGGTGGATTCAAAAATTTCAGCAAGAATTCCTAGATTAGATGAAAAGTTAGCTGAGAGTTATAATACTAATATAATGCCAATATGGTTGTAATTTAACGCAAAAAAATTTCATGTACAAATTATTATCGAAAATAGTATTATAGTGTTTAAAAAAATCATAAGAATTGAAATAACACTAAATTCACGATTTATTGTTTCAATAAACACGCCCCTTAGACAAAGTCTAGGAAACCTGTATAAGAAATCCGCCTCTACCCGAAGAAAAAACGGAGAAAAATCCGGGTTAGGATGGGGTATGAATAATAATGATGAAATAACACGATTTAATTTCTCTCTATGAGTTAATAATATAGTACAACTCGCTTGACTCGTTTGAAATGCACAAGAGCATATAAAAGCATGGTTTCTTGATTTACGCATCTCACCTCGGGAAAAGTGAAATATCTTTCTCAAACATCGGGTGATATAAGAGAAAAGTGATGTATGAAATCTGGAGTGTGCCCCACTCACCTTTCCAATTACAATTCATATAAAACACTCACGTCACTAAACACCCTACATAACACTACAATTTAAGAAAAAGGTAAAAACACTACAAGAAACAATACTATGTTATAATTATTAAACAAGATAACATATTTAAACTGTCAATCGGATTCAAAATATTTGTCATCAACATACATAGTAAACTCCTAAAAATCAAAATAACATAATCAAGAATAGTTTGAATGAATTATCTTCGTCATTAATCTCTTTGCAATATCCTTATTGGCAGATTAAAAAATGCGCCTCCAAAAACGTTTTTGCGTAATAACTTTTCGCTGTATCTCAAAAACGGTGCGACGTACAGGAATGTGGTTAAGCAATCTGTACGCGGAATTAACCGGCCAATCAAAACGCTTCTAAAATTTTTTGAATATTTAGAAACCGGAAGGGGAGCGCGCTGTGTAAATGAAGTCAGAATGAGCTTCTGTCCAGAAATAGGCTTCCATTCTTAACGCATTCAAAGTCAAATCTCAAGTTCGGTTTCGATACATCAATTTTTGGTGAGTTATCGGGAGAACAAATTTCTTAATATACATACATACACTCATATATTGGAAATCATGGGTAAAATTGGAAAATAGACTCTCCTGGAGCCAATTCGCAAAGATCCGAAGAGATCTCAAAATTTCCTTTTCGACCGTTTCAATACGTCCCTTATACACACTGTGTAATTGGAAAATGTACTACAAATAAAATTAAACTTCCGTCACTTTTGCGATTTAAAAGTTGGTCTTATTTTGTAAGTAATTGTTTTCTCCACAAGAAACAATGTATTTCACCATCAATTATAATTGCAATTATTTCATGTAAATGACCGGTAAGGTATGTTTCTCGAGTTGAAGTCACAATAAGCACATGTTACTCTGTGATTATTTCTACCTACGATAGTATTACCATAGCGTGAGTTACACAACAGCAAGATTCTTGTAAAGCAATATACGTTATGCAACAAACTATTTCGAAAACAACCAACAGGACATTCCAGCACTGATCGGCATCTCCCTTTGAGCCGACGAAAGGGGACCCTTCATCTGCCCCGTTTCCTTTCTCCCTCCGCGTCAGAGGAAAAACATTGAAGCAATTTCGCAATCACACTTGTCCAATCACGTCCCCTGTTTTTTGTCGCTTCCATTTTATTACTGCTGTGAACACCCCAAAACTCGCAGAATTACGGTCTCTCCCTTCTCCTTTCATTATTCATTTATTTCGTGTTCGGCGGATCAGGGCGTGGAAGATGCAGGGGGTGAACGTGGAACGAATAGCGTCTTAATTCCCTTTTCTCCCTCGCTTATACAACCCCTATTCTGTACTAAAGGTAAAAATACCAGATGGTTGTACATGTGTATCTATTTATTAATTTTCAAGTACAATTCAATATGCCCCTGTACCTTAGTAACGAAATCATTACGTATACACCAGTGTTTCTCTCCTTACAATATTCTGCTTCATTCAATACACATCCTCTTCTCTTTTATTTCGACTTTTATTTGGTTTTCTTTACCATACACATCTACCTCATTTCGATCTTTCCATTTATATTTATTTCATCTTCTCTTTTTCTTTATTCTTGTCTTACGTTCCTTTTTGATTTGCATTCCGTATTGTAACAATTTCTGTTACATAATCCATAAATTCTCCATATATTCTTTCGTTTCCCATTAAAAATGTCTATCTATGCGGAGAAGAGTAAGAGACCATAATTTGTTGGAATTTGGAAGTTGTATGAAACAGAGAAATCTACGGTGTACACGGAGAATGCAAGTGAGTGAGATTGTGCAGTAAGGTGGAATGAAAATAATCGAATAATTTTTTTAATTTTAATAATCCGGAAAAGTTCCCCATCAACATAAAACGGGCAGAAACGAAGTTCAAGAATAATCGAAATATGTTCGAGGAGTCGTAAGTACATTGAAGTTTCGTAATTTCAACTTTTTCTTTCGTATCATGTATTGATAATAGAAGCCCAAACCTATAAGTTTACACTTTCAAAATTCATCTATTGATGTAATAATTGGTTTGGTTGTGTTTAGAAATATTGTGAGGTATATTAAAAGAATACATTATTAGCTAAAAAGTGCAAAAATAACGTAAAAAGGATCAGTTGTTGTTAAAATTAAAATAAAATTTAATTTCTAATTGTCAGACGAGATTAACACTGTTTTACTGAATATTGTAATTATCGGATATTTTAGTTCCAAAAATTAAAAAGATAATAGTCATATGTCTATAATTCTGTAGTTTTCAATACAAAAATACTACAAATGATCAAAGTTACGATAAGTATAGAAACTTCCTTTGATCTATTTTTAAAAAAGTATAAGAAACACATCACTCATTTTTAAAGAATATGCTACACTCCAATTTGATGTTTTGCCTGCATATACTGAGACTTAATTTTTAGGGAACTGGGTAATAACCAGAATAATGTGAATAGATACCCGAGGTACTCTTTTTTAAAATTAGCTCGTTGGGTTTATCATTATAACCTTGCAGTATTACATACTTTTCCGGAGACTTTCTAAAATTCACACGAAGGAAAAGCTACTAAATAGATTGAGCCAAATCTCAAATGATCCTTAGAATTTGGAATATAACCTGTGCTATTGTTATCTTTGATACGACATAAGAGACTGGGGTAAGGGCTAAAATACCAAAGATACGGTTGAATTTTGTTTATATAGGTGTACAACGATAGTGTACCAAAGACTAAATATTCATGACTGCTATTCAACCGGGTTCATAGAAAAAAATTACAAAACATTATTTTCAGGAATGAGTTCATAAAAGCGCTCACCCCGAAGTTAGAAAATTGTGTGGAATGGACATTTGAAACATATTTTTTTATCCTTATGAGTAAGGTCGCATGTCGATCGGAATCACATTATAATATAAAAATACAATGGAGATAATTTTTTTTTTCAAATACATAATTCTGAGAACATTTACAAACATAGGCATATATTTAATATTTTTAAACAAAAGAGGAATTCAAATCATTTGAAGTATTGTGCGTAGTTTGTAAGAGAGGGAATTATTCAAAGGGCAATAAAGTATTACCCCAGCAACTTCCAAAAGAGACCACATGCATTCGAATTTAGTTTGAAAAACATTGTAACCAGTATTTTACGTGTTACATTAGCTTAATAATTACTTAAATATAAATACCTTGTGTACTGTTGCTCGGAAATCAGTGCTTCTTGATTATCTAACAATACCTTGAAAATAAAAGTGGTATTTCCATGCTAGTATACCGACCTTTTGAGTAGTATTTTTGTGAAAAACAGAGAAAGTGCTTGGGTTGTTGAAAGTAACAAAGCAGTTGGAACTGAAATACACAAAATGTAACACAAAATGAATACATGTTAAATTTTGAGATAAAATAATAAATACATGACGAATGTTTAGAAAACTGTGAATTAAAAGAACAGAATGATTTTTGTGTTGTTTATGAGAATATATTTGTAGTAGTTTTCCGCAGGGGATAACAACGTTGGAGATAATTATTGTTTATGTTATCCACTCATCCACGCCACGGCATTGTTCGAGCGGAAACAAATGTATTATCCTCTCTGAAAAGGTCGTTTTGCGATAACGAGAACTTCAGATTTATCGACTCACAAATCCTATTTTGCAATCGCCTCCTTTCACAGATTCAGTTTTCTACTATTGACGAGGAATGAGCTCTGTTTATTCCATAAATACTGTATTTTATAAAAAATATTAAATATCCAACCTAAACAATATATTTTGTCGTAATTACCTATATCGTAGTACAGAAACACGAATAAACATAACAACAACAACAATAATAATAATAATAATAATTTATTAGTCTGCTAGTGAGCAATTTTCGGTGGTTGATAGAAAAGAATACATGCATAATAGAACAATATAAGGTTAAAAAACAGATCATAAATAACTATAAAATACACACACAAACGGAATAAAATGCTTAGAAAATTATTACAGATGGTCACAACGAGAAGGAAATTAGATTTAAGAAATTAACTACCTACATGAGGCTCATATGTGCGTACATACATACACAAACACATTTTCGCTTACAAACAGTTAGAAAAACACTCATACGTACAAACACGCTCAATATACACACAAGTTTCATAACTCCTCCTATACCTTTGGCGTAAAAGTAATTGTTATAATGTAAATAAAAGAAATTAATAACTATAAAAAATAAAACCAAAAAAGAGTTACTGAGAGCAATCATGTACTCTTCACTACACATCACTACACTTCACTACTCTCACTCTGAGCATTTTCTACACCCTTAGACTCCAATCACCTCACTACACTTCACTGCATTTCATATACGTCCCTATTTCAACGAAGCAAGAAGACGATTGCGGAAACATTTTACTCTTTTTGGTAAGCCCGAAAGTGTTGCTGCAGGTAAGTTATTCCAGTCTACAATGGTTCTATTCACAAAGGAGAATTTACCAATATCCGTTTTCTGTTTCCTACATTTTATTTTACGCTTGTTATCGTCGCGACTAATGTAATTCGGATTGTGTAGCCTAGCGTTCACAGATTTCCACGCAGGCTCTCGCATGTAGACATTAAAGAGGGCACAAAGACGCGCTAACTTTCTTCGATTGGAAAGTGTGCCCCACTCTAAATTAATATAACGAGTGTTGTCCCTAACAAAATTCGCGGCCTTTCTTTGTATTTGATCTAATTCATTGATCTGACCCTGCCTTTACCGATCACAGCAAGTGGCTCCATACTCCAGTATAGGTCGAACTAATGAAGTGTATGCCAAGTTCTAGATTTCGAGTTCCCTTTCTTAAGTACGTGTCTTACGAAGTTGAGCGCTCTCCAAGCTTTCTGCGTTGTGTATTTAACATGTTCTGTCCAATTTAAGTCACGAGAAATTATAACACCTAAGTATCTATAATATGAAACTTCAGGGATAATCTGATGAATTAATGAATATTTCAGAGCAGGTTTTGTTTTTGATCTAGAAAAACATAAAGATCTATTTTTAGAGAGTATATTTTCATGTTATTTGTATCAGCCCATTTCTAAAATTCGTTTAGATTGCACTGTAACATATTTCGGTCTTCTTTAATATTCAGATATATAAAACAGTCATCTGCAAATAAACGCTCTGTCCAATGTGGTCTGATATATCGTCAATATATGCGAGGAAAAGAAGTGGACCCAAAACGCTTCCCTGTGGTAATCCCGATGTCACCGCGATTTTTCTAGAGGAGCACCCATCTATTCTAACTTATTATGAACAATCCCGGAGAAATTCACAAATCCATTTGACAACACGCGGTTCAATTTCTGACTTCGCGATTTTTGCAAGAAGACGGTCATGTGGCACTAAATCGAACGCTTTTGATAAACCAATAACTATTCCATCAGTTCTCCCCCTCGTCAAGTGACTCTGTTAAGTCCTGGAAAACGGAAATAAGTTGGCTCTCACATGAGTACCCGGATCTAAAACCGTGTTGGGCAGGATGTAGAAAATTATTTTTTTCCCAAGTATTCTTCCAATAATCTGCAATAATATGTTCCATCTGTTTACATACTACAGAGGTTAAACAAATTGGTCGATAATTACTAACTAATGAGCGATCACCTTCTTTGTGAATTGGTACCACGATAACCTTTTTCCAGTCCCGCGGTAATGAAGAATTATTTAATGTCATATCAAAAAGTCTTGTTAGGTACGGAATCATGGCTTCTCCACCGAGTTTAAGTAAATCTGGAATTTTGTCGTAACCGACTGATTTTTTTATTCTCAATCTTAGAAATTCGGTGTCGCAGAATCCTAGTATTTACATGGGAATTATTTGTCAAATTTAAACTGTCTTTTAAAGGAAATACCAAAAACAGACGAGTAATATGAATTGAAAACATTGGCCTTAACCTGAGGTTCTGTGTAGATTACACCGTTATTTTTAATAGCGTATGTACTTTCTTTATTCCCTTTCCTTCTTTTCAGGTACTTATAAAATTACGACCAATAGTTGTCTTTATTTTGGAAAATTTTATGTAGAAAATACTCCTGAGCATTTTGAAATGTATGAGCATGTAATTGTTAATAATAATAATAATAAATTTATTGTCAAAAAACAGTACAAACTGCGTATGACCACGTGGAGGACAATAAACTAATTTACTCTCCGGAAGCAAGCAAGGGACCATCCCATCAATTCCGATCAAGGGCCCTAAGGCAGAGGCGGATTCAAAAATTTCAGCAAAAGTTCCTAGATAAGATAAAAAGTTTGCTGCGAGTAATAATACATATATTATGTCAATATGTTTGTAACAATATGTATTGTTGTAACAATATATATGTCAATATGTATTGTTGAAACAATAATTCAATTATAATATGACGATAAATGTTTAATGAATATTTTTGTATTCTATTACTGCAAGCAGGGTTTAGTTAGAAAATTTCATAACATTGCTTAAGTTATTTATGATAATATTTTATTGTAACTAACATGTGTGATGTAATTAGGACAAATTTATACGGAGGTGGGGAGGTTTCCCAGACTTCTCGCAGAAAATGTATTGACATTAGTTTTAAGTAAAAAATTATAACTTTGTTAAATTCTTAAATGATCGTTGTTATTTATTTGTATGGAATTGTGACTGTACAATATTTTATGCACGTTACGTACTTGGAATAAATCCTTAAAAAATATCACTGTGGACCCGAACCACGCTGCTTGCGTGACCGTTAATTAGAAATACAGAGTTCAAATACATATTCCCTTTATGAGGAATTCTTGCAAGACAAATATAAACAGAAATATCGTTAAGTAAAGAGTATATGTTGAAAGCAGGTGGTGGGCGAGTGAATTGGCCAAGAAGCCACAACACGCCGCAAGAGGGAACATAGGTCTGAATGGAAATGCATATTGTGGAAGGGTGGTGTACTGGTTAACTCCCTTTGCGGTCGAATAAAGAGTCACGAGTTCGATTCTAGACTCGTCGCCATTTTCACACGGACGAAAGTTATGACAACTTGAAAGAATTCTACCATTTGATTCAATAAATGCAAACACCTCAAATATCTCCTAAACGAATAGAGATATCGAAATGCGGTTTGCAACAACAGAGCACGGAGATTATCCTCATGTCACAACTTATCTTAGTAGAAACCATGTTTCGATATGTGTATTCGATTAGGAGATATTTGAGGTGTTCGTTTTTACCAACTCAGTATATAGCATAACTAGCAATCGTAATATAGTATAACTCGGTAACAGTGTAACTAGCAGTCTATCACGGAGAAAAGTTATAAGAAATTGGTCAATTACATGGAAAATGGAAGGTTAACAACGAATACAAAAGACGAAATTCAATGATGGGAAAAATATTTCAAGGAAATGCTAATATATGTTTGAAATTCAGCACATCCGGTCTCTGGGATTGGTCCATAACAACTTTCTCCTTAGATACAAGAGATATGTAATTGAGGAATTCAGATGTAACTCAATGTAATGTCAGTATGTTATTAGATATGCTGTAAAACATTAATAACATAATATTTCAATATGTTAAATTCAATAAAATAACATATGTTAAAATATGCTAATAAATTGTTTGTTAAGGGTAATTTTTATGAATTTAATTACGATACACCACTTTGAGGGAAAAACAGGGTTAGGGAGATAAGAAATACAATATATGCAGTGTCTGACTCGCTAGGCTCACTTAAACTATCCATCGTATGGTCAAGTTTAATTTTATCCAACATTTACAATAAGTATACAATGACAACAACAGGCAATGTCCTTAAAGACGGAAGGAAAAAATTAAAGTGTAAATCACTGGCTTACTCCACTGTACGCACTACCACAAGTTTTTTCCTTGCCAGTCAAACTTGTGTTGTTAACTGTGTTAATACAAGGGTTACGATGTGATCCACGATCACATCCACTAATACACAAATATCTCGAAAAGTTTTCCTTTTCTGCGTCTCCAGACGTAGCAAATCATACAAATCGTGCTTCAGGGCATTAAAAGATGCGTTGATGGTTTCCCATTGTTTCGTCTCTCACGTTTCCCTTTCCGAGAGGAAATCATTAAAAAATTACACGAAGAAAAAAAAAACTACTTGGCTCATGTATTAGAAAAGGATGTAACTTGTCTACTTGAGTCCAAACAAATGACAGCTCTGACGCGTCTGACGACGCCAGAGAATTGTACGTAAGTTACATAATGGTGCATTTTGTATTATCATATTCTTTTCATAACCGTTCTGACGTCCTGTTTCCATGGTTTCGAAAGAGTACTTTGACCTTCATGTGAAGTACCTTTTGTTTTAAAGTAAAAAGAAAATTAGAGCACGTGCAAAGACAAGTAAATCCTACTGTAAGTATGAAATGCGAGTTAAATTGATTTACACATTTACTCAGAATCGCTGCGCGCAGATGCACAGGCGGACGGACGTTATGCCAAAAACAACTTTTATTGAATCACGGATAGCCAAAACGGATATTTGCGTCAAAATCTCGCTCTCGAATTTTTTCACAATTACAATACAACCTATATACTACGTATATGAGAAATTTAAAAAAAAAAGAATTATACCACTTTTCCTTTCACCACCTTACATCACTAACGGGCGAATAATAGTCAAAAAAATCACGCTACCAGACTAGCTTTATAGGAGCAGAGCGCAGAGAAGGAGCGAACGGTCATGTGAGTGAGAGAGAGAGAGAGAGAGAAAGTGAGGGTGTGCGAGATCCTTCTGGTTCCTTGCTGGCACTTTGAGAGCGAGAGCGCCACTCCCGCAATTCACTTAATGAAGACGCATGGTCCTTGCGCCCCCGCAGCAGTTAAAACGCATTCGCAGACTCAAAAGCTTCCGAGCGCAATCGTTGGCTTTACGACACACGACAAGGAGTGGGGGGACGGGGGGGGGAAGGGAGGGAGGGTAAAGCGACGTCTAATCTGAGAGGCGGATCCTCAGAGGGGAGAGAGGACAGTGGTCGATTCCATGCCATCCTCAATGCCAATGAGAAGACGTCTTCGTACTATAATCATTCCTTTGGGGTTAGAGGCCATCGGAGGAGACGAGATAGCAAGGTGGGTGAACCAAGCGAATAGTCACAGTGAACCCTTTTCTCTACGCAAGTTGAGTCCTTAGTTCAAGGTGCTTCGAGTCTAGATCTATCCGACCTTCACGGAAAAAATAAGTTAGCTCAGCCTAAAGTAAAATAATAAGTTAGCTGTGATAGCTCAAGTGTTGGCTGTCTAGCGGACACATTTAACTGCCACAGCTTATGCCTTAAAACAGTTTTCGTCTGAACGAGACCAATTTTCCATACCAGCGGAAGCTAACGCTGTTTTGTCTGGGAGGAAGAAAGTTACATCAAGAGCTATAGCTTTTAAGTTCTGCGCGCAACAGCTCAGCCCCGCTGAAAAATCCGACATAGCTACAAGAACTGTAGTTTGTTCCTCGCCGCTGATCTCGTTCGTAGTTGCAGCTAAATGACACTCGGCTGCGCTGCCGTCTATGCGTTCGGTTCGTTGACTCGTGACTGAGGCGGCGCAACCTCAGCAATTGTTTTACCGAGTCAAATCGACCATGGCTTTCGCAACTACAAATAATTGTTTACTTGAACAAAATGATTCATTACAACGACTGAACGACGGCATCCCGATGTTGCGTAGCCCGAAATTTAAAGTCTAGACGACTAATATTTACTTTGTTTTCTTGGTGTCGATCAGTCGTACACTGATGATAGTTTGAATTTCTGTAGGTTAATGTTGGCGAGTACCTAATTATTATTTTAAATAATGATATTTTTAAATGTATCAATCTAATAAGAGTAAATTTCAAGGATATTCAAAATAAAGAAACGTTTGGATACATAAAAACTACTTTCTTGGTATTATCTTTATAAATTTTTCAAGATTTTAGAGATGATTATTATTTTATGCATTTAATATTCATGGTACCAATACTATGGTGTTAACTCTCAGACAACGTAACACAAGATATTCAAACACTATACTACAGTAGCTCTATGGTAGCGTCCGCGCATTCAGAGGAAAAGGACCCTGGATCGAATACTTGCGCTGTCGGATACCTGAAGACGGACGAGAAAAAAGAAAGTTTGCTGTACGACTGTGATGAAACAAGGTAAGAGCATAGAGTTGTAATTATAATGAATATCGTCGAGACAGTCGAGAAGAAATCATGTAGATAGTCGACATCGACTCACGTCCAATCAATATTACATGCTTACTGGTTGGCAACATAATCTACTATAGGTTCCCTTTTCTTATCTTGTAGATTAGCTACTTAAGCTGTACGCTATGATACAGAAGGTCGAAAATTCTCGTCATAGAAGACAGTTGTTAGCTGTGCGAGCTCATGTGTTGTCTGTCCGGCTGGCAGCCCAACTACTCCAGCTCAGGTATTTTTTTCAGTGTTGGAACTTTCCATTCATTCAACTCTTCTTCACGTTTCTCGTGTAATTTCTCACTTTGAGTGGAATTCTCCACTCTTTATAATTTAATTTTCACCCAATTGAATTATTCTTTCCTTCTAATTAAATTAATAATTTAAAAACTTACGACCTTTTATGGACGAATAATATAATTTTGAAAAAAGAAGTTAATTATTACAAAAGTTGTATATCAAAATGATATTTATAAAAAAATACACAAGGGAGTTTGAATTTACGCACAGACACTGAAAAGCAATCTGGTTTGTACAATACAATATTATAACAACGTTTGTGTAGTTTCTGCTTTTTAGTAAACATGTTTTGTGTTTATATTTATGTTTAAATCATGTTCTAATGTTCTGCTGTAGTTATGTTTCTCGTTATAATTTGTTATTATTTGATCAGCTGACGGACGACTTAAATCCAAGTCGAAACGTTGCGAGCTCTTTTCACCAATACATATATTATTCGTCCACAAAACGTCATAAGTCTATAATTTTCTTTTTTAATTAGCTTATATAATGGACGTTATGTGTAATAGCATTCTTTCTTTGTGGCGTCGTTTCCGCAACCGTCTTCTTGATTGTTCGAAATAGGTACATATGTGACGTGCAGTGCAGTGAAGGGAGTCTAAGGGTATTGAAAATGCTCAGAGTGAAGTGTAGTGATGTGTAGTGCAGTGTGCATGTCTGTTGAAGCTACCCCGTTTTAGTTTTGTTTTACTTAATTATTATTTTTTATTAGATTAAACATTATTATATTATATTACATTTTACGTTAAATGTGTAGAGCGAGCTGTGCTATACATGCGTATATATTCATGCGCCTTTGTATATGTGGGTGTGTCCCCATCTGTTTGTAAGCGAAAATGTGTTTGAATATGTATGTGAATATACACAAATATGGGCCTCAAGTAAATAACTAATTCTTTTACATTTAAATAATTTTTTTCTCGTTGTTACATTCTGTTCAAATTTTCTAACCAATTTATACCACGTGTGTGTTTATTTTATAGATATTTGGGTGCTCGACTTGATATATAACTTCTTATTATGTATACTTTTATTATATCTTATTATCTGTCACCGGGCATTGCTCCCTTGCAGAGTCACAAATTATCAATATATAATGTTATTTTCATTTTGTAGGTCTTTTATAGTTTCATTTTAAATAGAATTTTGTCTACCATACGTTGTCGAATTAATACAAATTCGGGAACAAATTTCACATGAAATTACTAGAAGAACTATTCCGGGTCTTATAAGAGCAGACGTTTTAGTTCAAATACAGCGCACAAACATTCCGAAAACGTTTACTAGCGTTCAGAATCGTGTGTAGGAGTTAACGTGTACAAACCGGTAGAAATGCCAAACGTTTTTGAAAGACAATTTGTGGAGCACATGTAGAAATAACAGAATTCTCACAATTCTCCATTCCCATTAATTCATTTAATTTTTTTCATACAACAATTGAACTTGAATATTTTTTATTTAAATTTTCGAAGAAAAAATTATCTTCAAATCCATGAATTGAACTCAAAATACAAGAAAATGAGTTCATTTGAGATCCGCGTAATTATTTGTTTGGAACTAGTGACTCTAATAACTTGGCAAACAGTCATATGAACATTCTGACCAAACCAATCACCAATATGTATACTCTTGTAGAGTTTATTTAGGAAAGAAGACTCAACCTATCATGTTCAGAATACTGAGAAAATTTAAATCATGTGTGACGTCCGCGACCCCCTCCCGCTATACTACCTGTTAATAGCACAGTGAGTTCGTCCGAGATAATTATTCAAAGAAAACTTCAATCCCGTTCGACGTCACTTGCGGTAACGGTAGCGAGTAGTAATTTACTGCTACACAACTAATTACTTTCGGAATGCTGTCACCACTGAGTTTGCCAACAGAAACTCAGAAAGATAAAGACTGAATATTATGTACAAAATTATTTACAGATATATACAACGTCGAAAGAATATATGAAATACCTACATTCAAACTCTCTCTGACGGCTCTGAAACATTACACATTGACTCAACCCGTTGCAAAACCGCAACTTATCTACGCCAGCCTCTGGCATCGAAGAAGAGTCAATATTTCGGTGCGGTGTCCGACATAGCCTTCCCGCCTGAAAATCTTACGTGAGCGTCTGCTCCCGAGGCCACTGAAGCACCTCTCTTTAACTACAGCGATGCACACGACACCACATAGTTCCCATAGTTATTCACGTCCCTTCATTGTCGCACACGGTGAACTACACTTGTCCTGGAAATTGTTCACTTTCTGTATTGTTATTCTCGCTGACTCCATTGTTAATAAAATATAATTTTGTTCCAGCGAATGTTTGAACGATGTTTTGACGACGCTACACATGCAACGTGCAAGAAAGTGTTGGGAACGTATTTTGTATCAGGGCAGATGTCGGAAGCTTACAATAAACTAGTAGTCTAGTTATTCAATGGTCGAGAAAGCGTCTACCAGTCACATATTTGGAGCGGATTTGATTTTTTCTTTCTCCTCTTTTATTTTTTTTGGTGGGGGATGCTCGTTACGAAATTCATCTGTATCCATTTGAGGAAGATCACGAAAATAAAAGAAACTGAAAATACACATTAAAATCTAGCGAAATTAAGTTTTTGCTTTTGAATTACACTCTCTAAACTCTCTATAAAATGGATAACATTCATTACAACTTATCATATTTTTCTGTGATGAATAAAAAATATGATGATGATAAGGAATGTGAAAATTTTAAATTTAAATTTTCTTTAATATTTTTGTTCAATAGCAAATCGAGACAGCTTTGGGACTAGTCTCTAGTACAAAAATGTTAATATTATTACAATAGAAATAATAGAATTAATTTCGCTCAATTCTCACAGACAATTTTTATATTCTATGGTCTTAAAACATTCAATTTTTTAATAATTTTATCATTATATAAGCAGTAGATCAAAACATTTAGAGCTTGATGTAGTAACTATTACCATTGGGTATTTCCATTATAAGAAATTTCTTCTTCTTACAGTATTAGTTTTGATATCTGTATTGTTACGTCTATTCTTGTCAAATCTAAAAGTTAGTAAAAGAGGAATAAGACAAGGAGATGTAGAGAACAGGTACTTACTTGACTTGACTTTTGGTTCTCAAGAGTTCCAAAAAGTGCTTAACGAATACTCTTGATGCGTTATTCAATGTTGATTCTAATTTTATACTTCTTTTTGGTCTTTTTTATATATTCTGTAATATTTACATATACTTTTAATAATTACACTATACGTAAGTAATATTTATCAACTGAAAAATCTTTAGAGTGAATGCCATCATGAACTGTCCACAGCTCTTTTAGAAATGGACGCATAGCCCTCATTTCCCCCACAACTATTCCGATATTTTGTTTCACTTGCGTAAAGATATCAAGTAAATCCCCCTTGAGTTAAACTGAAAGTGTACCAGGTTCTCTGCATCTCTTCGTGGCGTTACTGTTAAGGCGTTCCCCAAGACTCGGAGATAAGGCTTCAAGCGGAGGTGCGAGCACAGTCATTGCAGCGACGTTAAGTCGGGGCAATGAGGCTGAGCTAAGTAGCGTACGAACGTTGCAAGTGGAAATTGCTACACTTCCATCAGTCAACATGAAAATATCTCAGCACTTAAGAGCAATGCTTTCCTTTCAGTGGAGAACACTGTTACGCTTAGCGGCGTTCACGTGTGTCCAAAACACTTGCAACCTGAACATACGACATTAAAATTGGGCATTCGTCATCATTTATATTAATACGCAAATATCCCCAAAAATTTTCATTCCTTTTCTGCGTAACCGAACAGAGGAAGTCACACAAATGAACTACCGTACGAAAGAGCATTAAAAGGTGTGTTGACTATTCCCTATTATTTCATCTTTCACCATACTTTTCTTACCACATGATAGCATTTAAAAAATACATAGAGAAAAGACGCTACTTAGACTCATTCATTTTAAAACGACGTAACTTGACTACTTGATTCCAGACATATAAAATCACTGACTTGTCCAGTACGTAATAAATAGTAAACAAATCCGTTGGGAATTGTACGTGAGTTCCGAAATGATCCATCGTATAATGTCTTAAATGAGCTGATATCGTATTTAAATTGTTGATGCGAAGTATGAAAACGAGTGAAACTTGTATACAACTAGAAGATGTGGGGGAAAGTAGTATCTACTCGTAATACTCAGGTAAATAAAACAGACTTTCTGTATAAAAGTAAACATTTATATTTTGATACAAAAAATTGTGGTTTGTTTCAGTTTGGTTGATCTAGTAGTGTTGTATTCGAATTTTCAATAATCTTTAAATAAAAAAAAGTAATAGTCAAAGCTAAAACACTTTATATTATGGTGCCTATTGTCAAATGTGCCAATTAAATAGACTGTTTCTGTTTTTATTATTACATTTCATATCAAGTTTCCTAAGCATACGAGTTTAAAACAAAGAAAACAAAGATAATTTATGTAAGCTAGACCCAAAACAATGAAAAAATTGAGTGTGTAGTGATACTTATGGAACATTCTTACTCTTTAATATATTTAAAAATTAAGATACATCCTAGTTGGTCAAAACAAGAATTATACAACAAGACCTAGGGTTTAACCTATATATAATAAATAAAATAACTTTAAGAAAATAAAACATGAAAGGAATATCAGTAAGTACAGGTATAAAAGGATCAAGAGTTTCGGAATGCCAATTTCAAAACAACACAAAAAAACATTATGAAATGAGGAGTTTTTTGTAATCAGCAATATGAGTAGTTGTAGAGGACCTAAGTACTACTAGATGGTGGTGATAGCATAGTTAAAGAGACGCTAGTGGTATCTCTTTCGCTATCTAACATTTGCTGAACGAGGGAGAATAATTTTGAACTCCTGCTCGCAGACCTGAGTGAGGAATACGACCCAGATTTCACTCATCAACTGTAGAGCAATGTCGTTTTGACACTTCAGACAACCAGACATTTCTCTTTCTCTAGTATACTTTCCCATAGAGTGGTTATGTGGAAGAACAGGTTTAATCACCTAAATATTACCACGTAAAAATTTATCATAAAATAAAAAATGAAATACTTTCTCAAAATAACTGATTGAATCAGTACAAATATGATTCAATTTTGCAGCCACAAGAAACGAAATAGTAATGAATATTTCAACAAAATTACAAAAATACAGTTCTAACAATGATGCAATCTCAAACAGAGAAGAAAATTAAAATTGAAACGAAATTAATAATATGTCCTATAAACAAATTTGCTAGACACTAGAATTTGAAATGAAAAAAAAAGATCTAATTCGTACCGTACATGATCTGTTGATAAGCATCTGGAGTTTGCAATTATTACCATACCAGCACGCCATTCGTGATATCCAATCTCATTTTGCACGAAATTGTAAAAACTTTTACTAGGAAATTGCTTCGTCTAATAGAACACGCTCATCGCTCATTTAAACATCTAACCAGTCCACATTCAAATCATGAAGTACCCTCTTTATTATTAAATATGGTGTGCGATATATCAAGAAGTCGATAGAACGTCGTGACGTTGGTCTAGGGGACCGAAATATATTATAACATAAAAACAAGGAATGTCATAATTTACCCACGTAGTAAACAACTCCCAGTTGCCTCTGTGGAAAAGGAATTTCCAACTACCTCAAGCAAATTTGCTTTAAACGACAAATTATGATGGACTCGGTTTATGAGACCACTCGTCAGTCGTAGAGGGTTAACCGCTATAATTAATAAGGTAATAATTTTGAATAGAAACTGTATAGATATTAAATGCTTGACTAGCAACAGGCCGCCCTTACTACCTTAAGTGTGTGAAAATTATTCGCTCAGGAACAGCTAGATCGTTATGATAACAGAACAGGTCCTGAAACCGGATGCATATCTTCCACGCGAACAAACGAATAGTTAGCGATAGGCGCTGCAACGCCATTGCATTGTGGGAGATGGCGATGCAGATCGTGGCGCTGCGATGCGGTGGGTCCCGGCGACACGGGAGGCAAAGAAGGTGAAGCAATAAACGCCGCACCGTTTGCGCAGACAGCGTCGCATCGCCGGCCGCCGCCGTTAGCGGAGCAGAGGAGTGGAAATGTAGCAAGAGACGTGTAACAAGAATTACGACTCACGGAGGGAGAGGACGTTAACGCGAGACAAAAGAGGTCGCAGAATGCCTCAGATGGTGACGTGTGCAAACGGAAAACACGTCAGCGGAAATTAAGGAGAGAAGGGAAAAAAAATAAAGGTAATATAAAATGTTCACCTACATAACACGAAACAACATCTTTTGACATTAAATAGTTTTTTTTTCTTTCTTACCTTCATTATCGAGGTCAAGGAAAGAAATATATGACCCTTTATTTTCCTTTATCTTATGGCGAGGAAAATAATTTGTTTTTACGGAATAATCTGAACACATTTATTTTTCTACTTTAACCAAATATGTATTTAAGATTAATTTTTCGTTAAAATAGTGTTTTAGAGCTGGCGTTATCATAAAATGTATACCATTTTTCCAACATCTTTGTCAACGTAAATTTACAGCAACATTGCGAACAGTCTAAAAGCAAGGAAATAAAAATTTCCTTTTAAGGAAAGATTACGCGTATGTATATTTTCTTCATGGGAGTATTCTTTTACATTAAAAATTAAAACTTAATTTAAATTTTAAATATTCGAAGTACGTTGTATTCAGAATACTTTGTATTTCAGAAACAAGTAAATCAAAGTATTGCCGAAATTGATAGTATTATCTTTTCGCAGAGAAGAGTTATTGCATCTAACGAAGTGCATTGCAGTTGAGCGTGGGTTCCATCCCATCACTCTTCTGGAGGCGGTCAACTTTACAGGTGGACACATAGCACCTCAGTTGCTCGGTTTTATCCAACTCTCATCGAATGGTTGAATTAATCACATCACTAAAGATTCGTTGAAACGCAATAATATAACGCAAGTTAATTAACATTAAACGATAATAAAACGATAATTAAACGATAATAAAACGCAAGTTAATTAACACAAAAAAATACAATAGATGGATCACCCTAGGGATAAGAATTTCTTCAAAAAACAAACGCCGTTTATATTATCTTTCAAAACGCTATAACCAGCCACCCGAATTCCATAATTATTTTCGTAAATATAAGACTATTCTCCGAAAAGTAGTCTATGCAGCTAAAGTTATGGAAAACGACAGGCATATACTAAAATCGAACAACCGGATGAAAGCCATGTGGAATATTGTTAACAATTACACGTCAACTTCTGAAAATCGCGAAGAAAATGTTTCTTTACTAAACGATGGCAAGATCGTGTCAAATCCTCAGGACATCGCAAGTTTGTTTAATTCTCACTTCTCAGAAGTTGGTAAAATAACGAACTCAATATATCCAAATCAATGTCCTCCAATTATTACCACCCACATACCCAATTCTATGTTCACTTCCGAAACTAACGCCAGTGAAGTCATGGGAATCATCAGCTCCTTAAAAAACAAATTTTCACGAGGCATAGATGATATACCTGAGTTTATTGTTAAATCTTCGTCCCACGCTATATTAAATCCACTCGTAAATATTTTTAATAGTTCTTTATCGGAAGGGGTGTTTCCCAATATATTTAAGAGAGCTAAAGTGAAACCTTTACACAAGAAAGGAAACAAACTTAATATTGGAAATTACCGACCAATATCTCTACTACCCACTTTCTCAAAAATCCTAGAAAAATTGTTCTATAAGCGTCTTCTAGATTTTTTATCAAAATATAACATTCTCTCTGACGATCAACACGGTTTTAGGAAATCCTTTTCCACTACAAGCGCCATATTTTCCTTCTTAAACGATGTTACCACATCTCTAGACAGTGGAGAAAATCCTCAGGGTGTTTTTCTTGACTTATCCAAAGCATTCGATGTCATCGATCACGGAATTCTCCTTACCAAATTGCATTCTTTAGGCATTCGTGGACTTCCACATCAATGGCTAACTTCTTATTTAAAAGATAGATATCAACAAGTAGAAATATCCTATACTAAAAATAAAATACTTGAGCGTTGTCTTTCAGAAACAAAGCCACTTACTTGCGGAGTACCCCAAGGATCAATTCTCGGCCCTATACTCTTTTTATTGTATGTGAACGACATGTCATCATCCACATCAGATTGCAAAATGGTTCTTTTTGCTGATGACACTAATTTACTATGTAAACACGCCAATGCTCAAAAAGTTTTGTCTAACCTTTCGACTTGGTTCCATGCAAATCGTCTCATTGTAAACACTGACAAAACAGTGTCTATGTCATTTCACAATAGTATCACAAAATCTTTACCCCAGGTTTCTCTTTCTTTAAACGGAACACAATTAAAAACTGTTACAAATACAAAATTCTTAGGTCTCCATATTCAAGACAACCTCAAATGGAATTGTCACATTGACAATCTTAATTCCCAATTAAGCAAATTGTGTTACGCATTCCGAATCTTAGTTAACGCAGTTAGTCCACGTATTTCCCGTTGCGTATATTTTGCAAACGTTTACTCCCATTTACGTTACGGCATTACCTTCTGGGGTAATTCCGGTCAGAGTATTCAAACTTTCAGAATTCAGAAGAGGATAGTTCGGATAATTTGTAAATCTCACCCCCGAAACTCTTGTAAACCTTTATTCAAGGAATTAAATATCTTAACACTTCCCTGCATTTATATTTATGAAACGGTCGTGTTTGTTAAGACCGAATTACTGAAGTGCCACCCTTGCTTTATACGAAACAGTCTCGTTCACGAACACTATACACGCAATAGTAGTAATATTCATCGCCCTAGAGTGTCAACCACTCTTTGCCAAAAGGGACCATACCATTCGGGAATCGTTCTATATAATTCCCTGCCCAAGAATATAAAAGATATTATGAAATTGAATATCTTCAAATCCGCGGTTAAAAACTACCTCCTGCACCAGTGCTTCTACACTGTAAAAGAATTTATTGATTTTAACAAAAGTTAAATTCGTCTTGTGCTTTATCACGCCATTGCTGTAGTACTTTTTAAACAACTTATAACAATTTCAAAAACTATTTTCTTGCATGATTGTGTTGTCTTATGGCTCATATTAATTTAGTGTTATTTCAATTTTTAAGCACTATACTCAGAATAATCTATAGTTCGATAATAACTTACATGTAATTTTTTGCTTAAAATTACAAACATATTGACATTCTATTAGTATTATAACTCGCAGCTAACTTTTTATCTTATTTAGGAATTTTTGCTGAATTTTTTGAATCCGCCTCTGCCTTAGGGCCCTTGATCGAAATTGATGGGATGGTCCCTTGCTTGCTTCCGGAGAGTAAATTAGTTTTTTTTCCCCTCCACGTGGTCATACGCAGTTTGTACTGTTTTTTGACAATAAATTTATTTATTATTTATATTTCTGCAATCCCATTTTATACTATCCCGTCAAATTTCGTATGACAAATATGTACTTCCACACCAATTCATTAGACGATTCGTCAAATGGTCATGCGGGCTTGTGAACTTCGAGGTCAGTAAAGTCCGGGTGTTGCAGCGTGATCAAAGTTCGTCGAGGGAGAGTATTGTCAACTCCTGTGCTTCATGTGTCTTCCGTTTTAGCGAAGGTGGAATTTGGCAATCAATCAGAGTACGGATAATAGCCATTTGATAGTCAAACTTTTCTAATTTTATAATCACTTTCAATTGTTGTATCACCTGATGGACTAAAGGAAGAATTCAGTTATTTTTACATCATTGTTTTTATTATATCCGAAGAACATCCTCGAATATATACCTATAACTATTTTTAAACGGCTGGAATAAGCGTTTCATAAATTCTTCGTTTCGTCAAAGTTGACTGCAGAAAACGACTTGTTTCCAGTCGTGTCTACAATCCTCCTTGACCTAGGGGGTACTGCGGTTTACGTTATCATAGACAATTGCAGTGAGCGTAGAACAATTCTTTGTGATCAATGAATCTTTGGTGCTGAATCTTTGCGACGTAAATACAAGGTTAAATTATATCATTAAGATAAATATTGTGGACAAAACAAATTGAACGTTAACGAACAACCAATTTTTTACGTCCATTAAATTGATGCTCATCCAGCTTCATTTGACAAAAGTTGAAGAAACCATCTCCAGAACCTAACAACTTTCAACGACGTTCCCTCGAAAGTTTGATTTGGTAAAAAAACTAAGCCACTAAATAAAACGAAGGAATTAAGTCAATATTTATCAATAAGGAGTTCAAGATCAGAGGCAAACAGTGGCATATCATGATCACAACACGAAGTGGACTTTTCGGCTCTCTTTTTGTTCCGTCATCTTGTATGGAGACCACCTTTGGAAGG
This sequence comes from Laupala kohalensis, assembly GCA_002313205.1. Classification (NCBI taxonomy): domain Eukaryota; kingdom Metazoa; phylum Arthropoda; class Insecta; order Orthoptera; family Trigonidiidae; genus Laupala; species Laupala kohalensis. The sequence goes on along the minus strand of NNCF01126349.1, from coordinate 869,960 downwards.
TGTTTTGAGTAAGCTGTTGGCGCTGTCTAGTGGTTTCGCTGCCATTGTTTCGCTTCCATTGACATGGGTTTCCTCGAAGCCTGCTGCGTTCGTGCGCTCGTTCAAAGGCAGACGCTGACGATGGACATGGAACAATGCTTCTGGCAATCCCAGCGTGGCGACCGGAGATTAGAGGGACACTGTGGCTTGTAGCGGGAAGGAAACAGATCAACGAATGCCACCGCAATGGCCTCTACCACTTTGCAGGGATGGGTCTGTTGCATTCGAGAGCGTCGCGGGGGTGTAAGTACGGGAGAAGACCAACCTCCAAATCCCGTTTTCCAGAATGCTTTGTCGTGGACTGATAATGACTTCATTGATTTCGTGGTTCATTTTACTTGGCAAGGAATAGGAACTCTTTGCCAGAAATGGTTTCCGAGTCATATGACAGGAGTTGTTGTGATGCCTTGTAGAAATATCTGCGTACACTGGCAGAAGACCGAAATTGCATCTGTGGAAATGGGGTGGAGGATGTGAATCATATAGTATATGAATGCATGATAACGGAGGCAGAGAGGGGAAGATGGTTTGAGAAAATGAAGACCAAGGGTTTAAGAAATTTAAATACTGGACATTTTTAATTGGAAGTAAAAGTAAATATAAAAATTTTACGGATTATATAACAGAAATTATAACAATATAAAATGCAGCAAAACACAAAACGTAAGAAGACAATGCAAAAGACAATGAAACAAATATGAGTGGAAGGATCACAGTGAGACAGACGTGAACATTAGAAAAAGCAAATACAAGATACAAAGGTAAGAAATATAAAACGAAATGAAGCACTTTATTTTCAAGGGAAGAAAGGAAACACAGGTTTATATTTAACCCTGGTAATGACTTCGTGTTAAGGCACAGGGGTATGATAAAATATTGTGCTTGATAAATAAATATTGTACTGGTATATATCGATTGGACTCTGTAACGATCAGGAGAAATCGAAGTGTGACAACCAACGGGGGTAGAGAAGAACAACGGTGGCTACAGAGAACATCTTTCGTGGTGACGTGAGCATGGCAGGATAAGTGGAGGTCTCACGATAGAGAAGCGATGGGAACCCTGGACGTGTATGAGGCCGGTACAATAAACCTATCGATGACTTATTTCTTCGTCGATATGATGGACAGTCAAGCATTAGACCCGTTCATATCAGCGTGCGTATATTAATTCACTCGGGTATCCATTACGCCCATATCATCGTACCGGAACCACGAGACGAGAGCAGTATCTGCGAAGTCATTCCGGGATAAATGACCATCTCATCGATAGATATATTACTTGATACAAGTTCAATTTCTCGTAATTTCACTCACGTCGAGTTATGAATTCTTTCTACGGCCACTAAGGAAAGTTTTCTTTTTCTATTTTCTTGATAATTATGGGAGATATGTTAAGTTCACAAATGACGAAAGATATCTATGTGGAGATGGAAACTTAAACAATGATGTCCAGAAGCAGGGTCGTTTTAGAATGAAACTTAAATACGAAGTCTTCCTGAAAAGCTGAACATGCACAGTTTGTAGTTAGTGAATAGGAAAGAAAGATAAATGAAAGATGGGGCGAGAGCAAAGCAGAAAGGGAGTGTTAGTTCAATCAATACGAATATCGGGGTACTTTTTGACCTTCATGATCAAAATTCATATCTATTTTCCTGCATTTTTATATTCTTTTCTAAAATCATAAAGTTTATTTTTATGTGTTCTCAACATTAGCCCTTTTGTGTGAATTTAATCTTGAACTCCATTCTGACTCTTTAATACTATCGTGAGAATTAAAAATTACTCTAGGTTCCAAATCATAGTTACAAATTTTAAACGATATCTTTCGCGTAATTCATAGATTTAATAACATTATATATTTAATAACTTTCTGTATTATATTAAAAATAAGAATAAAAAAAAAATAATAATAAATTTATTGTCAAAAACAGTACAAACTGCGTATGACCACGTGGAGGAAAAAAAACTAATTTACTCTCCGGAAACAAGCAAGGGACCATTCCATCAATTCCGATCAAGGGCCCTAAGGCAGAGGCGGATTCAAATTTTTTTTTGCATAAGTTCCTAGATAAGATAAAAAGTTAGCTGCGAATTATAAATGAAATATAAGAAAGTCCACGGTCTTTCACAAAATGCGTGCGACGAATTCATTTAAACTGATAACTAACGGAATATTCTATAGAGCAAGTGCTGCCGAGCGGATTTGTCACTGCGCTAAACCTTAATAATTTAGAAGTCCTTTACAAAACAAATTTATACGGAATACTCATATATGAAATCTTAAAAAAAATTCATGTTGAATCACAGTTCTACTCACCATTTTGTTGAAATTTTAATATTCATGAACTATATGAGAAGACTCTTACCTGTAAAAATAAGAAATACATAACATTAAAGAACAAATTTTCTTAAAAAATAAAAAAGCTTAATTTTGTAGAAATCCAACCATTTAGTTTTGAATTACATTCTTAATAAAAAACAATAAAATTGATATTTTTAATAATTAGATTTAGTAACTTTTAAATTACATTATTTAAATAAATATTTTGTTTCTAAAACAAAAATCAGTAACTTCATAACATGTATAACACAAGATAATAGCATAATGCGAATCTGTGCAGAGAGAAATTTATTTAAAATGAAATATTTCGAGGAATTTCGTAATGCAATTCGTATGAGCAATTTTCATAAAAAAGATGAATGAATAGAACCATTGCCGAGAATTTTTAGTACGATTTACAAAACCGCTTATATAATACGTGAGCAACGAGAGTTAAAATTTCAGTTTTGTAATAAAACTTTTTTTCGTGGTTTTTCTTCTCAGTGAACGAAATAAAAAATTCCTCTGTATGAGGTCTGTTCCGCATTTTTACGTGAGAGGAGAGAAGCTAGCGAAATATTTAATTTAACCCTGCGGCAACAACGAGTGACGTGGCCGTGACGTCAGAGATGGCGATGAATGTAGTAATATTGACGCGCTGTAGGAACAGAGTGGGCGACGATGACGGCGAAAGCGTAGGTGTTGTCACAGTCACCAAGTCAGAGGGAGAAGTAACAGTGAAAAGAAACGTTTGAATCATTGAAAGAGTCGAACCCTCAATTACACACAGATCACGGTAACAAACACACTCAATCTTATTTCCCACAAATAGCTTCAAAATTTTTAAAAAAAAAAAAAAAAATATCGCTATCATTCTTTCCGCTCAAACTTTTGAACTCGGAAAATATTTTCCGCATAGAGAATGTATCAAAAGGAAGCTCCCTGACATTTTTTGTTTCCCCGTAGAATTAAAACATCAAACGCGTGTATGACACATTACATTTTTATTTCAGTAGTGTAATTATCATGTAGTTTTTTAATGTTTTGTTGTATCATATATATAAACTATAGAGTATTTCGAACCTGCAACCAGGCAAAAAATTAATCTAAAAAGAATCTCATTGAAAGGGGATTTTAAACTATCGAAACGGCAGGGAAACTCAAAACTGTCATATTACACAGTGGTGGTGGTGGTGGTAGAAAAGACTGCGTTGACGCATCTAGAGCTAATTCTTCCCTAATCCGCATCAACTATTATATCAATACTAATCGACCCTACCCGACTTCAAATAAGAACTTCTTTTTTTAAATAAGTTTTTAATTTCTTATGGTTCAATGTACACAAAAATAGCCTTTTGCATATAGGAACTGTGATGTAAATTATTAGTTCGTCAGAGAATGCAAAAAATTGAAGGAAAAAAAAACAAAAAAAACACTGCATCAGTTTAAAATCAAAATTTCGAAAATCCTTTCCTCTTTTCGTGCTGAGTCTTTCCAACACAAGAGCAACTTAACGGCAACATTTAAATTTCTTATATTAAATATTTTTCTCTGTCGATTTAGTGAGTCTATACAGTAGACAAGCAACATCCCCTCAAAACACTGACTCAAAAGAGTTTCTCTATGTTGATGAAAGTGTCTGTCAGTCGATCACCGATCGGAATCCACTGACGATCATTTTACCTCCTAGACCAAGTTTTCCTGTTAGGTTCAAATACATGGCGGAATTACTTTTACACAACTGAATCCACGACCAAATATATGAATTTGGCCATCACTGGGGTTTGGTCCCGAGGCAATTTTTTTTATGAAAACGAGACCCAGTGCAATGAATATGTTTTGGCAAAAATATCCTAAAAACAATTTTCCACATTATTTCTTTGAGTCGTTTACGAGAAAACACTACGTATGATAATTATGGCTAATAACTCTCTTTTGGGAATGTTTTTGCATTTAAGCAAAATGAAACAAAATGAATTCATGTCGACGTTTCTCCCTCTAATTAGATCCTATCTGAGCTCAATTAATCACTTAAAATAAAATCTTACAAACATCCACCCATTATATGCATCAATATCATACACATGTTACACTTTATTTCCTCCAACTATCTAACACAAAACACCAAATGTTTCCAACCCAATCCAACATATTTCCAACCATAGAAAAAAAAATGTTCAAACTTATCTCGTGTATTTTTAACTCACAACTTCTGAATACCTACTCATGGAGGAGTGTTCGCATCGTCTATAGTCAGGTGAAAATTGCAACGGACAGGGACTTGAACCCGGGATTCCTGCCTGACACAGGAGCTATCCAATGCACCACCCGCTCGCACACAACTCACACAACCGTTCAAAAGAATAATTCGCTAAATTTTAGAGGCACAGGACCTTCGTATGAACCTTCCCTCTTCCTTTAAAATTAATTCGTGCGCACGTCATTGATGAAAAGCATCGCACCCACTGCATGTGATGGAGAGCGCTGGTGGGCGAGCAAGAGCTGGCTGACGTTTGATGAAACCGCGACTGCGTTCGCGACAGACGTCTATCCGTTCGCAACCAAATCGAAAAGCCACCGCGACTCCAGCGTCACCGGAAATTAAATGTGTCGCTCGTTCTCCGCGATTCCGAAAAGTTTCCAGCGCAAAGCACGCGATGTTGGTTCTCCGCATTGACGACATGTATCTTGAGAGATGTTTTTTTTTTTTTGGATTCGTGCATCACAGACGAATTATATTATAACAGAGATTAGATTCTAACCGATATGATGGTAATGCTGGAAGACGTGATGGGTCACTCAAAAGCATACGATGAATATTTTGTTGCATCCTGGTCCGGGTTTTTCTCCGGTTTTCCTCCAGGAGGTTTTACTGCACATAATATCTTCAGTTCATTTAGGAATAATAAATGGATAACAGTACTTCTTTATTTAAAAACTTGTTTTATAAGTATTAAATCTGCCACTGCCCTCGCGGCCTTGATCGGAATTGATGAGATGGTCCCTTGCTTGTTTCCGCAGAGTAAGTTTACTATCCCCTACTTTGTCAAACGCAGTTTGAAACTGCTCTTCTGACAACAAAGTTTATTTATTTATTTATTTATATTCAAAGAGTATTGCTTTTAAAATACGTAATGGCTTATGCAGTGGCGTGGACAGAAACTACGGTGCCAATACGTGAATTACAGAAATGAGCCCTGGATCGAGATGAAATCACGTAGAAATTCAAAATGGAGTCCCTCAATGTTCCTTTCTCCCTCTCTCGCTCTGCAATAGTTGAAGGCTCCTCCATATTTACAGAATACTAAAATGATTTTTATCCCTTAATTTATCGCAGATGGCAACAAGAAATGATTTCGTAGTAATTAAAAAAATAACATGAGAACAATTTTATTTTTTAGTATGTATCAGTATATAGAATACAAGAGACAAAATTCTTCGTTTGGTTTTTGATTATTCGTGTTCATTCAAATTTACCCCCGCCCCTTGACAATGCTGAAAACAGCATGAGAACTAGCGAAGAGTTCTAATTCATTGAGTGGTGGATACATTTCTAACTGCATTCTTTGAAATTATTTAGTGAAATCAATCCGAAAACACAACCGTACAGATTAATTGTAACGGTTCTATATTTGAAGATTATCTTAGTACTTAGGATAGGATAAATACTCTCGCAGTTTCGTTTTAAATAGAATAATTAGCTCAGAATTATATAAAGTCAGAATTATGGAAATATTCATAAAGTAGTATTTTCAAATAATTGCACGGACAAGTTGTTCTGAGTGACTTACCAACTTGTTCCTCAACGCAAAGCGAGAACAATTCGAGACAAAAAGGTGGTCATTTTATCAGGGTTACTTTTATCCTGTGTAGGCTAGCTAAGAAAGGATTAACGGAAGTTTTTATTTTAAAGGGATATTTTAGGGTAGAATGTGGTTTTTCGAGTTTTTACCTTTTCGTGAAATAATTAAATTATCATCACGTTTTCGTACGTACATATTAACTACACAAAATAACACGAAGTGTGAATCGTAGTTCAACAACTCCAACTCCCGTGCAAAGCCTTGGCTAGTTTTAAAATATTCTTAAATGCTTAATGAATAAATCAGAATAATTCCACCCTCACCCAACCTTTTTTCGGGAGAGACTCTAAAGCCACATTTCTCGGTGTTTAACTATTCTTGTTCTCTCTGAAATGCACGAGGGAAAATGTTTCCGTTGCCAAAATTTCCCATTTATCTACTACAAATGTTTTCCTCTCGTTTTTTACCTTCGCATTACGTTGACAACTCCATTATCTCCAGTTGTGTTTAATTATTATTTTTGTTTATCTTTAAACGTTGTTTGTCGCGGATTAACCATTTTTAGTTTCCTCCACGTCTGGCCTGAAGTGTCCTCTCTCAACCAATCCTCTCGAAATCCTCCTCCTCTTCTTCTCGTAACTCCAGAGACTCAGAGAATGCACGTGGTAGCAGATGCGGCGTCGCGCTGAACCCGGGACGAAGCCTGTTACACTTTTACACGGCAACTTCCAGCTTTACGAGCGCTGCCGTTACGACACGCCGTTAACGCACCCAGCCAGGGTGAGACACGCGATGGTGCGCTGGGGGTGGGGGTCGGACCGGAAAGCGATGGACGTAGAGAGCGCTTCACGTGCGAGGGGGGGGGAGGAGGTGTTAGAGGGGGGTAAATGGAATCGTCACGACGGGGAGACGTGTGAAGATTTCTCGGAAGACAAAAAAGGTGATAACAGAGGAAATGAAAATGAAGGGTAAGAAAGGGTAATGAGTGGATTAGGATAAATCTACGTGATAAAAAGGAAATGAGTTGAAACGTACCAACATCAAATCGCATAATCCATCATATACCTCGTATCATTGGTTCAGCTCGTGTCAAGTCTTCGAAGAATATTTTGATGCAAATTTATAATTTCGTATATGGGCGATTCATTATCGTGTCTTCTCCGCAAATATTAACATCCGCTGATTTCATCGGACTCGAATCCGGGACCTCGTGCTCTGGCTGCAGGTGTTCCTGTATAGTGCTTGTACTTAATGTTGAAAGAAAGCACCAATAATACACTCAGAATATTATTCTATTTTTTAAAATGCAAGTTCACAACATTTAAATATAAAAAGACGTTTTATTTTTGCTTGTGTTGAATATACCCTTAGATATTCGCAAAGACAAACCGGAGGTCAAGTGCATAACAATATTTATAGTTGTTAAGAGACTGGATCGGAGAAGGAATAAAAAAAACAACATAACAAATACAAAATATCTGAGGCAAATATTGTAACTTATGTATAAATAATATTAAAATATTTACATTATTATTTTGTAATTTTAATTATCTTATCTGTATATTTCGCGTTCTTGTTCATACACAGATTGGCGGTAGAATTTACCGGACGATCTCAGCAATATTCGGTAAACATTCCATTACATTAATGAAGCAGATGAACCTTTACGACAATCTCATTTCGCACCTACTATAAAACGGACAGACGGAAAGATGTGTGATGATACTTACGGATTTAAAGAGCTAATAAAAGAAAACAACTGCGGGGAAACGGACGCGAGGAAGAAACACGAAACGAGGGCCAAGAGGAAGGAAGGAGTAATGAAAGGATTAGATACAGTACGTAATAAAACGCAAGAACAAAATGACGAATACGGAACAGAAGTAGAGCACACGAAATTGGAGCCGGAGACCCACCATGTAGGAGAAATGTTAGCTAGCAGATAACCCACCAGACGCAAGACACCAGACGAGGTACAGTGGGTCCAGCAGACAGAAAAGTTGGTCAGTACTCGGAAAGATACATTTTTACAGATCGACACAGATTTTTACGGACAAATTCATTAAAAATAGTTTCACATGTCTAGAAGAATTAAAATGATTTCACTACGTACACAGCATGCTAGTCACCAGAAATGTATTTCGGTGGCGGTACAGACTTGTCGCCAAAACTTTATTAATGTTAACTTGAGTTTTGTGTCTTTACTTCATATCAATATTGATTATTGTGTTATTAATACGGGTTCTTGATACATTATCCATTGTGTCAACTGTTCTCCAATTGAATGAAATTATGTAGATATAATTTTATCGAGTAGGTCTTGATTCTTTCGGTCCTGTTTCCTTCACTTTACTTGCCATTCGTTCATCCTTGTGTAAGTTAAGAATCTTTATCGATTAACGCCCACTAGTAAATAACATCAACATCCTAGAAATCATACATTTATTGGTGTAAATTGCGTCACGGCTCACGAACACTTAGTATACGACTGATAGAACACACTAGCTTTAATGCAAGTAGTTCGTACCACCATTTTGCTAGTGACGCTTCGTGCCTAAACTACATCAAAACATCATTGCCGAAATATTTTTAAAACAAGAAGCCATTAAGATGTGACTATTTATAAAATAAAATGTTAAACATAAAATTATTAAAAAATGATTTACAATGAAATTTCTAGTTACGTTATATGTGGTAAGAAGTTTGATATTTCTAATGTTAAATTTTGATTTCTTACATTACTTTTGTAGACTAAAAAAAATTTGTATGTTATCGAACGGGCAATTCTAAACACACTATTTTAATAACACCCAAGAAAAGATTAATTACGTTATGTCGAATGAAAATGAGAGACGGGACCGGGAGTCGAACTCGGGAGCTTGAGTTCAACGCGCTCATGCGCCATCCCATTCGCCTCTCGGTCCAGTCTACCATTGACATTCGACATTTCATTTCAACATAACAAAATTAATCTGCTACCTGGCGGTGCGGTTCACTACAATTTAAGAGATTTTTATGTTTGTGACCTAAGAAAATGTTCTAAGAAGGTGTAACTAACATGAAAAAACAAACCTTCACAACTATACTCAAGAAAACTTTACCTCGAGAAAATGTAAACACGAACGGAAACGCACAGTACTTTATTGTCTTCAATGTCATCGTAAGTAGTTTGTAACTATTTTCTTGACAATAAATAATTTACTTATTGCCAGTCTAACTGGATTGACGTCGGTACAAAGCTACAGCTCCATGCAGCCAACTCTTACTTCGCCATCGTCCATTGATATTTGTACATCGTGTTATGTTGGCACGACATACGAATTTCTGAAAACTTAAATCCGTCGCCAACCTCGAACACTAATTCAATTCACGTGCTCTTGTTGCGTTAATCTGTTCTTTCTGCATCGAGCTTGTGGAACGAATTTTACCTGATGTCTTAGCTTGTTGTGTTATTTACTTGTATTTATAGCAAATATTCAATTTTGTGGCCACCTATAATATTCATTCGGATTTTGCATTTAAATTTGTAGATGTTTGGTAGCCATATTGCATAATTGTTTACAAAGTTACATGACTTGGTGTACAGTATATTTCAATTCATAAAATTGTGTTATATCTTTCTACGGTATAATGTATTTCATTTAAATAATTCAATTCAATTATTTATTTCACAACAGGATATTTACATGTATAACAACATGTCACAATTTTTTTTCTTTACTTTAGGTTATCCGTATTTTTAACGATGTCATTATACGGATACATTTCATTTAAACAGTTTTCACATAAACGATGTATTTAATGATGGGTGGGCGTCATTTTCCTAGACTACCTTATTCCTTATATTGGTTTCATAGTTTGACCACTGTTTCGGGATTTTGAATCACTGTGCGAGGTTCGTGACTACACGGACAGCACATTAGCCTGACAAGGGTTGGACGCGAGGGGAAAAGCTCAAGGCACTTAATTGCATCCGACGCAGCGTGCTGCATCTTTTTTATTCTTTGCTGGTGAAGATGTCGGAAGCAACGCATTGCAAAGTGCATAGAGTTCCTAGAAAGAATTTTTCTACTTCTTTCTTTAAAATGAGATGCAATTCAATTGTGTCAGCATGTTTACATTCTGATGTATTGTTTCGAGAAAGTATACAAAACTTCTTTTGAGTTCTCGATTGGCGTTCGTGAGTTAAGTCTACTAATTTTGAGATGAGTCTGATGACGGGGACGTCCTTATATGGAACAAATTCTTCATTGGATGAACCCATGTATGAAACGATTTAGCAAAACAATTCTTGTAAAGAGGAAGAAGAAAATAAATTTCTTATGGTGAGAGTCAATGCTATGTAAATAGACTGCTGTAAAGATTCGACGAAGTTACAACTTAATAAGGTCTTTGAAATATTTTAATACAATCTAGAATCTGTTGATAAATACATAATTCATCAATATAACGACCTTTCACTTAGATTCTTTTATTCTCCTAGGGCAAATATTCTCTAGGATGAACATATACGACATTTCAAAGTGCGGTTGCATTGATCGAATTTTCTGGAGGATCCGCTAGAGATAAGTAGTGATCCAAGAAGTGACAGTACATCTATACTAATAAAAATGAATTATTTGGAATGTGTGTTGCATAGAAATTGGAAAAATTAATAGACGAAATTATTTGAAATTTTAAAGGACACTTATTAAGGTTTATTGCAAAAAAAATACAAGATATGGTTAATATTGATGAATAATAAATGCAGAAAAACAATTAAATCGGTTGTTAATTAGTTGACGTGACTGTTGACTATGTAGCTTACTAATGTGCTCACCGACGTTCGATTGCGTTACGTGAGGCGGACTATCCACAAGACGAGGAATCTACGTCACCGAATCAAAGAAGCAAAATTATAAAAGGACTGATTTTTTTTTTCAAGTACATAAACTAAAATTGAAATGAAAACCAAAGAATTCAGTAGTCTTAACTACGCGCTTTGTTTATTAAAGTGTATTTTCTTCAGTCTGACTTTAAAAGTAATTCATATTTACGTTCATTCTAGCAAACAATACAGGAAACTATGTGCATATTCTTCATGGTACTTAATTTTTGAAATATGAAAACAAACTGATGAATTTCGAATATTATGTAAGAATCCCGGACAAAGCCGCTGGGAGAAATGAGCTAAAAAAATCCAGATCTGTTGACATATGTTTTATTACCCAATGTCGGGTAAAATACGTCATTTGTGAATTGTTTTAAAATGTTTAATAATATAAAGTAATTATTGTTTTAAGTTTCCTTCCAAATCCCGGGCGACGCCGGGTAGTTCTTCTAGTACGAAATTATAGTTTATAGCGATTCATTGGCAGATTTTACACAGCTTCGACAGAGACGTGTAGATGTCAAAGGTTCAAAACCAACCAAAGATAAGAAAATAAACATAATAATTTCTTCATAGTTCTGATCTTCACCATTCGTTAAACGATGCACGGATGAAAGCAGAATCTATGTACATTTATGTTGAAATTAAATAAATAAACAAATTATTTTATTAGTGACGAGACTCAGGCCGAGGCCTGTTCTTCCACCTAACCACTTTGAAAATACATACAATTCTTTACAAAATTAAATTAAATGAGAGGGTATATATAGCGGCTTTGTGAACGACATATCATCCACATCAGATTGCAAAATGGTTCTTTTTGCTGACGACACTAATTTACTGTGTAAACACGCCAATGCTCAAAATGTTTTGTCTAACCTTTCGACTTGGTTCCATGCAAATCGTCTCATTGTAAACACTGACAAAACAGTGTCTATGTCACTTCACAATAGTAATACAAAATCTTTACCCCAGGTTTCTCTTTCTTTAAACGGAACACAATTAAAAACTGTTACGAATACAAAATTCTTAGGTCTCCATATTCAATACAACCTCAAATGGAATTGTCACGTTGACTATCTTAATTCCCAATTAAGCTAATTGTGTTACGCATTCCGAAACTTAGTTAACAAAGTTAGTCCACGTATTTCCCGTTGCGTATATTTTGCAAACGTGTACTCTCATTTACGTTATGGCATTACCTTCTGGGGTAATTCCGGTCAGAGTATTCAAACTTTCAGAATTCAGAAGAGGATAGTTCGGATAATTTGTAAATCTCACCCCCGAAACTCTTGTAAACCTTTATTCAAGGAATTAAATATCTTAACACTTCCCTGCATTTATAT
>NNCF01126349.1:819327-857034 GCA_002313205.1 Laupala kohalensis | reverse complement strand
TTTTTTCAACTCTTATGATTTTTAAACACTCTACTCAGAATAATCTATAGTTCGATAATAACTTGTACATGTAAATTTACAAACATTTTGACATTATATATGTATTATAACTCGCAGCTAACTTTTTATCTTATCTAGGAACTTTTGCTGAAATTTTTGAATCCGCCTCTGCCTTAAAGCTCTTGATCGGAATTGATGGGATGGTCCCTTGCTTGCTTCCGGAGAGTAAATTAGTTTATTGTCCTCCACTTGGTCATACGCAGTTTGTACTGTTTTTTGGCAATAAATTTATTTATTTATTTATTTATTTATTATTTATTATAATGATCACTACTGGGAAAGCAAGAACAGGTCCTTCCCGGCATTGAACCTTAAGTAGTTGAGCGAAACCCAGCATAAACCCGAATCAGGATAGCGACTTAAGACGAAATATTACAAATAATTCATAAAATAATATCACATAGAAAATGATTTATAACTTATGTAGTACCTGCAAAAAAGAATCACATTGGAGAGAAAAATATTCGGTTTTACTGAGTTTACCCTGCGGTAAATTTAAGCAAGTAACCCAACAACTTCGGATATTCAGCTAGCACTGAATAAATCTGGGTAATATATTCAGACTAAAATATCACCCTAGTTACGGATTTCTGTTCCCGACCACCGAGAGACCTGCACAGCCTAAGTTTACTGGTAGCCATTTTCTCACGTTCACTAAACACATGTGATCTCCATGCACACTGAATGTCCCTCACATCACGATCTTGCACTGCCATCTGCACATTCTACGTCATGAAACAACAGAGGGGTTACTCTCGCATAAACTCGTCCTCTTGTTTCGCCGTATCGACACTATTTCTCGATAAAAAGGAAGGACAATGTATTAGGTAGCCTTAATAATGGAATTAAATACTGCACTGCGAAAGAATTTCGAATTTCGGAAGAGGCAGTTCTAGTTGTAAATTTGTTTTTATTACGAAAAAGTTTAAGTAAAATTTCAATTATACTATGTTGAACTAAACACATGTTTCGTAATTTGAGTCGATTTTGAAGTAATTAGTGATACTGATCATTAATTTAAAAACTTAACAAATGATATTTTACGTTATCTAACCCATATATTCTCTGACGTTTATTGTGCGTGTAACTCAATAGAAACACAATACCATATTTCTCCATTTATACATATACAATATTTACAGCGAATCAAATTCTCTTTTATTAACTATCATAAGCAGATTTTTTTATTGGAGCTTTTCGACTCGCCGACATCGAGGTCATTAGAGTTCTAAAATTTTTGTACAGATGGAGAAAATTCTGTTACGCACTGAGGAAAGCCAACATGACTCTCCCCGCGTGTTGGAGTCGCCGAATGTCTCAACTATACCCTCTAAAAACCCTCCTGAAATACAATATATCCAAACACAAAAATGAGGAAAAAAAGAGACAACAGTCGTCGTGTCGATGGTGAAGCGGAGGTGTAAACAATACTGCCATAATCTAAGACAGACCAAACAAGACTTCTATACGGACGAAGAAGGCAAGTGCGCTCGTCGCCCCATGATGATGAGCTTTGGCAGCGAATGAGGTTTAGGGAAGAATGACAATGAGATTGTAGTTTTCAGATGTGATTGCGCCAAGTTAGTGTGAGGTAGAATGTGAGACCCAGGATTTTTGTCTACGAAAGGAAAACGTTGACCACCAAGAAAAAGATCTGGATCATTGTGGAGACTACAGAAATGCGTACAGCATGACTTGGATACAGAAAAACTAAAACCGTTCCATTCGTGTAAACGGTTTAAAACCAATTGCTATTGCCTCTCGATGACAGAGATGCTGCTAGACGAACAACAGATGGTGAAGTCAGCAACGAAGAGAGATGCATGTATTCGAACCAATATTTATGGCTGTAACATCACACCTCAAACCCTGATGTGTTGTTGTTATTCTTTTGGTAGAAGCGGGATCCACATACATACCAAAATCCCTATGGTAGTGTTTTTCGCTGCCACCAGCTCGGTTTCCCAAGCAACCAAACTCACGTATAATAATAATAAATAATGATTTATTACAAATTACATGAAATCTAAATTGTTTACGGACACAAACTCCCAAAATCATCAATACATCTAATAATCGTTGATTAGACAAATAATGCTGTAAGAGAGCATTGTTTATACTTTGTAAAATATAGTTGAAGACAACTAAATTTTAATAAACCCTCAGGTTATCGGTTCTTTCGAAAAAATAAGTTGTTTTCACCCAACAACTAACTGAAACTAGTTACGCCCTCGCATCTAGTAATGAATTCATTAAGTCTACCGCAGCAGCCTTAACAAAACAAACTGGTCTCCACGACCAAAACTTAGTATAGTCACTTGTCCGTGCTGACGGATCTCTCTACGTTCCTAAGAATCGCCGAGGAGTTTCTCGCCTCTCAATATATATTGTACCAGACGTCACGTGATCAGCGAATGACCACGCCTTCGCCACCACCGTGCAGGCATTTCTGTGGTGTCCCCTTCTAGGAATGCAGAGGACGCGTCGTAGAGGACGAATCGCTATGCGGGTCACCCCGGCGCTTCGCAAACACCTGTTTAGTTTTTTTCATTTCTTCGTGGAATTAGTCTTTAATTTAGGAACACCTGAACCTCCCTTGAGACAACGTCGCCGACTGCATTCTTTGAATACACTGGTACATACTTTCCTTAAGATGAAAAGTGTTTATTCGAACAATGCTTTCACATGGGAAACTCGTAGCACGTCCGTCTTAGCGCGGACCGGCCACTTATTGTCATATTCTTAACAGCATCCTGCTTAGAAAATACAAAGAGCTATTAATATTTCGCAAGTTGCTGGCGTGTCCTGGCGCCGACGTTACAATGGCTATGACAAAAAGAGTGACGCTCAAGATTGAACTTTGTTTGACACCGTTTTCCAAGGGATGATTAGAAGATAAATGAGTAACGACGCGAACCCAGAAAGAGCGTTGAGATAGGAAGCTCTCCAGGAGCAGAGGAAGACAGCCGCGGAATCCCCACGAGTGCAATGTGCGTAGGATTCCGTACCTCCAGGTTGTGTCATAAGCTGTTTCCAGGTCAAAAAAGATGGCCACAATGTGTTTCCTTAATACAAACGCTAATCAGACGGTAGATGACAACGCATCAACGTGGTCTAGCGTTGACCGCTGTTTTCTGAACCACATTGGATGTTGGTCAGAAGGTTTCGCGATTCCAAAGACCAAACAAGGCGACGATTGATCTTTCTTTCTAACAATTTGCAAACGTAGCTTGTCAGAGAAATCGGTCTAAAGTGCGACGGATCTAGTCGCAAGTTTTTCGACAAACGCTTTTTTGTTTTATGACCAATTCAAATTAACAAGAACTTTTATTAATGAAATGTGTATGGGCAATATATAGAAGCAAACGTGATTTATCACGAGATTCGTGACATAATTGTAACAGGTAAAATTTGAAGTATTACATTACATTTTTATTACGTTATATCATTGAGAGAGGATAATATATGTCCAGTGCACTGCGTCCAGTATTACGCTTCTTGCTATTGCGCTTCCTTTCATTCAAATTTCTGAGAGTCTTTCATCCTTTGCGGTGGCTTCAAGTCTTTTAGATACTCCCTGGTATCCTGGTAGTTGCGTGAATTCATGTTTGAGGTTTCTTAAGACAGCAAATGATTTACAAACAAAGAGCATATGAGATACTATTTCATCTGCTGTTTGGTATCTCCTGCAAAAGGGATTAGTTGTTAAGTCAATTTTGTGAAGATATTCTCTTATAAACTACCCTCCTTACTTTCACTTAGATTTGTCGTTCTCGTCCCTATTTTAACGGAAAATGACAACGTTGAACTCCTGGCTGTCATCGGTAGACCCAAACCCGGGTAATATTGACCCTATGCGTCGACTCACAGTTTTAAATGAAGGTCGAGTTGGTGGTGTTTGCTTGAAGCACCGGCCGAACGCTTCAAAATGGATAACTGCCGTCAACCCATGACAGTGAAAGTTGTGTGAAGACATGACCTTCCTAATCCCCCAACCCTGGAAGCTACTTTATTTGCTTATGTTGACGGAAACATTGCCCTGAGAAGGACGAGCGAAGGGATACCGGGACGATCCAGTGTTGAAAGATTCTCAAAACCCCAAGTGTAAAGTTCGAACGTTTCTACATAAATCGACAATGTTCAATTATCAGTCCAACTGTTCAGTGAAGTCAGATTCCCCTCACGTAACGATCGCGTTCAGTTGTTGCCTGCTGCTTCAGATTTGAAGAATAGTTGGATAGGGATGATTGGTTCCACAAATGTCATGTTGTGGAATAGGTAGATGAAATTTCGTTTTAGGAAGTATGTATCTCAAAGAAACGAAGTGACAGGAAACAAGATAGTTAAATAAAAATGGCAATCGTTAAATAATTGAATTCTGTGTCCAATTATTGCCTTGCTTCATTCTTAAAAACCAATGTTTCTATCAAGAGTAAAATAAATTTTTAAGGCTCTAAAATATACCCCACAGATATGAAATTTAAATACCTAACATTTAATGAATTCTAAAGTCTGTTACAAAACAAAAAAAATTAAGAAGTTAATTATTTCATACGTTGTGTAAAAGTGACAGCAAAAATCCTTCATTTCCACTTTTTTTAAATTGCGTATTCTGCGCAACTTCAAATGGCGTTGCATCTCTCATTCCTGTGTGTTCGCCAAGTTCCCAGCAGGCACACAGTCGCATCGTCTTCGTCCCGCATTGTTGAGAGAGGTGCCATTTCGCTGACGGCTAATGTTCCCTATTGATGGGAGGTGCCGACGCATGAAGCGTATAACTCGACTGTGAAATTGGCGATAAGACTGCACTCCTTGAGGAAAGTAAGTACTTAGTGTCATATCGTTGACTTCGAAGACCTCGCTACTTCACCGTCACTTTTTTAACGATCCTCAATTTTTAAGTGAGCGGATCTCTGGCATAAGATTGATGTTTAAACACACGCTTTGGGGTTTTCATGACTGTAGCAGACATGTTACGAATACGAAAATATTTATCCAGTTAATCTACACTAATAAAAGTGAATTGAGGGTCTGTAACATCGGAATATAAATGTTAATAGATTAAATTATCAAATAATTCAAAGAAACCTTGAAGATTCTTGTGAGTGCAGAGCAAATTATGTTAATATTAATTGAACTTGAGAGCGTTGAAACAAAAAAAAATGGTTTTATAGAATTGTTGTGTTGTGAAAAAACATCAGCACGTCACGATCAAGTTTACTAGTGTGTCCTCTAGAGTTAAGTATTTATTACGAGTACTTATCAGCAAGGCTATGGATAGATAAGTTTCTGGCAATTTTTGAAGAACGCTTTGCCGACGAAGATGAGCATCGATAGGAGCCAATTGCAATCATGAATCGTTCATTCCCTCATTGTTAACTGGTTAAGAGCATCAATATGGCCGCCGTTGTCAGAACCTTATGTATATGTGGCCTTGCATAACCAATGTTTGAGGCGACTGTGATCTTGGAAATTAACTTTACACTGATTCATCAGTAGACTGTGATAGCGAAAAGGAGTCGCTATCACCGAGAATTAATTTTGACAAGTAATTGTCCACCCAAGCATGAGTGCAAATTCATGACATAATGTTATCTAGTCTATAAGTATCGCTCCATACGTAACTCAGAAGCTTCCTCCGTCTGTCCTGCCCTTTTGACAGAAGACGGCACGGTTACTAGAACATATCTCTATTTACCGTGGATGACTGTGTATGGCAAAAAGGAACTAGTTACGCCCTAAACCGCAAGATAGCCTAGCCTTGACTATCAGCTGGAGTGGTCTTGCCTTCGTGAGAGGTCGGAGACTGTCCCGAGACTGTCGAATGATTGCCGAATTGCGCTGTATTATCGCCATGTGCTGTGCATATATGCCGTGAACAGTGATTACACTGCATCCAGTCACAGCTAACAGGATACCAGGAAGGCTTTATCGAAAGTACACGCTTTTCTCTTTAACAATTGAGACAGCTTCGACTTATATGTGTAGGTCAATATTCAAAAGGAACATATAATGACGAGAAGGCAAGAGAGGCGAAATTTTATAATAAATAATTAAATCAATACAATCGTTTTCTCCTAAAATAGTTTTTGTTATTTGAAAAATAATTTACATTTATCTTATTTTATAAAGCGCTAGTACCTATCATGGTGACTAAGAGGAGGAGTCCGACCTCCGTATTTTCGTACATTAAAACATACAAAATGCAATGGGTAAGTGCTGTATCGTCAAAAGTGTCTGACCGGTCGACCATCTGACCAAGAGCGAAAACGCACAAACTTACGTCAATTATCTTTGAGGTACCTACAAACTTTTAAGCCTTTTTATTCTTTATCACTCCCAATTTGAGAATTAATCTTACTCCCTAGCGTACCTAGTGAAGACGGAGACAATCAAATGAATGTTAATTTGTTTATAGAGTAAACTTTCACAAAAAATGTAAATGTCTTTTAAAATAAATGAAAATGTGTTTTAAAATAAATGAAAAAAATAACCTTCAGAAGAGTTGATTTCTAATTTCATACAGTTTCGTCGACACGTAGCTTGGCAAACTCAGGCCGTACTGACTCTAGTCATTGATCGAGGCAAAAGCACATGCTGTCCGAACATTTACCAATATTGCATGGGAAAAGAGACGCTCCCCGGATGGCCTTGAGCAATGACAGATCGCCCGTTCCGACGATGCAAGATGAAATACATTTCTGGCATGACGCAACGCGCCGGCCTCCCTCGGATCAAGGCAAAAATGAAATTTTAAAAAACTTTACGGATTTAAGTTACGGAATATAAATGTGATATTAATAAAACTATTAATGGGCTTTGAAATTAACTTAAAAGTTAAACAAAATGTTCACTTTGTAAATTAACGATTGACGCATTTCTGCCAACCTATCAGTACAGTGACACAAATGAAAAGAAATAATATTTATAGTTACCAATATCCATGAATTTAGAATACTGTGTACTACTATCCGTTTTATATCCAGTTTTCACTTCCTTGAAATATAGTGAGTCTGATCATTTAATCTTAGAAGATAGAAAAACGTTTTTTCGAAACACACAATTTTGGAGTACACAAGTCAAATGACTCAAATTTTCGTAACATGCACTACACACATCCAGAAGCAGACACTTGTGTGAGATCGCCATGTGTAGAATTCATGGTATTTACATGTCACTTCGATAGCCAACATATGGTTCTTTGAAGTTACGTCCAATTACTTGCTAATTGGCACACCAACCAAAGTTAGTACAGGACAGACAAACAAGTGTCTAAACAGAGCAGAGAGGGAAAACTGTACCATGTAATTCTGGCGTGGTGGCATCTCGTTATGTTAATAACGAATTCATAAGATACTTTTTTACTATCACTCATAACTACATGTTCCAATTATTCAATAGATGTTACTTATTTGTATGGTCTACTCAACTAGTGTTCTACATTATCCTCAATTCTTTCCAGTCAACTTCCCGATTTTTTACCTTTAACCTTACGGGTATCCTTTAAGATCTGTTAATAAGCATTTACAACGCACATCTCTCCATTTTCTTCTATGAAATCCAACCGTATAACGTTTCTGGTTCAATGTCTCTTCATTTTAATAGTATATTTATTTGGTTCTTCCTTTAATCTGATATATGGTCGATTCAATCTTTAAGAATAATACTCAACTCCTTATAAATGGTTGACCAGGAAACGTTTCTAAATATCTTAAGTTATAAAGGTTTAAAGGAAAAGATATATCATAATATAAACCTTGTAATAAACATCAACTGCAATGAAAACACATCAGAATATATTTCTCCTTCACTCTATAGTATAGATAATCGTTAATTGCCTTCATTTACCACCCTCAAGAAATAGTGTTAGTTTAACTTAAAATGTCCATCCGTGAGTCCAACCACTTTTCCTGCGCAAGAAACATAGAGAAATCAGCGCTTGGAAACAAACATACCACGCCTTAGTAATGCTTAAACCCTTCATTTCTCGGATTTGTTTCTTTAAGGAAACCTGAAATGTGTTTTTCCTGCTTTGTAAAGAGAGAGAAATTATATTTCCTCCATTCATTGATTATATGGTGAGTGAATTATGCCACGAGAATGCACATAAGGCTGTGATTCATGCGTTCTCTTTATTGTCTATTATTATGAACATAACCTCCAAATAATAAATTTCACGATCTGGTAAAAGCTAATTTTGGTCCATACGTACGAGGGACATTTTTGATAATCTTTTTTACATATACCACAATATCTCTATAATGTAATGTAATGGTAAAGTAAAAAGGTTATAACGCATCTAGCACACCTTGGGGGATAGTTTTATGGATAAAACAATTGAAAACTAATATTGAAATATTAAAAAAATGATAGTTGCGTTGGACCATAGTTTAAGGGTTGATTAGATGTTTAAACTATCAATACCGTTAAGTTCAAGTTGAGGTCATATAGGAGCGCGGGATCCTTGGAGCTGGGGATGGGTAGAGCGAGATGTAAAAATAATGTAAAAAGACAGATATTAGCGTGGAGTTCATGGTATTTGTGTATTCGGAGATGAATAATCGTATTTTCAAAGACATTATGCTCCTTTCCGACCACGTGATGTGCACGACACTCACAAGATGGGGGAGTTGGGAAGAACGCGACACAAAAAAATCGAAAATATCTGCTATGAATAGATTTTAGGAAATGGGAATGTAAGAAATAATAAAGCTGCAGATGCATTTAAAAATTCAGGTGAGCTAAGTCCAGCGACTTAGCTAGTATAACTATAAATACGAAACACAACCCATCAATATAATGCTAAAATAAGTGCATAATGTGTAGTAGGGTAAACCAAAATTTAGACTCCCCAATTGGAAATTGTTTTTAATATAGGAGAAAATCCTTACCGATGAAACGTCACGTATGTTTCCAGCATTAATTTTCTTGTTTCATCTCGAGCTATCAATCCTTCCAACACTTTTCTTTACCTGCATTTAACTTTTGTTTATTCCCATTTTTCCTTCATTTCTTTCATCTCCAATAACCACGTCGCTTTCTGTATTCTATTGCTTATATATCTATTTTTTCACATTCTCGTCCTTCCCTTCCATTTTTTCTATTTCAATTTTGTTTGTTTCAACTCTCATTGTTTTCTATCTTCCTAAGTTTCTATTCCCCTACATCTGTCGTTCTTTAACTTCTTTTATTCTCTCTCTCTGTCTCTATCGTGCTTTATTTTCCTGTTTACGTGTATCCCTCTCTTTCTCTCCTCTCCTCTCCAAAGCCGTTTTCATATTCGATGCATCGCGTGAACCCACGTATCAAGCTTCCGCTGTTTGCACAACGTCGAGACAGCAGAGTGGGGAGAAAGGACGGGGGCAGGTAATGAGTTCAATGCGGACGGCGTTCGACGATTAATTTTTTTTTTTCGATATTAAACGCAGCTTCATTACAGAGTTGAATGTTCAATGCAATAGCGGTTTCATGTTAATGCGTGTATTACATGCGAAACACGGTATACGCTAGGGATATCTACATTGGGATGAACGCGGTGTCTTTAAGGTGTCACATTCAATGGCGATGAGTTCAGGTAATGAAATAACGATCTGGTTTTAACTACGATTTGCTGATATTAGCACCAAACCTACAGGGAACTAACGTTATTCGTTCATTGACGACTGAACACACAATATAGAGGGAAAAGTAACGTTATTAAAAATACAAGGATTTGAGATCTTTCCATTTTAGACTTGCAGGTTATTTCATATATGTATGAATGAAAACGAAACTTTATAATTATTGATAGAATTAGCCTTTTCTTTTACTAACTCCAGTACTCAGTATTTAAAACATGAAAAATACATTGCTCATTATAATAAATTTATTGTCAAAAAAGCAAATACAAAGTGCGTATGACATTTTTTTCATTTCACTTTATTGGCGTCCGTGCCACCTAGTATATTTGACACAAGCAAAACGAGGTACTCTTTTCAATCATCTCTCGCTCCTTTTTGTGCTCTATTCACAGCGCATCATTGCCACCTCGGGGTGTTCCCGTCCGTGCCCCGGGATGGCGCGCGCACATCTACCAACCGACCAATACCTTCATATGTGTTATCTTGTTAGTATATTCCGTGAAAATTTCTAATTTTGTCTTTATATTGAAAGAATCCATTAATTCTTAATTAATAATTAATATAATGAGAACCAGTACAAGTAAAAATATTACGTAAACGAACGGAATCGTAACCGAATTTCTGCTACGCAGCGGCGAGGAAGACGGCCGTTGAAAAGGACGCAGGGTTTTGCGTTTTGTTGTTTGTACGACGGTTATAAAAGTTCAGTAAAACGAAGAGTGATTGAGTACGACGCATTTATTTTTGGCTAGAAGTGGGAAGGGGATAGGAAATTTACTAACACATAAGGGATGGATTTGAACTAGGAACCAACGGAAAATTACCAGAAAGACGTTGAAGGAGACGAGGTCAGCGTTAGTGACAAATTTTGGGTTTTAAAGTTCAGCTGCCAGAGGAACTCATGTTGTGGGTGGGGAGAGAGGTAGAAGCTCTTTACAAATTTAAACGGATGAGAGGATCGACAATAGACAGCGACCCAGAGAGCGTGGGTGTGAGGGGGCTCGATCCGTCGCTGGTGAGAATTGTCTAGGGACAGCGGCAGCAACCGTTGGGTGGGCGTCGTACGACGGTTAAGAAAGGACGAACTGAAGACAAGGAGAATGACAGTTAAAAGTTCGAGAGCTTTCTAAATTCAGTTTGTTATTATTCTCAAAAAGCGTTAGGTTTAAAATTTTGGGGAAACCTGTTGAGAAAGGCGGCATCGTTGAAGTAGAAAGTTTCATAGGAAGGAACATTCTGAGTGGTCAGAAACATGCACTTGTCGTTGTAAGTTTAACCAATCATGACAACTACGGATGGAGGGAGAATTTATTACTACAGGCGAAAAAGAGTCACATGGTTTTCAAAACTGTATCACGTGGGCTGACTTACTATAATGGTGAACGCGGAAATTCCGAGAACGTGGGACTCCAGGGCGGCACCCCGACTTCCAGAGAAAGCAAACTTTTGACGCTGGAGGGGCTATAGCTGGTACGAAGGTAAGACGTACTCCACGAGCTGAGACTGGACAAGGGCATTCCAATCTTCTCATACGCTTTAGACTGATCTGGGCGACAAATAAAAAGGTAAACTGAGGACGCAGGTGCTCCCAGTAATAAATGTTTTAAGTGGCAGCGAGAAAAGCGAGTTCATAGAACTAGAATCGTTATAGCTCGTACTCAGAACACTTGCGTTTATATAATTAATGAGGGCAGTAAGAAGTATGAGCAATTGTGATGGTGTTTTAAAATTAATCAATATTTTTGTAACTAACTGGTAATTCATAAATACTAGAAATTCTATAAAGGAAAATTCATGTTAATGTTATGTGCTTTACGTTCGATTTTTGAGGGTTCTTGCATGGTAGTGTTGATTAGTAGAGGGTAGCCATAAGTAATTAAGTCAAGTTTATTTTGGTAAAGAGCATTTTCCTTTAACAAGAAACTTCGTGTGTGGTGTCTACTTAAGTAAAAATAATACGAGTCCATATTTCTGTTTCTTTAAATTCCCTGAGATTGTTTATCATTTGTTTCATTACAATAAGCCCATTTCCTATCCCCTTTTCTTTTGTTATATTACAGTATCTGTCCATGTTTTTTTCGTATTTAATATATTATGTCTTTTATAACTCTTTAGATATTCTCCTCTTTCTCTTGCAAATATTTCACATTCCCATACTTCATATTCCGGGGTATCCTCGCTTTTCATACATACACATTTGCTATCTTCTATTTTTCCTATTTTCTGTAAATACTTTTTAAAGTTGCCATGACCCGTTATAAGTAGCACACTTTTCGTTGGATTTACCCACCTCCTGTTTTTATTCATATATATTACCTCCGGTATATATGGTATGTTTGTATTCCTTTAACTGTCCTTTCCCATCTAATTTGCCAGCCTGTTAGCAAAGTTTCTGTTAATTTTCTTCGTGCCTTCTCATCCTCTTTCTTTATCCATTCTTCATTTATCTGTATACTTCCTTTCTTTTGTATTCTTCTTCTTTACTTAATCTTTTGAACATATAAATCTAAATGTATTACCTCTGCTATTACATTCAACATTTCTGTGGATACTATTTTGTACCCTCCTGTAAGTTGCAATAAACATATATTTCTATAGATCTTAACTTCTTTTCAAATTGTTGCTTTATCACTCTCTCTTCCCACATCTGGCATCCATGCGTTATTATTGGTCTTAATGCCCCAATGTACTATTTCCTAAGATCTCTTCGCGATATTCCATAGTTTATTATTTCTACCCGTTGCAAGCTGTATAATATTATTTCTGTGCGCCGCCGTTAGTATGCTAAATGTTCTAAAATGTCAGCCGCTCATCTCTGATGACTCCTAGGTAGCGTTGTCTCATAACTATTTGGATCTTCTTATCTCGTAATTTAACTATAAAATCTCGTCTTTTCTTCCTGTTATGACCTATCCATTGTATCCAGAGTCTCTTCCCCTGATAGTCGCAACCCTTTTCGTGCACATATTTCTTCACAAGTGTTTAACACCCTCTGTGTTTCATTCTGCAATTTTTATCTTGAATTCTCTTTATTATCAATGACAAATCATCAGCATATGCTACATAATTAATGCTCCTTTCTTCCAATTCCCATAGTACATTGTCGAACACTACATCCATGCATACTGTTCCACATATACATTGTTCAATAAAGCGGTCCACTGGAGGAGCCCTGGGGACACTATTGTTTGCTCCTGTATTATTCTCTCTCCACCTATCTCAAACATTAAATGTCTATCGGTGAAATAGGTTTGTACTAACCGAACCAGATATTCTGGTACTTCTTTTTTCCGTAAAGTTTCTATTCTATCACCCCATCTGGCATGATCAAAAGCTCCTTCAATATCCATATAGATATATGCACAATATTTGGTTTTGCGTCCTTTTATTTGGTCCATTATATCCTGTAACGCTTCACTGGTTCCACTTCCTGGCACAAAACCGTTTTGTTTTTTATTCATATTTCCATGAGTCTGTAAGTATGATTGCAATCTTTCTGATATTATTCTTTCGAACAATTTTCCCTAAGTTGGCAAGATTGATATTGGCCTGTAGGACTTTGGATCATGCCCTAGTCTGTTTTTTCCTTTTAGAAAGAACCTTTAATTTGCAATTTTCCAACATTTTGGATAGTAGCCTTCTTTCAGGCATTTATTATAAATTTCATACAAATAATTTATCAATTCACCTATTGTCTCTTTACTATTTCATGAGTTATGTCATCATAACCGGATGCTTTTTTATTCTTTAATCCTTGTACTGCTTTTATTATTTCTTCTTTTTGTATTTCTGGTATATCTTTCTGCTCCATTAGCCTTACCTCCCATTCTTGTTTCTCCGTTTTAGAAAATGTGCTTCTCATCATATGTTGCGCTAATTCGTGCCATGTTTGTGTATACTCCTCTCATTCTATACTTAATTCTCTCCATATATCTTTCCTTAGTATCTTGTCTGTACTAATTAAATATGTAATTCCCCGTATTGATTCTGTAAATGCTGTTTCAACATAATCCTGCCAACTCATCCTTTTAGCTTCCAGTACCATTTCCCTGTAGTGTAATGACGATTTTCTGTACTCATTGTGCTCCTCTTCCGTATTCCATCCCTTTCGACGCGCCCGTTGCAACTGTGTCGTTTTTTAATGACAAATTATTTTTTAGCGTTAGCTCCCTCGTCCATTTCACCTTCCGTCTTTTTTGTGATTTTTTTCTCTTTTCTATTCTCTCCACATACTGCTAACAATCTTAATTGTAGACTATTCACCATTTCTTCTGTTTCTGCTGTCCTCATTCGCTCTTCTGTCTGGCTCCGTATCGTTTCCTTTCTTTTAGCTAACTTTTTCTAATCTATTCTCCGAAAATGTATTCCCTCATTTACTATTCGATTAGTATTCTCCTGCAATTCTATTTCTACATATATAGTTTTATGATCACTTTGCAGTCCATTCACTAATTTCCATAGCGTTATTCTGGAATGTTTCCATTGATTTATCAATGTAACATCGATTATTGAGTTTCCTCTCCCTCCGAGAAACGTCACCTCGCCATACTCATTCAATGCTAACATATTGTTGTCCATTATGAAATTCTCTGTCAACTTTCCTCTTTTGTTTGTTATTTTATCTCCCAAACATCGTGTTCGTGCGTTTGTATCCATACAGAAAATGATGTCTGCATTGTTGTATTCTCTTATAATTTTTGATATCATTTCAAAATCTTCTTCTACATCTAAAAATAATCGACAATAACTATTTATTATCACGATTTCTTGTCCATGCCACGCATATAGTATGATCTGGGTGTTTTGTGTTATATATTGCACCAAAGCTAATACTTCTCCTTTCCCTGTCAATACTATCGCTCTCCAAGGCTTATCTCATGCTATCATCCTATATTGTAATGGCAAATGTATCATCTTTCCCCCTGTTGTGTATACCTCCAGAAAATAACCTATCTGACATTCATTCCGTATGATGTATTCACCCATCTCAGCGGAAGTTATCTTGGTTTGTTGCAAATTTTGTTGTATTAAATTAATCAAAACTTGTTCTTTCCTCTTGTAATCTCTTTGCCAGCTCATATTCTTGACATGACCAACTCGTTACACTATGCCTATGTTCTTCACGCCTGCGTTTACTATTTATACATACCTGTTCGGTGTGTTTCTTGACACAAGCGTTGTATGTATGCCCCCTTTCCCACAATGACCACACACATCTATTTTCTCTTGACATATTATAGCTATGTGTTCATATCAATGACACCGATAACATCTTACCGCTTCTAGATCCTCCAATAGCTTCAATCCCTGAATTGAAATATACACCCTTCCCTTTGAAACTTCTTTAATATCTTTCCATTTAAGTCCAATACCCATGTTTCTGTCCGTGCATCTTTTGTTCTTTGTTGATATAGCAATTTCATCTCTTTCTTAACCATCTCCGACTCTTCCTCAGGAAATTATGGTATACTATTTTTTTGTATCATATCTTTTTCTTCTTTTCTGCTGGCATTCCTAACACTCTCAAACGCGGCCGCCTTTTCCCTATGTGTTTTATTTTAACCCACGGCGTTTGCTTTAATTATCCAGTTAATTTTACATGTTCTTCTCTATTTCGCACTGTTAATACTAAATCACCTGCTACCTTTTGTTCTCTTTGATTTCTTTGCAATACCCCGGCTTATGTATTATCTCTGTCCTGTATTTTCTGTATTATTCTATTCTCCAACTGCTCCAGTTTTTCTTCTACAACCTGTGCCACCTGTGTTATTTCTGCTATCCTAACACTGTCTCCTCCAGATCCCATACGCACATTGATTGCCTCTACTATTTCTGTAGTTTGCTGTTCTATTGTTGATGCAGCTCCTTCTATACCTTCTCTGTTATCTCCTATATATGTTCATTTATTCAATTCCCTACTTTTTTTGCTGTTATACATTCGTATCCTTGCAGTGCCTCTGTTTTACCTTCCACAATTTTTTCTAGTCTTGTAATTTCTTCCTTTCAAATTACGTTTCCTCGCAGATCTTTATTCTCTCTATCTAAACGTATAATTGCCCTCCATAATTCACGCACACTATTCCCTAACATTGCACGAATGCTTTGCTTTAATTTATTAAAACAGTCTCCCTGGAAAACACCTTCCATTCCCTCCATCTGATTCGTTAATCGAACAATATCTATTTTCCTTTTTTCTTTTTCTTCCATTTTCTTCATCTTCTTCCCTTTTTTACCCTTGCTGTAACTTGTACTCCCACTTAATACTCCATCTTGAGTAACACAGTCTTCTCGCGTACATGTTTCACAAACCAGTATCTCTCTCTGTCATGTTCACAACCACTATTAAACTTTCCAAAAATTGCATATGTATTTCACTTTGTTTTCCATCACTCCCCTACGGCTGTTCTTTAGTCTTCATTGTCTCCGTCATTTGTAACATTATTCTCTTTTCCATTCTTATCTGTTCCGTTTACTATATTATTTGTGATTCCTAGTATTGATTCCTGGGTGGTATTTTCTTGGTGTATCTGTTATAGGATTTTTGTGTGTCTGATGTCTCTATTTTATCCCTCTTATATTTTATTATTATTAATTGGATTAATAATATGGAAAATATATTATTATTAATTGAATATAATTTTTCTTGGTACTGTTGTCTTCTATGTCATCTATTCTTCATTTAATTTTAAACCGCATTGCAATATTCATCTCCGTTCCAGAGTTATTAACTGATTTTTGAAATCGATCTTTTCCCTTGATGTTTGTATTTTTCAAAATGACGCCGTTATGGTTGTTGTATTATAATTATATGGAATATTTCCCTTCTATATGATCTTCTGTATCCTCCCATGGGTTATAAGTAGTGTGGCTCCTATTTTTTTGAACTTTTACATGTTTACACTTTACAGGTATAAATTCCCTAAGATCTCCGCTACTAGCGCTAGTAGACTTCACCTAAGCAGGTTGGTAGGTCCTCTTGACATACATACCTTTGCTGTTGGGGCATATCACACCCCTAACTACAAAGCGGCCTTTATTTCCTTTCTTTGAAGGGGCTATGTTTCATATTTACAACATATAATTATTATAATTATCTATAAGCCACTGCATTAAATATTTGCTATTTTTGCGCAAGCAGGCAATACTTTATACTCTGGCTATTATCCTGGTTGATTTGTACTCACCTCTGCTGATAGGTTTTTAATATTTGTGTTTAAACTTTAACGATTAAGTTGTCCATCTTTGTTGTTCAAACTTTATAAACTTACATGTGTTCCAATCTATTAACCTGATATTTCTCCAACGCACACTGTAAACCTTGCCCTTTTACTTAATATTCTCAGCTATGTGATGCACTATTTTTTAACACAATTCCATGCACTTTCTAACATGTCAATATCTCACCATATTACGATCAATCTTCAATTACCCATTATTCAGCCCCTATGGGCCGAATCTAGTCCAGTTTTCTTGTGGTCACTTCCGATATATAATTATTCATTATTATACACAATAGAACATACGAATTTTCTACTTTACTATTAATTACGTACGTAATATGCGGAGCTCTATTACTCAATACAAAAAATTTTGCACCGTATATATGACAACGTGGAGGACAATAAACTAATTTACTCTCCGGAAGCAATCAAGATACCATCTCATCAATTCCGATCAAGGGCCCTAAGACAGAGGCGGATTTAAGATTTCAGCACAATCCTAAGATAAGAATAAAATTGTTCGGTACGTTTTTAAATATTAACATAATACCAACAAATTTGTATGAAATAGAATACAAAAAAGGTTTTCAGAAGTACATATGATTGTCAAACTATAGATTATTCGGAAAATATTGTTATAAATCGTAACTATTAAAATAACTCTAAATTCGAGATTTATTCTTTCAATAGAGTCTGTATACAAATTCCGCCTCTACCGGAAGGAAAACCGGAGAAAAACCGGGCCAGGATGGGGATACAGAATTAATGTACACAACTGTGCTAAGGACGAGTTCCGTAATTTTGAAGAAATCGACAGCTAAGTTCAATATCAAAGTACGAAAATACGTTTTAATTACCTCACGGAAAAGTGGTAATTTTTTTCAGATCTCAATTTTATGAAGATTGCTTCGAAAACTTTCTGATGATTTTGAGAGTAAGAATTATAGCAGCCATATTCCTAGCGGATTATTAGTAATGACGTAGATTGCTAGGAATGAAAGTTGCGCTTCTCGGAAAGGAACCGAAGTCTGTGTAATGGGATTTGTTGGCGAGTTTTATGTGTAATCTGCCGCGAGGGAGGATGAAGGTCGTACAAGAAGCTTCATATAAGTCGACAGACACACGAGACCCACTCTTACTTCGCAGTTTTAATAACCTTTCCAGCAAGTGCTAAAGGGCTGGCTTCATTCGCGATGAGAAATGTTGGCAAGATGGAAGGAAAGTTGTACTTCGGTTGAGGGAACCATCTAATTACGATGTAATAGGTTCTCATAATAAAGTTTATCATATTCTCAATTTATACATATAAATGTAAAAAAAACACCTAAAATTTTAGTTCAATGGTATTCTGAAAACAATATTCATTTTATAATTCCTTTAAATATATTTCGTACAAAAATAGAAATCGCATTATGTGTTATCGTATACAATAATACTATGATTCTTTACTGAACGTTTTTCTATGTATTTTTTATGATTGCGTTCTTCTTTCACATTGTGTGGTTACACAGCTATTGGATTCATCATTGTGAGCTATTGTTCGTTAAAATTGTTTTCCGTTAATTACATCTTTAGTCTTTTTTAAATACACACCTTTCCGTTGCACCAACTAAATAGAGTTGTTTCTATCTCCCCCACCACCCACCCACCCACCCACCCAGTGCTGTTAGAAAAGTACTTTTAAGTATAGGAATATACTTACTTTTCTTTAACAGAATGCTTTTGGGCGTAAGAAGGAATAAAAAGAATTTCTTAAAGGAGAAACTGTTGAGGTTTAGGAGGAAGCCGTTACGTCTATCTGCCTCTCCGTCAGTGATGACGAACTCTTTAACATCTACGATTTCAATAATAAAATGTTATTGGTAACATTGATATAACGTTAAATGAATGCAATAAGTCCCACTGATAATGAAGTAATAAACACCGTGAAAGTATTTTAAATGATCATTCTCTTTTTCAAAACTGGTCATGAAAAATCAAGGATGGTTTAAAATTTCACATTTTCACTGCGAAGATATCTGTTCTATTGACAATATTTTCAAAAATAATTACTTTTTATAAAATTTAAAGGATCGCAAATGAGAGAATAAATGAAAGAAGTTCTTTAGAAAACATGAAACACGCTTATTGACCCATGGGAAAGAAGAAAATGATTGGAAAGAATAAAATAAAGAATACTATAATGAAGAATATAAAAAATACTGCTATGATCATTCTTCTGACGGGACTTGTTTAAATGCACAATATAAAAAATTAATAAATTTCATGGAAAAATCTCAAAAGAAAAAAATTGAGCTCATTCAAAAATTTCAAAATGAAGATTAATAATGCTCCTAGCAAAATGTCTAAACATAAATTGACGGAATTCATTGATCACTATTTATTTCTTGACCAATGTTTTTTACTCTTCGTCACACAAGGTTTTCTTATGTCACTGAGGAAGTAGGTATGATCATGATAAAATTGGTAGAAGAACCGAAAACCGATATCAGACAGGAAATTGCTTGCAGCTGTCCTGAAGGTTTAATTATTTTGTTTTTTCTTGTGTGCCTTTTAATCGTATGTGTGAAAGTAAATGTAATGATTTTGCTTCACTATTTTGGGCTATTTTCAAATTGTTGAGTAGATTGTATTGAGTAGATCCAGTGGGCACACAAGCAGAATGTATTTATAAATTATGAAAGAAATAATAATAATTCACACACTTACATGTTTGAAACCTCATCCAATTAACTTAATATGTAATGAATTTTTTGAATGATTATATAAATTTCGAAAACTAATCAAACACAAACCCTTAACATTACACATCTCACGTATCCAGTTTCATTATGGCCACATTTTTTCTCTTAAGCCCGACTGTAGGAACTAGCAGTGAAGAGAACAGAATTCCAACTTTTCGGCTATGCCATGAATCTCCGGATTAACATCACCTCCATTAGGAGAATGCTCTCAACCCTATATTATCTCATGTTCCAATAAACCAGATACTTTCCCCAATATGCGAAATCATCTTTCTATATTGGAGAAATTGTTCTCGCCTTTCTCTTCAAAAGGAGTATCTCGTCGTTCCTTAGAGATGAGCATTTTCAGAAGTAATTAAACAATAATGTACTGCTACGTCTGAAATACAGTCGTGAAGTACATTATATTAGAATCAGGCGGAATGGGGGCCAGATTGCTTCAGTGTTATTATTTACGAAAGACTAGTTCGAAAGTGTAATTTAACTCATGGTCCTTTACGTAATCATAGACGGTTTTAATTGCTTTTAAGAAACGACTCAACCGTTTCCTCTATTCATCTTCGAGGATCTAATTCCTATTATTTGGAGGATCGTCAGGAATAGATTCAATTAGATGTTTTACGTATTTTAGGTGGAAAAATGGTTAGCAAGTGAACTGAGTTTTGAATTGTATGAATCAGCTAGTGTTATATGGAAAATATTTTCATACTTCCAGGGAAGAGTTTATGATAGAGGACAGTACATATAAAATCCGAGGCGTAGTCATAGACATATAGAACAGGTAGCTATATTTCCGAAAGAAAAAAAACTTGGCTATGTTCCAATGCCTATGCCAATAACACAAAAATTACGTCTGAAACTATTAATTGTATACATTTGTAATGGATCATCCAGTATCTTCAGACTTCATAAACCTACAGACTACGGAAGGCATTTTTGAGGGGTTGCATTCAATAATCGGTCGGCACGGATGGACAATGCGCTATGGATGTTTCGGAACTACATATAATTCAGTTTTGACGCCTCAAACTCCTTGCTTTTGGTTGTGAACGTCGAGTAGAATATAAAGAATGTGAAGTTAAATAAAGGACAAATTGTGAGTGTCATTTTAAGAAACAAAGGTGACACTAAGAATGGCCAAATTATGAATTTACAACATTCACACAGGGACTGGAACATGGGTACCATATTTCTTATATCTTCTTAGGGCTCTAATGACCAAGATTTTTGCGAGCTTGAAAGCCTCATATATAAAAAGTCTGTCCTTAAGATATCCTAGGATTAATTCCAAACATATCTTTTGTAGATCATCTGTCAAGAACATTTATAAGATTTCTCTACTTTGCGTTTATGAAATTAATCCGAGCAATATAGGTTTAAGATGATCTTGAATAGGTCTTTGCAGAATATTCTCAGTTTTTATGTGAAAGATATCCTATGAACTTATTTAGTTCGTACATTAAAGATTATTAGAGCATTCATAGTGGATAGAGTGAAGATTATCTCGAAGTACTAGTTTGGTACAAGTAGTCCTCAAGTCGTACTTTTGACATAGTCCTCACTTCATCTTTTGAAGATAGTCTCTTCGGGATCTCCTGAAGATAAACCAATTTTGTCCTCTTAGGATTCCCTGTAAACATACGTTAGTCATAATGAAGATAATTCTCCACGTCGTGAGAACAAGAAAGTTCGTTGCTTGCCCTCAGCATGATCAGTAGTGGCTTAATATTGCCATTGAAGAGGTGGGCGTGTGAAGGAGCACATTTGTATTTTCGCGTCGGTGCAAACAATTATGAACAACGCGTTGTTTTCTTTTCTATAAAGTTGAACAATCAGAAACCCACGACCTAGTTCAGCAGCATTAACGGAAGTTTCGTTTACATGTGACTGTTATCCTTAGGTGGTGGGGACACCACGTGACGATTGCAACAGCAATGAGACTTCACATCAGCTCCCGACAGAGTCATATTGCACTGTTGAAATTTATCGTCGAGTTGTGAGGCGTTAGTCCTTGGCTGTAGTTCAATGCGCGTGGCAGCTTGGCGTCCGGTCTCATTAATTTGAGGTTTCCTTTGGTGAGGAGAGGGAAATACTAGTTGCACTTGTGTTGAATATTCGTCAAAAGGGAAGCTATTTGTGCATATTACATTCCCGTTAGTTATCTGAATATTTCACCATTTCAGGTAAGTTAATTTTTTTCTTCTAAAACCTAAATGATACCTACATAAACTAGCTCATTATCCACCACGTGGTCATCCGCAGGTTTTACGGTTTCAGCTGTTTATAGCAAAAAATTGAATTTCTATTTTAAATTTGAAGCTGAAATACATATTAAGTATTCGAACAATTTATCTTTTTTCAACAAAAGCAGTTAAAAACTACGCATGAGGATAATAAACTTATTTACTATCTAGATAATTTACTCCAAGCCTTCAACATATCTGACTGAAACAAGCATTATTTTTAACTTGCACTATGCACTAGTTTGTCAATAGCATTGATACATAAATAATATTGTTGAAAAATGATTGAACTAAAGAGTTAGCGTCCCTTGTACTTTTCTACGTAGCTAATTTATAGCGGTATGTCGATAGTGCCTTGTTTATTTCCTGGCAATACGATGGCATTGATATTTATCATATTTCTTGCTAACTCACTATTTAGTGGCGTAGAACGTATCTTGACAGTTTCAATTCACTTTAGAGAATAAAAATATATTATACCAGAAGGTATAAATTTTGTATACTTCTAAAAATTATTATAATGTAGAGATTAAGTAAATAATTTAAATAAATTTTACATGATAAACTTAACGACAAATCTGCTTCTCAGTTAGGTAAGCCTCCTGACAGCATATTCATTAAGTTTTTAGTTGGTGGTTAAAAATTCGATTTATTCCGTTCAGGTGTCATATTTAAGGAGCGTAGCATTAACTTTACACTGATGGCATCTATAATGACACCATTTTGAGCTGTCGGTTTCACATCTGAAACGGTGTGCATACAAAGCTGCAGAAACGTGCCATTAAATCATATGTTACGCTATTCAAAGCACTCGAAGGTAAGGATAAATTTTACTGCATCTAACAAAGTGTAGAATTAGGGAATTCCTTGTTCTGGCCATCAAATAGTTTTATAGTTGTTTTTCTTTTCCAGAATAAATTATTCATCGATAGTGAGAACGGACAATGGTGCCATCGAAGGACGTAGAGTAGAAGGATACTCGTTGTTTGATAACATGGTACTCGTCTGAAAGTGGGAGATGCAAAACCAATTTTATCCTGGACTGCCTATTTGTAGACATTTCTCATATATATAATTTTAAAGTCATTTTGTTTCTTATATAATATTTTGGAATTGTATGTACTATTATTCTTCATATTTTTATATAATTCTCCCTTGTATTTAATACATGATAATAAGTTCCATAATTCGTGTTTTTAAGTTTCTTCTTGTTTGATACACGTAACATGCTCTATAGTCTGTACAATTTATTTTTTACGTCATGTATTATACAATATCCTTCACTTTTTGTAATTAATGACTTTGTATTTTATGTTTTTTATCTTGATCTTATAATAAATGTGATAAGTACATAATTGTTTTTTTGTAATTTCTTTTGTTAATCTTTATGTAATCATATATATCTTTTATTATTACAAAAACATTCTGGAGATGATCTTTAAGATTATCTTCGTTGTATGAACTGGAAATGATCTTGTCAAGACATAAATAGGACATTTTAAAGATGATCTGAAGATATATCTTATATATATTAACTTGAGATAATCTCATTAAGACATACTAAGGACATGCTCAAGACTATCTTCAGGGAGGTCTTCAAGATAGTCTGTGTGTGCCATTTTGGTAACTTCAGGATAATCCTGTAAGATATCCTAGGGATTATTTTATTATCTTCCACGAACATCNATATATATATATAGAGAGAGAGAGAGAGAGAGACTAATAATTACCTCCCCAAGTGTACAATATTAGTGAATAAAACCCAGTGCCCCGCAAAGTTTCGTGAACGCGCCCGAGTGCCCGATCAGCTGGAACGGCGTGCCCTATCAGATAGCAGCGACGTCCAGTCCCCCTTTATTGGTCGAGACAGCGTGCGCGCGGAGAGGCAGCAATACAGAAGAAGTACGAGAGGTGCCAGAGAAGCAGGGCAACCACTGGGAGAAACACGGCAGTCTCCGAGAAAGAGGGTAGTCTCCGAAGCAGCATCAATCGAGTCAGACTACTAGAGCGACTGCAGTGGTCGTGAGAACAGTCACTTCCAGAGCGACGGCAGTGATCCCCAGAGTGGTGGCGATCTTAGATGATTACGAGAGGCGAACAGTATGATACCATAGCGTGAGGACGGGCGGAGCGCCGTCATCGCGCGTGGCAGCCCAGGGTTATGAGTTGGTGCGGCTAGACGCTGCTGCGCCGCATCACCTACCGGTCACGCGGAGTCTCCGCTCCGTTACGCCGTTGTCCGAGCAAAGATGCTCGAAGCATTTTGTATTTTGTGGGTTGTAGACGCAATATTTTCTGTGTTCTATTCTACAGAATGTTAATAAATGGGTTTCGTTTTGTTACGAATGCTTTGAATCTTCCTTCCAGCAATTAACTAAACAATTAGTTGTTTTCCTTATATTATGAGATCTAGGTAGGAAGGTTCGACTCGTCTAGCGGCTCTAGAACTGGGGTCCGGGAGTCATTCGTGATCCCTGAGAATCATTATTCCACGTGTTGAACTCCAATAGTTTTGCATGTGTAGTTAAGACTAGAACGTGCATCTTAATTAATAGCGCCCGAGCGAGGGTAGCACTGTAGCAAGGATGTACTCTTCATCAGATTACTGACATGTATAATTGTTTTCTTTATATATGTTCTAATTGTTTTAAATCACGACAAAATGAATAACAACGAACGAAAAATCATGATTTTATTTGTATCTATCAGTCAATAATACGATACAAACAATATTCACGAACTCGCTTGACTAGTTTAAAATGCATAAGAGCGTGTACATACATGGCGGTCGAGCACAACGGTTTCGCGATTTATAAATCTCACCTGAAAAAAAGTAAAATATCCTTATCAAATGTCCGGTAACCTATAGAGAAATGAGATGTATAAAATATCACGGAAAATGTTGCAACTAAAAATCAAAAGAATTATCCATCACTTTCGTTTATTTAAAAGTTGGTCTTTTGTTTTGAAAATAAGTGTTTTCTCCATAAGACGCTATGTATTACTCCATTAATTATAATTGCAATTACTTCATTTCAATGACCGGTGAGGTATGTTTTTCAAGTTGAAATCACAAGTACTCTGTTTATGTATGCCAATTTCAGTTCCAGCCAATGCCAACTCATTGTATATTTACACTATCATAATTAACTAAGATGCAACCATTTTGTTTCCTCGAGGCAACACAACTTACGCGTCGAAAGCCTGTGTCGACGTTTTACAAGCGTAGGAAGTTGCAGGTCGTCCCTTCTCAACCGCGACGAGTAGTTAGTGCGCACACCCATAACGAAAGCATGCATTCAACAAGTCAGTACCGTACTGACGCGCGCTGGACTATACTCCATCAACCGCCCCCATTCACTCAACACTACTATCGCGCTGTTGAATCGTACATTGATAAAATCTTGACTAAGTAGTGTACTGAATGGAGGGGTATCGTAGAATATGAGGCGTGCACTTAGAAAACGGTTTAAGAGTTAAAAAATTTTTTTTTACAGACAACAAATAAAACTGATAGAACGCTATAATTGACTATACAAAGCATGATAAATTAAATGGCGTTTCTATGTTGCTCATTGTTTTATTCGTAGATTAAATTTTTTATTATTATTATTATTGTATTTTTTGTACATTTATATTTTTCAATGTACGTTACTGACGATGGTTGCTATGCAGCCGAAAGAGTTTTCTACGAATAAAACAATGAGCAACATAGAAACGCCATTTAATTTACAATGCTTTGATAATGTTACTAAAGCTCCACAATTACCAAGTGATTATACAAAGTAATGGAAAAAAGCATCATAGATTATTTGTATAATTTTGCAACTAATGGTACTTTTGAATAATAGTATTTTTGTCCAAACTTATGGATTTCTGTTGAAACCCTTGCAAGTGCCAAATAATTCAAACATGAAGAAAATTCGGAATGTATCTGTGATTTCCAAAAATCACTAGTAGTACTCAAAAGAGTATATGTGCCACGTCTGATTACCATCAATTTGCCTGGGGTTGCGACAAATTATTGATGAAACAGAAGAAAAAAATCTATTTCGATTTCTCCGACTCTTACTGTATAATACATGTTAGCCTCGGGACAATGAATACGCCCACGCAATCTTTAACCGTCATAGCATTTAAATTATCAACAGAAGGCAATTCGATCAATTACCACAATGTTGTCGTTGCCGAGGAGAACGATTTTTGCAAAAAGAATGGTAACTAGAACATTTTTTATTTACATGTCTCATATTCTTCGCGTTCACATGCCTAGGCTTTTTATTGCAAAACTTGAAAGACAAAATCTACACTATGAAATCAGCCAGAGTCACAGAATTAAGACGAGTAGCTATTGGACGAGCTCTTAAATACCAAACGAAACTTTTCTTAATATTTTTCATTGCATTGCTTCATTGTTAAAATAAGGGGTACACAAGGAAACACACATGAAAACGTAAATTCCTCTATTGGCAGTAAATTTGCACAAAAAATTATAATGAAAAATTATACATTGTTCTTTAATAAGAAAGCGGAATGTTTATTAAATAATTAACCGACATACTTGAATATTTCAAAACAGTACTTATAAGATTCAAACTTCACTGATCATGAATACGTTGTAAATTGAAAAGGAAATCTCTAAGTACATTTTATAGATATTTCTTTTCTTTTTTTTTGTTAAAACATCAGTCTTTGAGCAGTGGTCGTAAGTACCAGAACGTTTTTATAAAAACCCAAACCTTGCTTCCCTAACTCTTTCATGTTATCACGAACGCCGCAGACGCACAGCGAAGACAGTTGACAAGCGCATAATGGGGGACACCACGGTGCCTCAGTGGCGCACCTAGCGGCTGCTTGAGAAACTCAAGAGGGCGGTAGTAGCAGTCGCGTCGCCGTCGGTGCTGCTGCTGCTGCTGCTGCGGCTTCACTCACGCTTCGCGGAGCGGATAATCGCCGGTGACGTCACGCCCGCCCCCTCCCCTCTACGCAGAGCGCCATCACTCCGCACATCCACCACGTCTCTCATTTCGCCCTCTCTCTCCCTTAACCCTTACACCCACGCACTGTCAGGGCAGTGTCATCTCGGATGTCCAGGGACAAGCAGGGTCTTACGGAGAATACTCGAGGCGTCGTCGTGGAATACAGTTTAGGTTACGTTAATGTACGAATGAAATCTTCATGTATCAGCATTAATTTCTTCTTTAATATTGGTAATACTTGCGACTTATATAAAAACACCAAATTGTATTTTTTGTGTGTGTGTATTGTGGCAGAACGAAACTTGGTGGTTAAAAAAATATACTGATTTTAAATTTTGAGCGCCTCGACTATTTTATCTCAGGGTTCCACAATAATTTCTGGGTTCGATTTTTTTAATGAAGGAAAGGACCATGCAATGGTTCCACTTAAGGAAAACGCTACTGACAAATAAATCCATTTAATTTAATTACCTTTTCAATTACAACAAAACCCCTCATGTTGTTTTCCCCCCAAAGAAACAAACACAAATGGTGGACAAATAAGAACATAAACACTACCACCTAAAGGACGTCTTTCCCTCGAAAAAAAACTAAAATACACTGGCTTTAACCATAATATTATCTTATCAACAATTAAATCTTCCTCTTTCTCAAACAATAGCAATACACTGAATTTAATAATAATATTATCTGATCGACAATTAAATCTCCCTCTCTCTCAAACAATAGCAATACACTGAATTTAGTAATAATATTATCTTATCAACAATTAAATCTCCCTCTCTCTTAAACAATAGCAATACACTGAATTTAACAAGAATATTATCATATCAACAATTAAATCTCCCTCTCTCTCAACAATAGCAATCCACTGAGTTTAACCATGGCATAATTTAATCAACAATTAAATCTGTCTTGGCACTGATTTAGACCATAGTTCATGTCCCTTTTTTATAATTTATGCCGGTTGATTCATTTCGCGCAAGCGCAATACGACGTCGGTTTAAACATCTCCAACCGTCGTAAAATACCTCTGAAGATGACCAACCAGGGCAGACCGTAGAGTGGTGTCCTCGCAATGGTCAGCTAGGCTCCAATCTCGGCGATCGCTGACGGTGTCAATCACCGACGACTACCGGAAGTTGCTTCAATCCTTTTCTGCGAACTCGGCCCCTCCGTTCGCAGTGTCAGCATAACCTCGTTCGTCCGAATGACCACCCGAAAATAGTTCGTCCGCGGCTCGGATCGAGATCAACTCATTAAATTGTCCCGATGATCAAAAAAAATCAAGGAACACTCGACTCAAGCTAAAAACATCTGAGCTGAGCGAAAAATCTATCTCAGCGATGTAAGCGGTGTGAGCGGACTGCGAAAATATAATATCTGAGATGCTCGAAATGACTGATGCGAGCGATGTCAAAAAAAAAGTGTCAGCGCTGTGAGCCGAGCGAAAAATCTAAGCTGACTGATGTGAGCTGACTGAAAAATCTAAGCAATGTCTGCGATGTGAGCAGAGCAATGTCAGCCGCGTCGAAGCTACCAGCTACGAGCGTGAACGATGTTACTGATGTGAGCTGCACGAAAAAAATCTGTGAGATATGAGCTGAGCAATGTCAGCTGCGTCGAGAAATCTCAATTCTGAGCGATATCTGAGAGCGAAATTTCGTTTTCCATTCCTTAAATGGTCTTACTCCCCTCTCCTACATATTTTTCCACTTCCAGATCTTCCAAATTTTGAATTCCAAGTGATCGAAACTTCCAATGCCAAACGATTCCCCCTTCATACGCCTAGATTCTGATTGGGAAATTTTAAAGGACTTCGAATAATTTCTAACGTTTTCTTGCAACGATGTTTACTCCCAACGATTTTACGGACAAGTTGGTTCTTGTCTCGACCCTCGCACATCTGGGGTTATTGCGGTCGGGTTGGATCGCTTTCCCCACCCCCTCGCTAACTTGCTATTTCTAAAAAGTTGTGAATTTCCTTCGACACCAAAGAGCCGACTGTAGGTCTGCGCCATACCAGAT
This sequence comes from Laupala kohalensis, assembly GCA_002313205.1. NCBI lineage: Eukaryota > Metazoa > Arthropoda > Insecta > Orthoptera > Trigonidiidae > Laupala > Laupala kohalensis. The sequence continues at coordinate 828,140 of NNCF01126349.1, read as the reverse complement.
GTAGGGGGCTGCCTTCGTCATCTTTCAACGGCCGACCTTTTAAATTTCTATTGAGTCGGAAGACTTTCCTCCTTCTCTTTTAAATTTCATTATTCCCGAACGAGGATGATTTTATTAACAATTAATTACTGAATTATTCAAATCTCCCAGTATATGTGTGTGTGTTATTAGTCTTCAAAACTGGTATAATAGTACGATTTCAGAAGCTTGAAGCTCAGATTTGAAGCTTAATGAAATAAAACTTCTTCTTACTAACTCCTTAGCCCTTATTATGTCATATTATCCCTCGGATCTTGCTTTTAATTGACTGATGACTTTCAATTAAATTGTTTAATAATTACCGCTTATAATGATTATTTGATTTAATGGTAAATGATTTAATGTTATGCAGACCGCTGTGAAACTAAAAGTATCGAAACGTTGGTGAGTTTATAAAGCATGAGTTTCAATTGACTAAACTTCAAGAATCTTTTGAAACTATAAAAACTTTATCCCTAGTGGTATAAAGTGAACAATAGCAATATCTATGTATGTGTATTCCTGAAAAATTCTTGAGAATAACTCTTAATGGCTTCGATAAAATTTCCAGAATTGATGGATTTTGGGATGATTATCTGTTTTGGGATGGAAATATGGTCTTGTTTCGCAATGGGGTTGTTCCACTACTTTTATTTCGTACTAGAAAACATATCAGGTTCCAAGTTACAGATGTCTTCCAATTGTTACCTTCGCTAATGCGTGAATCGTTTTGAGCAAAAAGAATGATAAATTTTCGTCATTTTTAATTTACTTTATATTTTTCTGACCAAAAATTGATAAAACCTTGAATTATCTCGTTAGGTTCAGAAACGGAAAACAAAAAATTACCCCAAAAGTGGAGATATGAGTAAACTCACAAATGAATTTTGAGTATAATATAAGATACTAATACACTATTATACGCCGTTCTCATAAGAGGAAATTCCTACATGAATATATGTGCTACGATATTTAAATCTGAGAAAGAAAAATACCATTATTGAAACTGAAAAGAAATATCTTCTGTTTGAAATATTGAGCAATAAAATTTGCAACGTAAGAAATATGTTAAAACCATATTTGGACTAGAAACTACCATTTCATCTCGGTGGTATGTTGTTAGGAATTTACTTCTTTAGCACAACAGTCAAGTGCAGTCCATGGCATCCTAGTTTTGAATCGAATTAACTACATTTTTATTGTATAATTATTTCTTTGTCACTTGTTTTGTTGGAACAAAGGAGATGAAGAAAGTAAAAAGTAGTAATGAAAAAAAGACAAAGCCATAAAATAACTTTGTAGGGTACAGGGGGTGAATAATGTAAAAAATAAATGTAACTAAAATGCTACACTCCATAGAGTCAAAAAAAAAAAAAAAAAAATTTACAAATGAATGATGGGGAGAATGTGGTAGTATGAGACCGCAATCTGATTTGAATGATCGCAGCTCGATAACTGAGTCTGAATTAAAAGTAATGTATTATGAGGTTTCGCCACTATGCAAACATTCCATGGGTCATAGCGTACATTCGAGATACTCAAATTAATTTCTGTGTTCAGTAAACATGTGTGAGGTCGACTATTGGTGAGGGTAATAAGGAACCTATCCACAAAACTGAAATATTTTTCTAAAACAAGAAAACGAAATTTATTGATATAAACAAAAGAACTAGCTAAAATGCACACAAGTTATAGGTATCCAAAATACCAACTGTAGACGAGACCTTTGATGTCATCATTTTCGGTTTGTGGGAAGCCTAGTTCTTATATTGCTGTTGTTTAGTATTATGTGAAGTTACAACCAACATCAATAAAAGTTTTAAAACATAATTCACATATCGATTTTAGAAATACTTTAACGTTAAAATATTATTTCAAGATTAAAATTTGAAAACGTTTCCCTGAATTCTTAGAATACATTTTTGCTCCCATGTAGGTTCGGCAATGTCTCCTACTACAACTCTAAGGTGGTTCTGATACCGTAAACGTAAATATAGGATGGCGCTGAAACTTAAAATGTAATAATAGATGACCACAGTGAGGTCATTTTCATTTCATTTTCTAGCTATAAAATCGGTATGAATGTTATTTACCTTATTCCCAATCTCAACGTATTCTAAAGCGATAACACTATAATTTATTCCACCTTCGACGAGTGTAAAAACACAGTTTTACCATCCCAACACGCGTCGCATCTCGGAACACTTCACATAAAAAATATTCGTTTGAGTATAAACATTTAACGCTCTTTATATTCTTCCAAGGGTATTGTAAAAAATCCTCCAACTTGATGACCTTCATACGGTTTAAAATTTGACCTCATACTACCAGTGACCCAGAATTAATCAAAAACTAAAATTCAATCGAAGAGTAGGGTTTTGTCGGAAGATCAAATCAATTGAGGAACATTTCGAATTTTATTTTTCATTCTAGGGACATAAATATTAAATTCGGAGAAGTCGATTTACAGGCAAAAGCACATCTATATCTGAGTTTTAGAGTGTCCCCTTCGTTTGAATATACGATTTGATGTGCTTTTATACATGGCCATAAAATATCCGGTAGAAGCAATAAAGTTGGAGTGGTGCAGCTGATGACAGGATCTTGTGGGGGAGTTACGTTCACATTTGCTCTTACGTGGAGAACGTCAGTGGCGTGACATGTTGGCCATCACCTCGCCCCCACGAGCGGCGGCCGTTGAGCTGTTGACACAGTTACAGGGTTTGCGAATAGAGAGCGGTTGCTTGATGGAACAAATATTTTGAGGTTTTGATCTCAGGGATGGCTGGTTTAAACCGAGGTAGTTTAATTAAGCTAGGTTTTAAACTATTTGTTTTTAATGTCAGGGTTGGTACTTCGTAATCTTTTTACTATTTCTGTCGCACCAATAATGGCATCTGACCCCGCAGACGAAGAAAAAGATACTTTCTATCAAAATAAGCAGGCAAAAGTCCTTCACAAAATATAAATTATTTAATTCTCATACTTCGACGCGTATCTTCTCATAGACACAAAAGAGAGACTGAATGGCCGCCCTTTGTATTTGTTTACTTGATTTCTGACTCATGGTCACCTCCAATATATGGGTGAAGTAAGACCATGTCTCAGTGCAAGGGGATCAAAATAACCATCAGCTGTTCACCTGACTGTTCCCGCCATAATAGAGGGGGTGTTCCTGCGGACCTAATCAGATGGCGTGACCCAAATCAAATCACTTCTATCTCTAATAAAGAACTCTAGTCCGGAATTGGGAGATCAACCAACACTCTTCCGCTCAGCAACTTCAGATTATTTTGCGAGGACGCTACTCTCATAGTGAAATAAGAAAAGGTGTATCCGTCCCAAGCATGCACTAATCATATTCAAGATATTTTTCGGAGCGGGCGTGTTAGGATATCTCTTCTCGCCTACAACTCAATCAAACAGATTACATAAATCTGCACATCTCCCTTAACTTACCTCTCAAAAAATATCTTGCGTTTCATTGACTGGCCATCCTCCCCTCCATCACGATAGGCGATGGCACACCTTATCTCATTCCACTACGCGCTATTACTGCACCAAGGTTGTCGGTAAATCCAGACAGCGGTAAATGCAGGGTCAGTTGCAATATTTCACATTCATGTTGCTTGAATGATCTGTCAATAAGATGAATAGTAGAAAATATTCTTCGTCTTTTTTGTCGGTGAGATAAAAGCATTAATTTTTTCACTGTCTTCAGACATATTTTTTGTGTTCTTTGAAAAATACTACAGCGATTTTTTTCCAGATTAAAATACAAGTGATTGAATTCTAAGAATGATTAATGATTAACATTTTAAATTAATTATTTTAATTTTATGCAAGCGTTCTAATACATACGAGTATAAAGAGCACTGTTAACGATCAAATATTTTTTGATTACGATCTCAGGATTAGTTGGATTAAATCACAGTGCAATAATTCACGTTCCTGTTGCTTGTGACACGACAATATGATGATCGCAAGAAAAGAAAACACTCGACCCATCAGTTCATATTTACTTACTTCATATTCATCCAGACAAAGAAGAGACTATCTCAATTTTTAGGGATGGTTTAGGGTTATCTAAATGAGACATTATTGTTCACTAAAATAATTTATTCATTCATTTAAAGAACTTTGTGAATCATGGGACACAAGTACAAGAAATTGTATTTGACCTAATGTGCCTCTCGTAGTGTGGATCGCACATGTAACAACAAAACTGTGGGTTGCGGTGCGGTGTTGAGTGTCCCGACTTATAATTATACAAATGTCTATATTAAAAAGAACTTGGGGATCGATTTCGTCAAACACACAGGTCAGAAGAGCTATGTAGTAATGTAGAATACCGCATATTCATATTGTTTTTATGTTTCCTCGTTCCAAACATAGAAAATGTAGATTGTTATGATCTTTTTAATTTTTTATGCAATTAGGAAATATAAATTGCATTCTTTATGAGATTTTTTTCCCTGGTTCGCCAACTCACATATATGTGCTACAACGACAAAAACAGTATAGAAATGATTACACATTTTATAAAGTCATGATTCACATTTAAACAATCAAAACTCAGTAACATGCTGATAACTGTTTGGTTTATTTCGAGATTAATTGTTTATATTCCATCGACAATAACTAGGAAATACCATTATATTTATTTTCGTGTTTAAACCTTTATGATTTTCACACGATTTGTAAACGTTTACCCACGAAACAAAACACCATCGTCACAGACGATGTTATTGAAAATGAATAGCAATCATAATCAATATTCTTTCAACAGTTAGTCTGTACAGAGTACTTTTAGATGTGTCTCAATCAGTGACTAACACGAAATTGTAATATACATTTAAAATTCTCCCATTCGATACAGAGGGTAATGTACAATGACAGCTTCGCTATTATATTATAGGTGTTAATCTCTGTTGTAAGCTTGTTTTCATCGCATGTCATTTATATTCTGCCCTAATGGACAGCAGTGATGTCTCTCACAAAAACATGAGTTTTTGATAGCACACAATACCCAGATTAATTATTCTACCGACATTTGATCACATGATTTCTCTTCATCTGACAAGTGAAATATACAGAGGAGAAATAATGGATGTAAAGGTGTCCAATATTTGAAAAGAATTTTACCTTTTGTATCAATATAATTAATGATTCACGGAATCCCTAGCCTTTCTTTAAAATTCCGATTCGTGAAGAAAGATTAGAAATGTACTTTCTCATTGTCTAATATTTTATTTTCATTTATTTTCACGGCCGTATACGACTATTCCTGGGTTTTTTTAGACCGTTTTGTTCATGGCAGTGTTTTTACTTTCTGCCCGGTCCGATAGTGCTTAGAAGAGGAATACTTCAATACAATGCGGATGGGAGGCGGCTAGATTTAGATTTCATGTGGATCACTTTCCATACAAGAATGAGTCACTGTTGTTAGAAAAGTACCCTCGCTACCCAACTCGATCAACTCGCTATTGCTCAAGGTCATTAGCGCAAATGGAACGACCGTGGTATAATGACGGATGGACGGCAACATCTCGAAAGGTGTGGTTTGTCTGTATGAGTATGTCATAAAAAACAGACTTTAGATTTCGATAAAATTTTAGAGGTTCAGAAGGAAGTTGTTCACACCAATCATTATACTTGAAAATGTTATATAATTATTTTTAGAATTTATCAATTTGCATTACATTTGTATGAATTGTTCGCATACAGTATAATTTCAATTACCCCACAACAACTTATTCGGTTGTGGGGCTGGTTCTGTAACCAAACGATATTTTTCTTAATCCAGGAGACACGAATACTCTGTGTCTTGATTCTGATTCTTTATATTCTACTAATATACGAGAACGAAGATTTTTTTGTGGGGCTTTAAGGGCTCGTAAACAACAAGATCATTAGAGCCCATGCAGGTGGGGGAAAATGCAGTTTCGCACCATAGAGAAGAGCCGTAGTGACTCTTCCCCGTGTGTGGGACTCGCCGAATATTTCGACCATACCCACTAAAAAACCCTCCTGAAATCAACAAATATCCAAATACAAAGATGAAAGAAAAGAAAAGAAAACAGTAGTCCAATACATTATATCATAAAAAAGGAAAGAAACATTCTAAGGATTATATTTTCTAATTACAGACGAAGGATGAAAGGAAAGAAGATAGGAAGGAGGAAAAAAAAGAATGCAAATTTTAAACCCTCCCGAGAACTTGTGGGAGGAGCCCCGATCTACTCATAAAATTCAATAGTTTATTAACATTAACCGTTTCATTTCCGAGAATTTTTGGTAAATCTGCAGCCAGACCAATTTGTCTCCGTATATTTGAGTATCTTCTCCAATCAGTTAGTAGGTGACGCACTGTCAGAGAACAGCTACACTCCTCACAAACGGGTTTATCATCAAGTAGTAAGAGATACCGATGAGTGAGCGGACAATGTCCTATGCGCAGGCAGGTCAGCAAGACCTCGTCGCGCCGGGCTGGCCTACAGGAACTGCTCCATGACTTAACAGAGAATTTGATAAGTCGGAGCTTATTCCTTTCAACAGCTAACCACTCATTGCTCCATTCATTCAGAATCCTCATCTTGACGGAATTTAACAGATCTCGTTTTGAAATTGTGAAGAAATCCACAGAACGAAGATGAATATTTGTGTGATTGGCAGGGGTGGATCCAGAATTTGATTTTGGGAGGGGCCCATAAGGAGAAACCAGGGTTTGCGAGCCTCTGCACCGAATTAAAAAAGAAAAATTATTTATTGAAACTGGAATTTAAGACATTTCTATATGTAAATCACGCATAAACGTAATTTGCAGTTCTCATTTAAAAATACTATAAGATTACGTTCTTGAAATAATTCGTGTTTTTTTGCCAAATTTTTACTTTGGACTTTCACATTCACATGTAACCGAAAACGTTTGGGTGTTCCATCTAAACTATAACACGTATAAAACTATAAAAGTTCAGTGGTATTCAATGTGAGATTGACAGTGTTTATATTGAAAAATATTGTTGCAAATCGAAAATGAAGTACATAACACTCTACCTAATGCACGGGCAGAGAAAGATAGTGAAATATCTCAGTTCTGTGCTTACTTTCCCATATAGGACGGGAAATTTAAAAACGTAAAACTTTGTAAGTCGTAAGTTTGACCAAAGAAATCGTCTTCTTATACACATTTTATTAGTTCGCCTTGTTGTTTTCAATGGGCATGCTAATTTTTTTCTAAGTAAAAGATTTTTCTTTTATTATTGCTTTCTCTATTGTTTTTTTGGGGGGGGGCACGTGCCCCTTGCGCCCCCCCCCCACATTGATCCGCCACCAGTGATTGGTTAGTTGTCCGGAGAGCAAATTTATACCATTTCATGCTTATTATTCACGCATCATGAAATTTGTTCGAAATAGACTAGACGTGGCAGTTCGCGATTTAAATTTTTACCTATCACTCGTAGACTTTTTTGTGCAACATGTGGTTAGAGTAGTATTGCCAGGGTCCGGAGGGGCACTCACACGAAGTGAAGCGGAAACTCCCGAAGCAACCAGACTGAAAAGCGCTATGTGAGTGATTGCTGTTGAGTAATTGAGCTTAGGCATTGCGTAGGGAGACGAATAGTCGGGAGATATCATATTCCTTGCTCAGAGTCCATCGGATAAAATTCACTCAGAGCAAATGTCACCAAAGAAAGAGATTTAAAAAATGAACGAGAATGAACTGTGATCATAAATCTATTATAAAGAATTAGCTCTTTGTTATTTGTTAGTTGTCCTCAACGAGATCACAGCTAGTTTGTAACTGCTCTCTTGACTATAAATTGTTAATAAATTTATTTATCGCTAGTCTAGCTGACTTGATGTCGGCTGGTACACAGTCTAGTCACCGCTTTTACTTCGCCATCGTCCGTAAGGGTAACGATGAAAGTATCTCGCGTTATGTTGGCTGGACATTCGAATTTCTGAATACTTAAATCCATCGCCAACCTCGGACACCAACTCAATTCGAGCGTGTGGAGTTAATATTACCTCGTGTTTTAGTTTGTTGTGTTTCTATTTGTATTTTCTACAGAATATAGTCACTTTTGTGGGTACTATTTATATTTACTCGAATATTACTTAAATTTGTAGAAGTTGGCAATTCACTGTTGTATTTCCAGTCGAGTTTAATAACTTTGAGTACAATTTTATACGATTTGACGTTGGAAAATTTTACATAAACTCGGACCACCGGTGGTATTTGCCCCGTAAATTCTTAGAAAGAAGATGAGCGATACGCGCTCCACACTCGTGGTTCCTCCCATCCTCACGACGTGGAATCCGCCCCGAGTCGTATCGCGTCGCGCTCGTCTACGCAGCCTTTGCTTTTACTGTCGAGTGTTTGTGTATTACGACACACGGAATGAATTCACTCCGACGTTTTACGACGACTGCGTCTTCCGATCTGCTTGTGTTTTACAGCTCAGCGACAGATGCCGAACGAGCAGATCGCGGATCTTGGAATCAAGGCACACAGGGAAATTCCGTTTCACTTCCGATTTCACACGAGTTACGGGTTTTATGAATCAGATCAACATGACTTCTGCGGTCCAGAAATAGTGGTGCTCACTTTTTTATTCTTTGCGGAGCGACGTTTTCGAAAATAACGCATATTCACAAAAACAGCTTCTAAACGCGGTAAAATATTATCGGGGTCCACCCAAAAGTGTCTGCCTGCCAAAGCAATAGTAAATTATTTTAGAATATTGGAACGACTTTTATTTTAATTCGAGGAACAACATCAATGTTGCACC
>NNCF01126349.1:806550-818925 GCA_002313205.1 Laupala kohalensis | reverse complement strand
GTTCGTTCTCAATTGCTCGTGATAGATTAGAGGAGTGGAATTTAGTTGCACGTGGCAGTTAATGGTCAGAAGGGAAGTTGAACCGATTAGGCATTTCTTAATCAAAGTTGATTAGCGAAGTTGAATAATTGCCGTAAGAACGAATATCGAGTTTCGGCGAATATCATTTTCATGATATATTTTTACAGTACTCGAGAATAGAGGAAGGACGGCGTAAGTAATACGAACGTAAAGAGTCTTAGTATCGTTCGGAAAAGCTCCAAGTGAAGCTACAACCTATTTTCGAAAGCATTAGTTCGATTCGAAAATTTCGATGCCGTTTTCGAGGGAGAGAGCCGAGCAGACAAGACCACGTGGTGTGGAAGCCTGTTAGCACACAGCCGACTCAAGGTCATCAGTAACACAGCTGAGGCAGCCCGTTGTATACGAGAGGTATTCTCGAATTGGTGAGATCGCCACGATTTCTGAAGAATTATTCGCTGTTTTGTGAGTATTACGTCTCTGTGAGGCGAACATTGTTCCAGTGTGTTTCGTGGGCTAGGGAACGTAATTTAAATTGTTGTAATTCGATGCTGAATGAGTATCTTTGAATAAAGAGAAAATTGCATTGGAATAGTATTTTTACCGAATTAACTGTAATTCATTTTGAACATTCCGAGAAGAACGAAGATTAAAAATCAAGCAAAATTAATAAACTTTTGATAGAACCTCAAGATAAAGAATTAATAAGAGCTCATTTCGTGCGTAGTTTTTTTATTGTGTTAAATGTTAGGGTATTAATTGATGTAATTGCACGATCCAGTATTTATGAGCTAGAAACCACGTGACGCAATTTGTATGAAAAAGGGTTTTTACATTTGTTCTTGTGATTTATGTGGGGATTACTTGAATTGTGTAATTATTATAAATGTTTGTACCATTATCAGAATATACGTTGTCAATTCACATCTGAAGTCCGAACCTTATTATTTTATTATAATTATCATAACTTGTACCCATATTTTATATTTCATTACCCACTGTATTAAATTCATTCAATTTTGGGTACGTTAGAATATATATATATATATATATATATATATATATATATATATATATATATATATATATATATGTGTGTGTGTGTGTTTTATTTTTGCTTAATTTTTTATATCCAATGAAGATGAGACATGAGTGAAAATGTCATTGCATCTCGGAGTGTTTTCCTAAATTCTGAATGCTTTTTTTTTCAGAGATGAATTTAGTATCTGAAAAATCTTTTATTGGGTAAATTTTATTAAAAATTTTTTTTAACCTTTCCCTAAGATGATAATACGTATTTAAATACTATTATTTCTTGTTAATCAGTTCATAAATATTTTGTTAATCATCGCTAAATACCGTTGGACATTCCGAGTTTTTCCTTGAATCCAAAACAGTATGGAGTCTGTAACGTATGTAATTCTTTCTTCCCTCAGCAAATAACTTTTATTCCTTTATAAGCAGTAACATGATTTTTAATTTTATTAAAAAATTACTTTGATCGGTTTGAATTCATAGAGCTGGTTCTTTACAGCGTATTCGCCACCAGTACATTTTTATATAAACGAAAAATGTCAGAAGAAAGACGAAACCTTGTATGGGTGATTACAACTACGCTTCTTTTACTTTGGTGAACTTAAGTTACGAAAGGTTCAATTTATAATTAGACCTTCGACTCTTTACATGAAATTTCAACGTTATTCTCGACAGGTATGTTTAATATTATAGTAGCCTTAACTTGTAATTAACTTTCCATTATCTGCACCTTTAGAAGTCCATTCACCTTCAAAATTAATTATAAATTTCCACGTGTTTTTCAATTAATTGGATGTATTTTTGATTATGTGGATAGTTAATATATAAATCGTTTATTTGATTTAGATGAATAATGTATGAACAAAGGAATGTAATTAAATTTAAAACAGAAAAACAAATATTTGTTTTTACTATATAACAGCATTTTAAAATTCGATGCAATGGAATTTGAAAGTTTAAGCAACTATACGACACCTTGAAACTGTTTGGAATAACGCAAATACAGTATTCGATAAATCTGGAAGTTGTATTTTAACACAAAAAAGGATAATAAAGACCCTCAACCAATCTCATATTTCAATTCCAAAAACAAAAGCCGCGGCCTTGGAAACCTTGACATGACAAAAACAAGCACAAGATGGTCAATAAATAACATTACCATCAAGAAGCGGCTCACAGGAGATCCCGCGTAACAAATTCAACGCGTCTTGAGACACGACGGAAGACTGGCAAAGGCATTTGCCAGCAAAGAGTATACATAATGTCGTAGAGGGCCAAGAAAGCAGCGCACGCGGGTGCGTTGATGTTAGTTCTCCCTAGAGCCTCGAGAGCGCGTCTCTGGCGTAGGGCCTTCCAAGAGTGCCAACATAGCGGGAGAAAACTGCGTTGGCGGGGCTTCGCTTCATCTTGTCTTGTCTTGTCTCTAGAGTGGAATTGAATCTGAAAGAGGACTTGTAGGAAGATGGACGACTTGGAAGGAAACCTAGGTAGATGAAAGGATCAATAGAGTAGATTTCTCTCATGAGACCTTGAGCTTATTATAGTATTTATTATTAATTTACGTATTTATTTAGGAAACTTTAACATTAATTATAACAATACACATATTATACCAACACTAATTTTCAATGAAAATCGCCTTGTCTACAACAGTGTTATTACAAGGCTCATTTTTATGTATTCATCTTACTTGTGTTTTTCTTATATTGTATCACTTATCTTTTTCTGTCCCTTCCTCCAGAAGACAAACGCCTATCATCTTTGTCAGTATTTCTGTCCCTTTTTTACGCCTTAATTCACCCCTATTTCTTGTTCTGTTGTAATTTAAAAAGACTAATTCTAAATATTAAAACAATTTTGTTAATGACCAAGTATGTTAGAGTCATTCTCTTTGAAAAAATGGTCTGGGTGTCCTCAGACGTACCTGTTGAGAATATTTCAGACTAATGTCAATCTACGGGTATGACGTTTGACAAAACACTTCACATTTACGGTCAGAAAACCCAGAGCAGGGCAGAAGGTTCTGTGTTTGAGTCCCAGCCCGTCCCTATTTTCACCTGGTCATAGGCGATACAACCTCTGTTTCTCGAATAAGCATTCGAAATTTGTTGAAAAGACGATTCAACCTGGATTCAAATGCTTATCTGGTCAAATCCAAATTTATCTTACGCTACACCGAGAGATACGTCGATAATTCCGTCCGTCCAACCTCACAAATAAAGGGGAAAATGTACCTTCAGTTACCTTAAAATACACTTGTAAACAATAATTGTTAAAAATGTGTTCATAGACATGTACATAAGTTCACAATTGTTGTATTCTCACTCCCCATGAAGCATGTCAGACATGGAAAAATATTTGATCTTCAAGAGAACGGTATCGCACAGAAAAAAGTCAAGAACTGAGGCCCTAAGAGCTAACCATTACAACATTTTCATTTAGTAGTGCATTCAGGTAAGTTTCCAAGACGACGTTTGTACATAACATAAATATTTAAGTGACTTTAACGACGTCGAGCAAGCAATTGAGGGGGCTAGGTGAAACGTATACTCAGAAGCCAAATGACTCCGTCGCATGGTAGCTAATTTGTTACATCTAATAGCGTAAATCCATGTTAGATTATTAAACAATTTAACATATTTTTTCATTATATTCTTGCATGTTTTAATTTTCACAAAAACAAGGACATTAATCCAAACATCATAAAGGTCTCACGTGAAAATTTCGAGTCGTAACGACGTCATTACAACCAATCGTGGTGACGTCAGACAACAACGTCGTGAAGACGTTGACAACGCTTACCCATGTAACGTCGGTTCAACGTCGGCGAACGGCGTTTTCACTACGTCGTAAAAAACGATTACGTGACGCCGGGTAACGACGCCAAAACAATGTCACACGACTTTCTTCAAAATGTTGAATTATCACTTTTATGACAACTTCTACGGATATTATCCATTGTCTTACCTTGTTAAATCATGTACCATGACTCGGTCACACACTTTCTTATAAGAACGTTGATTTACATCTTCCGTCTACAAGTCCGACAATGGCGTGGTTTGAATCAGGGTTCTTTGAATCTCAAGGCGAACACGCTACCACTGAGCTACTGCAAGTTGGTAATAATTGCTAAGTTTTTATCCTCTTGTATTGCTCTGTCTTACTATTGGTACCATGAATAGTAAACACGTAAAATAGTAATCTCCGTAAACAAGTAAAAGAAGGGATGTTTTCGGCAAAATTAATCAATTCTTCGTATTACAGTTCTTAATGCATAGTGACTGGCATCTGACACTTCCTTGAATGTATCGTATCACCCCACTCATCTGTTTAGATTACGAAACTTCATTTTCGAGAAGCGGAGTTTGTATTTCAGAATATCGCTTTTCTGTGGATAATATAGGACATCAAATTTACAATATAATTATATTCACCAAAACATGTATTAACTTGTTCAATACATACTGAACTTGTCAGACACCTCTCATTGTGGATGGAAAAGCATTCAGCCGAACTCACCTGAAACATGGAGGAAACCACATTTTAATTAACGAAAGAAAATTAGAATATAAATTGAAAATGTGAGGAGAAAGTACACAAAATACAATTTGGAAAATAGAACGTATATTTATGAAATTAAAAGCTATGTGACAGTGTTGACACAGGATCGTGCGCTCATATCAAAACACAATAGTGCTTCTACGCAATTCTCCATTTTTCAGTGCTGGTAAAAACATTTTTATCACACCTTCTCTTAGATGTATAACTCAGACACACACAAAAATTCACAGATACCCATAAACGCGTTAAGTGCTTGCCAATGTATCGACACTAAATGAGTTCTTAGAGTAATAAATTTCACTGGAAATTTGGTAACGCTGATAATTTTTTTCTCAGTTTTCAGTATCTTGAGATACCTCTGTCGCAAGAAGTCTGCGGCAGCACCAAAAATCGGAGTCATAAGAAGTGTACCGACCACACTTTTATGCGACACTGCTCTTATTATTTTTCTCAATTTATCAAGGAATTATCTCACACGTTTTAATATCACTCTGATATAAAAAGCAACCAACTTATTTCTGCACTAGCACTGAGTTTTTCTCAGTCCGATTCTGCGTTAATAAGAAACAATTATCTAACATAAACGCTCTTCCAACACACCTTTAGTCATTGAGTAGGATGACAGATAGCTTCTTTGAAATGATGCAATCGAGCAATTTCATTTAAAAAAAAATAAATTCGTATAAAAATGATGAAAACACTATAAAATGGAGGGAATATTATTTAGATTTGTTTAACAATGACTATGCATTCAATTTTATTTATGTTAAAGAAGTTGTATTTGAAATTCGATAAGTAATATGTTATTTACTAGTGACAGTAGCCTTATCTTTTGCCATATTTGAATTTAAATAAAGCAGAAAGCAGCTGTACAAAACGTCGTGAGCGTTAATAAATATTGTCTACTTACAAAGTCTTTAAAATGTTTAAATGTTGTTTATTGTTAACAAATATCTCGAAAAAATATCTTCCGCCCTCATTTGACGCTTTTCTTACACCTGAATGATCCTTGAGGAACGCCATCATTGTGATTTCCACCATTAGCTCTGAGTGAGAAGGGAACGAGAGAGGAAGTGTGGGTTCAAATGAGAGGTGAAAGTGGGTCATCCTCGCGCCATAAAGTAGGGCGAGAGCGGGAATCGATCTCAAGCCTCTTCCCTGGCAGCTGCACCGCTCTCACCACCACCATTGCCCGCACGGTCGATCCGAATCCCGGAAAAGTTGGGCAAAATACGGAAGCGTCTTTCGATCGGAACGAAACTCAACACACCTGAAGCGGTGGTACACAGCGGTGGTCTAATGGTAGCATCTTCGCCTCCACGTTGTCGCTGAGCGGCAGAGCATGGGTTCAAACCTTGCTTGACAGAACTAGACGAGGTTTTCAGCTGGGGTTTCCCTCCAGACAAATATTAGTTCAGTACCATACGTTTACCAAACACCCAATATTTCTTCTTCCTAAACCCTTCACCCAAGTCTCGGTTAGGTGGAAGAGCTGGTCTCATGCATTGGATCTCGCCATAAGATCCACTGTAAATAATTGGTTTTTTAAATATAACTTGCTCAGAACTCGCTGCATTGTTAGCGTGAAAATGTGGATTTTTGTACGACTGTTCTGTTCAAATAGTCTTTGATGTATATAAGTATAAATCCAAACCGCATTCCAAAAAAATCGTTCGCAGGTCCAAACCTGAGGAAATCGGAGTCAAATTTTGAAGCACTCGACCCTACAGCCATAAAAAAAGTTTAACGTTAGTAAGATTGCATCCACTTCGAATATCGTGAGTACCAAATGTCGGAGGTCGAACTCTATCGGTCTCGTCGTCATGCGACTGAAATTAAATTAAGAAAATCTATCTATCGGATATCTGTAGGGACGAATTCTGGAGAATACGTACGCCTATTTTCGAAGCTCTGGACCGTAAAGTAGATGTGCTAGGTGATACAAAAATGTTTTTAAAAAATCCTTTTTAATCATTTTATGTAATTCGAAAATTCTCAGTAGTGCACTAAGCACTAGGTAAATGTGTGCGGAATATCAAAACTCTAAACCTTTTCAATAAGAAAAATTGAAACTAAAATTTGCACAAAAAATCGCCACGTAATATTCTACAACCCCTTCTGTAGAACGCGTGCGAATATTTTCGAAGCTCTCTCTTTATGCACTATGAGACGAACACACAGACACACATATACTCTATGCTTTATAAATTTGCGTATATATATATATATATTCTGACTTAATCCAAAACCATAATTGTCTTTAGAAACAAAGTTTATTTGTCCTGACCTCAGGTTGTGTACTGTAACTGTAATGTACCATATAACTATGACTTTCTCACTTTGTGTAGTTGACGTACTTTTATGACCGGAGAAATAATTTCTTTCTGGTTAGTGAAGTATTTATAACTAGCAAAAAAATCTGAAAACCAACAAAATTAAATATGTTTTTTTAGAATATAGGTCGGATAACTTTGAGGGCCGGTTTATCGAGAGTTTAATAATAGAGAGCTTACTGTTGTTGTTGTATTTGTAAAAGGGAAATGTAGCGTGCTATTGAAGCTTATCTACCAGGAGCGATAGGAGTTGGGTGGTAGGTTAGCTGGGTTTACCAACAACTTGGTCCACGTGGAGGGGTTAGTAGAAGTAGTTAGTAATAGTTGGAGCTAGAAGGCGATGGTTAGAGGAAGGAAGGTTTGTTTTTCAGTAGTCACAGCTATATGAACTGGGACATTAATGTGAAAAGCTACAAATTTTCTGGGCCCCATCGGGAATCGAACCCGAGATTCTTGGTAAGGAGCGACAACACTACCACCTGCGCCACCGCTGGGGTTCTAGAGAGCTTACTGTACCAAAAGAGACAACACATTTGATCCCCTGTGCGTTGGTGGAGTATCTCTTGGGAGATGCGTTTAGGCTGTGAGCACGGAAGTTCGGGCGTTTTTGCTGTGTTAACTTGCAGGATCTGCTATAAAATACACCGGGACAGTGGTTGTTTGGAACTTCACAACGAAAAACTGTTCACAACGAATTTGGAACTTCATAACGAAACCTTATCTTACTAAGAATTTAAATCTGCACAGAGATACAAGAGTTCATTGAGTACTACCAGGGATCTTTGTCTAGGTACACTATCAAAATCATTTAAAATTAGTTCTTTTTCTTACAACATTTCTACGATTATTTATTGAGAGATTATGGTATATCATACCAAAATGATTGAAAACAATCTCTAGAGCTAAAAGACTGAATACGAGTCTAAGTAAACATGATAATGTAAATATGGGTTTCTTAAGTCACATACCACAATGCATCTAACGTTATTTATGGCAAATTTGCTGTAGATATTAAGAATGCCGTAGCACTGAAATACGGGGTGACAAAGGCGAATGTTATAATAACATTAGTAGAAATATATTTGTGGGGTTAATTTAAATATCAACGATTCAATGGCGGTAAAAACTGCAAGTACGATAAATTTGTAAAGTGTGTTGAAGTAGTATGTAACAAGAAGATCAAAGTTATTTCCCTCTGTTTTTCATAAACTGAAGTTCTAAATCATATTTCAAAATGAGTTGAAAAAACATAATACAAATATATTCTCAAGAGAGGCTAACTTGCGATAAAACTAAAACCAACGATACGTGTTGTGATTAGAAGAATTATAATCTTTTAAAATATTTTCTATCGCTTTCACTAAATACGTAACGGAAGGAATATTGGAAATCCTGGCTAAAATTCGAGTTTGTATTTCCCTCGCCGTGTATGTTTTAACCCTAAATCCCTCTGTCAACACTTCCAATCCAGCGCCTCCTTGATTCTCGTGCTCGCTCAGCAGCGAGTCCTCCTCTAAACCACCTGCCTGTTCTCTCGAGAGGGAGGGAAGGAAGGAGACCAAGAAATGCGTGGGGGTGGTGGAGGAAGAGGAGGGAGCTAATTACCAAAGCGGAAAGTCGTTTGAGGAAGCATGCCATTTTCTATTAGCCCTTTCCGCTACAGGAAGAACGATATTACCTTAAGACAGGGTGAGCAATTTTCCTTCGAAGCAAGAGCTACTTCCACAACCCCTGTCTGAAGTTTATGCCTAACTATCCGAACAGCGGAAATACGCCGCGAACTGCGGGCAACTTGATTCTGTCTTTCGAGGATCTTAGGAGACTTACTCTCGCTGCGAAACGTGACTAAGGAACTTGAGAAATTTGATTGACGAATAGTTTGGGAAGTTGTCGTATCCCTGATACGTGGGTCTATTTCATCTTGGAATAACACTTCCTTTGCTTTCTATTTCACACTCGGATTGATTTACAAATGGTGTGACACAAGTACCGTATATAATTATGGGGGTGTGCGAATCTCTCTCTAACGAGAGTGTCATCACATACATTAATACGCAAATGTCCCCTAATATTTTCTTCCCTTTTCTGGGTAACTGGACGGAGAAAATCACACAATTTTTTCTTTGTGGAGCTTTACGGTTCGCCGACATCGAGGTCATTAGAGCCCTAACATTTGGTACAGGTAGGAAAAATGCAGTTACGCACTACGGAGAGCCAACATGACTCTCCCCAGTGTGTGGGACTCGCCGAATGACTCGACCATACTCACTAAAATCCCTCCTGAGTTACAATCTAACAAAACATTTTCTTAAAGAACAATAGAAAAGGGACAAAAAATTCCTAAAATATTATAAAATCCCACAAATAAATTATCGTATTTAAGAGCATTAAAAGGTGTATCTGCGGTTTCCAATAATTTCATCTTTCACTTTTTTCATTCCGAGAAAACAGCATTTAAAAATTATGTCAAGAAAAAAGTTACTTTATTCATTTATTTGAAAAGGACGTAACTTGACATCTTGAGTTTTGACAAATAAAATTCTTGGTAATTAACTAAATTCATTGGCACGAGTTACGAGTTGGGCATTGTCATGCTCTGTTCACAACAGAGTATGTTTACTAAGTGAAACTTGCTTATAACTAGCAGATACAGAAGAAAGTGGTATATGCCATATCACCCAGATAAATAAAATAGTCCTGTTAAATAAAAGTGAAGTTAATATTATCTTGCACAATATTAATTTAATTCAATTTCTTTTAGTTTAACTAGTTTATTTATATAATAAGAATCAATAAAATGTTATTCTTCAGTGAAGAATTAAAATATTATTTCTAGGTTTTTGCATCCACAGTATTTTTATAGCTGATGCAAACAATCAAAAATTATTTCTGGGTTATCTCTAAGATTCGTATTTTGTATCCTCTAACTCTCCTTTCCCCTTCCGAGAGAAAAGAAAGAAGATCTTATTAACGAGCTTATGGTGATATGAAAATAAATCATAGAAAACACTAAGCAGTTCTTCTTTCAAAGCTCCTGCAACATCTTTGTCATTAAAAATTTCCATAATCAAGCTCAAATGATTTTCTAAACGTTATACAGAAATATTTTACAAATGAAGTTATTGCTCTTAGCATATTAACAATTTAACATCATTCATATGATAATTAATTCGTAATTAGCAATACCAATAATATGAGTTTATCATACGCACAATAGATGAGTGCTAGTTAGTATTCGAGTGACGAAAAAAATGTATTTTAATATTGCACAAGGAGTCATAGAAGATAGAAACGTTAAATAGATAATTATTGTGTATACTGTACGTATTATGTTTTGGTGAATTTTGTTCATGAGTTCAGATGTCTTCAATATTTTTCTTTTTATCTAGAGTAAAAACACGTAGCCAAAGCGAAAATCGAGAGCGTTTTTGGGAAAAATCTCATTTATCTTTGACAGTTGACATTGAGTTAGAAAACCTATTGCCAGGCAATTCCAACATTTTTCTCTTCTTAAATAAAGTAAGTTTTCTCCCGATAAGGAAAGGGTCTCTTGATCTCAGTAATGACTTCTCACTTGAATAATAACTGCACCTGATCAGTTGATCTAATCATCGGATACGCATTAGAAATTACCTTCTCTACTCCTTTAGGGCGCAAATAACATTATTCTCATTATTTCTCAATATTAATATTTCCCGATTCTTCAAATATGGAATTAAGAAAGAGATCCGAAGAAATGAATTTGTTAGGAAAAAAATTCTTACGAGATGATACGTCGTTTGGGGTCTAGGTTTAGGTGTTTAGGACCAACAAACCACTCTGAAATCGCTAGTATATCTTCGTCAACATTAGATTGCTAGTGTTTGTAATCACTTTACTCTCAATATGGATGATATGAAAAGATAAGTGTTCGGAGAACTAAGATGATTATCGGTCACTGTACCTCAAGGCATTCCAATAGAGCAAACGCGGAACTCAGTAACTGAGTGGATGTAAATGTAGCCTGGCTCGCACAAGAAGTTGTCGATACACCACATGAAGCCAATATCTTATTTCTTCCGGTCAAATTCGACCAATTCATACCACGACAGTATCATTTATTTCCACTATCCATTTAATGGTGGATTTTTTTTTTTGTGCTTTACTCCATAACAACCGACAACGGTGGTCCAGTGGTAGCGTCTTCACTTCCATAATTCCGCTGAGCGGCAGAATTCGGGTTCAAATCTTACTCGGCCGAACAAGGCGAGGTTCACAGCTGGAGTTTCCATCACCTTCTCCAGTTCGGTACCACAAGTTCCCCCGCAACCCAACATCTCTCCTTCCCAATTCCCTTACTCAAGTTCAAGGGTTACGCAAAAGAGCAGGTCTCATGGCATGAAACCTTTCCAAAAGACGAAATAAATAAAATAACTAGTGGTGCAAAACCATTGCACATACTTTCTCATATACGTTTCTCAGTCTGGACCAGAGAGCGGCATTAAAACATTCCATTAGGAGAGGGATGATTTTCACATGTTACTCTATATTTAGATCGTCTTCATTTTACCCAATTTAAAAAGTTTATTAAACAAATATTTTACTAGCATTTATATAAAAGAATCTCTAATATACAAATTTTGTTTTTTCGTTTTTCGAGGAGATAAGATCAGCAAGATTTATATTCCATTTCAAAAGATATATTTGTTAATAAATATAAAGATAAATAGGATATTATTAACTCGAGAACAAAGCCAGCAGACCATATATATTCTTATGTAATTTAATTAGGAACTAAAAGTTATTGTTTTGCAATTTAAAATTTCAAAATTATATGAATAAACACTAATTGTATCTATTTATTACTTCGGTTAAATAAATGATACTGTTTGTTTTATTTACTTCCTGTTATTTCGTAACGCACCTTATCTATCTCGTCAAAGAATATATTTTTAACAATAATACTATTTTTAACGATTGAAACTGCTATAAAGCATTGAATTAAAAATATATCGAAAAATTAATAAAATGATTTACCAAACATTACCTTCAAAACAAAAACAAAAAAAATCACGTAACCAAGTTAATTCTTAAGAATACAAGAAATAATATTAAAAAAACATCCTCACGCGTCAAATAATATACACAAACATTAAATATGACACGAAGCATGCACCAATTAACAAGAAAATCCGGTAAAAGGAGCAATGGACATATCTGATACGTAAGCTTACGTAGCACAATGGTGCAGCGTCACCAGATGTGAGGTTACGACAAGTGCGTAGAGGTTGCGTGGGTGGAAGATTCACGCTTCCAAGAGAAACATAAAATGCAGACATTCCACTGTTCTCCTTTTCAAAGTAACATAAAAATTACACATCTACAAACATATACTCTTTGGATTCACACTATTGGCAAACTTAAAACTACGCGCCATTAATATATA
>NNCF01126349.1:768967-806520 GCA_002313205.1 Laupala kohalensis | reverse complement strand
ATATATATGTGTGTGTGTGTGTGTGTGTGTGCAATAAATATTTTTATGGCATTTATATAATTATACCATATAAAACGAGTGTAAGCAATAAGTACAAATAAAACCCATTATTTAAAAATGTATATGATAAAGTAATGAAATATAACTAATATTTTCGTCGGGTTCAAAGCCAATAATTCAACTTTATAGTGTCTTGTATTAGAGATTTGAAAGTAAAATAAATGTTCAGAATATTAATTCACTATACCTCTGCTTCATCCACGCTAAATAACATTCAAGGTTCTTGAAATAGTAAACGAATGCGTGAATGTAGCAGACAAATTATTTTACTGCGTCTATACCAAACTTTCAAGCGAAATACCGCTAATGCGGATGTAATGCATACTAATTCTACTTTACGTAGAGAAAATTTAAGCAAAATCGTTGGGTCAGTTTTTGAAAAATATTCAAAAATGTACTTTGACCTTCATGTGAAGTATCCTTTGTGTTCAAGTAAAAAGAAAATTGAAAACAAAATATTTTTCCATTCGGTCAGGAGTGCTGCGCACAGACGGACGGACAGACGAACTAACCGGATGGACGTCCAGCCAAAAACCACTTTTTCGGAATCAGGGGTCTCCAAAACGGATATTTCCGCAAAAATCTAGTTTTCGATATATTTCACGATTACAATACTTTCTATATACTACGTATACGAAAAAGGAAAAAGCAAATGATACTCATACTGTACACAAACATAAAACTCCAACACACGCCTTGGGTCTACAGTCAACCACGCTCTGCCGACAATTAAGCAGCAAGATTAAAGTAGAATCAATAAAAAATACAGCTTATTGTTGAGGTAAAATATCTGATTGGATGGTATAAAAAACACTGTTCCATTGTCAAGATGACTTTTTATAGGTTAGATCAATAATGCATTGAATTGCTAAGTAAAATTCACACTATTCAATAGTTCAATAGTTATTCGTTGTTTCAGTATGGAAAAAATGACTAAAAATGAAATATTATAAAGATACAATACTTATTTCACTGCACACCAGTCCAGACGCCAGCTGTTACTACTCTTTCATGTGTTTCCATAGTCAGGGCGTGACTTCAGTGACAACACTCAAGCGCGCTCTATCAGAGAAAAAGGGAACTTAATCTTTTTAACTTTTCGTGAGGGGAGACACCCTTCGCCACTCGCCACGGTACGGAGGGGAACTAAACAAAATATAATACTATATCTTTTTAGCGGTAACCTCGATTTTGATCATACTGCGCAGGCGTGAAGACACACCTGTACGCAACAGGTGATTGTCCGCTACAAAACTCATTTTGATACCTTTACCTGCATGATCGTTCCAATCGTGTGTCTTGCTGGTTTATCGAAAAACATACAATACAAATTATACTCTAACACAGCGCTGTCCAACTAGAAATCCGCGGGCCCTATGAGGCACGTAGAAATTTTTTTACGACCTGCGATTTATAGTACATTTTACATCAAATTTTTCATCAAACGTTAAGGGACTCCACTTTGTGTTATAGCATCTATGCTGTCAGAATTAATATGGTGAGTCAGTTGAGAGAAAACGAAGTTGTGTTCGAAATTACGCCGTGAAACATTACATGAAAACGTGTTACTATAATAGTAAATAATTAAAATGAAGTGTATCAATTTTTAAAGCTTGAAATAACAAATTTGATGATATGAATGAAAATATCACGTTACAAAGAAATAAGACCTATTTATTTTATTCGTCGGGCGAACATTTGCCAAACCCCATTCCGTGTCGGACCGAACGATTGAAAGTGTATAGACAATGGCCCGCGGTCTAAGGTGCTCTAACGTATCTTAAAATGAACTGGTACAATTTCTGAGAATATTTTGCATGTATTTTGTCATCTAGCACAATAATGGGCTTAGCGAACATCATTTATCGCAAAATAAAGAACATGATGTTAAATGATCATTTCTATTTCGATTCATTTGGAAATTATCCGTCGTCTTGACCGGTTTGAACATTTCCAACATCCACATATAGCACATCAGTGTACTAAACACCGGTTGA
The DNA here is from genome assembly GCA_002313205.1 of Laupala kohalensis. NCBI lineage: Eukaryota > Metazoa > Arthropoda > Insecta > Orthoptera > Trigonidiidae > Laupala > Laupala kohalensis. Next base: position 804,463 of record NNCF01126349.1, on the reverse strand, counting down.
AAATATTCAAACAGGTCGAGATGACGGAAAGGGGTCGTATAAAATGTCATAAAAATGGTCTCACATGTGTTCCATCTTTTTCGAATTTCATACATATTGAATAGCAGTTGTACTGTAAGGAAAAAATACTTGCCAGTGAACTAAACATGAGAGAGCTAGACAAATTTCAACCATAACCAACTGTAAACCAATATCACCAATATATAATTATTAAAAATAATACATAATATTATTGTAAAGAATTATATTACGTTATCAAATAATCTGTTACAAATAAAATGTAAAATGTAAATTTGTTTAATTCGTCATCCAAGTCTTCGATTCCAGTGATCATGAAAATACAAAATTAAAATTCTATAATAAGTAAATTTGCAAATAAAATTTCTCTGTTACATCTGACGCATTATGCAAATTAAATTAATTGTCTTACGAAAAGTGAATACTATATTGGATAAGTACATCAAGTTTATTCTCAACATGAATGTTCTGTGTACGCAGTAAATAAGGTTATGCTGATATGAATAAAATTTGCATTTGAAATGAATGCGGTGAATTGTCTGCGTTGAAAGTGATTTATGAATTGTTTACAACAAAATCCTTCTCATGTAGCGAGTTGCGAAGTTTAAACATACTTGAACAATTTCCCAGGAAAGCTACTCATTCCCTTCTATTTCGTTCATTAATCATTCAAATTTTAATAATGGCCTTCTCTCAAATGACGCGACGAATATATTAGAGCACGTTCCGCAAATATAAATCTTTAATGAGTAGAAGCATTAGTGGGTCTCCTCCTCAGTCCAACGTTTACTCCGCTTGTCCTCGGGATCTGCAATGTAAAATGAAGGCCTCGATGAAAGTACGCTCTCTCTTTAATATTACCAAAGATTTTTTTAAGGCAGGGGGTGAATTTTTATCAGGAGTATAGATCACATTCAAAATTAAATGACCGGTGAAAATCATCAGAAAAACGTGATTTTTAGAGAGAGAAAACAATCATCACAGAATTGCTTTTGTTATTTTTCAAATAATCAATTTGTAGAAGCTCGCTCTATTCTCGAAGGTTTGGTGAACGCAACCAATTAGTTCATCGTATTCTTAATAAATTAATTAATACTTTCAATATTATTTTGGCTACAAAATACTGTATTATCTAAGCAACTCGATTATTTTACCTATACAATACTATATTATCTATAAAAGTCTCGAGTGTTTAATCATTTCATAACACGAACTTGCCAAGGTTTCATTTGTTTATCACAGTCTTCTTTAAAGATTTGTTGAGCTGAAATCACAAAATAACTAAGACGATGGATTACGCGGTAGTGGAAATTGTAATCTAAGCACAGCGTGAATAAGAAGTAACTATCCAAAATGCATTTTACATCTATGATAAGTTTCTTTTGTTTTCGTATTAATACAATCGAAATTGATATACAGGCATTCAACCATACCGACAATAAAAACTTTGAAAAACTGAAAGCTCTTTACCATAATGTCGGCATTTCAATATTCCAATATCCTAATTTCAAGAACGTAACAACTATATTCAATTACTGAGTCTTTTTTAATACACCATTGTAATCCTTTTTTAGAATGCATCACGTTCTCTCGTTAGCAACCCCTGGGTGATAAGTGTGTAAATTGACAAAGTTAAATTTTATTACATACTCTTCATTCAAATGACTATATGCGATGGTAAAATGTATGAGATCCGAAGAGGAATATGTGTTTTTATATAAAGATATCAACTAAATTTGATACCTTTGTTAGCATAGAAATCTCTTAGATTGCGGTGAACCTCACCGCCAGGTAACAGATTAATCATGTTACGTCGAAGTTGAATGAGAATGGTAGACGGGCACGGGTGGCGAGCGGGATGGCGCAGTCGGTAGGCGCATGAGCGCATAAAACTCAAGGACCCGGGTTCGATCCCCGGTCCCGTCTCCCATTTTCATTCGACGTAATATGATTAATACCTTTGTTAGGTTAGGTTCTTTTTTTACAAATATACGTATTAATGGACCTCGAGGTTCCTGATCCTCTTGTGAAAATTAAATGTAAATGTTATACTACTACTACATGCAGAAGGAAAATATATGTGTGATATTGGTTGTCACAAAATTAGATGACACTCCAAAAAGTTGATAATTCCTACTCCTTCAGATGCGGTTAGTAATAAGACCAAGAAATTTGCACACTATTATGTTATGTTTATTCGTACTTTCCGTTGTGTTGAAAACTCAATTACTAATACAAAACATCCTCTACTTTTCATATGTATTCAGAGTGTTGTTTACACCATCCATACCATACACAGACACCAATGCGTAACGCGAAAGTGTGTGTTTGTCTGTTAATAACGATTACACCACTGAACCAATCGTGATGAAATTTGGCAAGGATATAGTTGAGATACCCAGGATGAACATCGGCTAACTTTTAATTAAAAAGTGCGTGAAAATAAACATAAAATGATTTTGACTATAAATGACGATGAAATCCGAAAAATGAGAGGTACATTCGCTTATGCCTGTTAGAGATATGTGATACCTATAAATAGCAATAATGTTCAACTCAAAGAGTCCTTCAAAAATGTCCGCGATAATATATGTCTATCTACAAACATTAACCTACTAATCAATAAAACGTTATTAAAAATAGAAATATCCAAATACTTAAATTTAAGAGAATAATTTAGGAAGGAAAACATCAATCATCAACAAATTTAATTTTTGTTGTATTTTGTAAAAACATCTTTAAATCGTAAAATTTTGACTAATGGTTTATATTTTAAAAGCGTTTAAATGAAATAGTGCAGCTACGATGGAGTCGTCGTGTCTTGCCCGGAAGCAAAAATTCGTCCAGCTAATGGGATCGTTTGTCTAAACATTTAAAAATATTCCGGGTAATACCGGGTTATCAGCTAGTTACTAATAAAGACAGCTTCGTTACTCAAACCACGTGTTCCAATAAAGATCAAGAAAACGCAGTACTGTATTTTCTCACCTGGTGGCGTACTTTACGAGTTTTTGGAGTATTTGAATCGCTTACTCCATTCCCCAATTCATATATTCATCCGCATTACTTTCGCTTTTTATACCTATGGTGGTTAAAGGAAACGCATGAAAATTCAATATCTAACATAAATCGTATTAACTTACAATCATGTACCTTCAATTGTTACATTTTTCACTTTCAAAACATATAAAGGAAGTGTGCTATTCAAAAGTCCATTATATTCCAAAACTATTATCTCTTGTTGTTTCTTCTACCTTTGTCAGGAGAGAAAAGAAACCAAACTTTTGAACCTTCCTAGAAGTCTGAACTCTTATTTGTCCGCTTACTTTGTTACCCAACTTACAGTTACAACTCATCTCGTTCACTTCTGAAACACATCATCCTCTCGCAATTCGGGAGCCACCTGGCGGAAACTCAATTTCGACTACTTTTCTTCTCTCATTTTTAGCTCGCAACATTACAAAGATTCTGGTGGACACGAATTCAACAGTCTTAAAAAAGCGATGTACGGATGAGTCATTTATTTCAACATACAGAGAAATTAATTAGAAACATTGTCACATTTTTATTAGTACTATCATTCACTAACGAGATAGCTGTTCATTAGATTCAAGTCACTATTTATCAGTCGTTTCATATCTTCTCACGTGTTTCAAGTTTTCGTTTTCTGTTTTCATCTTCCTTTCTGATGACGTAACAATGTGGGAAGTAAATCTACAGAAAAACAGACTTCAACCGTTTCGACACTAGATTGTTGTGAACTGCGTTGAAGTCAAGTACTTCGATAATAGCTGACCGAGTCTTCACGGGTTCTCGTCGATCCTTCGTAGTTCATCCTGTGAATCGCTGGATCTCCGATCTTCCCTCATTCTCCGTTGCTCACTCAAACGTCTGTAGTGCTGCAACCAGAGCAAATCGTACTCCATCTGCCGACTCACCCTTCGTTGCTCACTGAGTCTGCGTTGCTCGCTCAACCGTCGTTGCTCACTGAGTCTACGTTGAGCCGTGAGCAGCACTCGAGTGGCGGAAGGGGAGTTTTGTGTACCAATCTCTCCCGAGACGCTCGGTCGTCGACTCCTCACTCGACTCGCCGTTCGACTGGGAGCTGGACTATGAGTTCGTGGGGATCCTTGGATGGTGGCAGCTAGTGTCCCTGGCAAAGAGAGGAGAGGGTCCATGATGAGAGTTGGGGAGAAGGAGTCCGGCTCGAGTTCATTTGGAGAGGCGTAATAGCGGACGACGTTCACCCACGCGGCGACTACGGCGAAAGAAGCGACCAGGACACAGGCGAACAGCACAGTGACTCCAGCTGTCGCCATCACTCCTGCTGCCTAAGAAGCATACAGCAGAACGGGTCACCAGAGAACCGAATCAAACAAACAACACATCTGAAGCGATTTTCTCTGGACCACTCTCGTCATTCATTTTCGTATTTACTTCTAAATTGGCTACGTCTAAATTCCTTATATTTCTGTCGGATACCTAAACATGAAGAAAGTACGTGATAACTTTCGGTCTGGTGAAAGTGGAACACAATTGAAGAAGGGGAACAGGTGGTGTAGTGGTTAACACCCCTGCGATCAAAGCAGGAGTCCGAGTTCGATTCCCAGCTTGTCATCATTTTCAACTGGCCGAAAGTTATCGCAATGTCAATGTTTTTACCCAGGTGCCAGTGTGACCGGGTAAGTTGAATAAACTTGCTTATTATTTTGTCACAATTATGAAAATTCATTCGTCAGAATCATCGAAGTCAACATATGAAAGATCCGAATTAAATATCGTGAATTCTTCATGACTGGGCATAAATCATGACTTTACTTCACCCCTCGCCGTTGCCAATCTAGTAGTGTCTATCTGTGTTGTAGAACATTATAGAATGTGCTGTTCACAGAGTACTATTTAAGTCAAACTGTGATTAGTGGATCTTAATAATTGATTTCTGAGAGGTAGAATCTTTTGTTAAGGACATTACCGTGGTCATGGGTACGGGTTTGAGGATCTTCCCTACATCCTTTTATAATTCATGTACTGAACTGTCCACTATTTTACACCAACTTTTATATATTTTATGAATTATCATTATATTTGAAATATATGAAAAAAATTCAATAAAATGAGTCCAAATATGTCGTACGTGGCACAATTCTACAATGAGTTGACAGACTACATTAGTGTATAATACTGAGTGCACAAATATTCTTCCACGATGCTGCATCTCTAGATTAAATGAATAGAAATAAATATATCTCTATTGAATAATAATCATCTGCCAATTGAAGAGTAATGACAAGATTACGAAAGTTCTTGCAAGTTAAGTTATTCCTGTAAAATAATAACTCATCAAACTAAAGAACTTTACTTTATTTGAAAATCCTATCAATACGAATGAAATTCCATTTTTTTGTGTGTGGAATGGCCTGTAATGAAATGTTTTAAGACAAAACGTAAATAACTTATAGGTTGTGTTTAGACTCTTTGTTATGATTTGTTGAATTCAAATATTACAGAAATTAGTTTTTCAATAAGCAGAATATCAACTTTTATCACTTTAACGTCATATGATATCAGTTATCGGGTGTGTATATTTGGAACTAAGATGATGATTAGGTATGATTGTTGAAGCTTTTTCTGTACTAACATACTTTTGAGTTTTAATACCACGATGACAACTACACGCAATTCAAATGTAGTTACATACAAACATTCATTTTGACTACCACTCATATTATAAGGTTAATTTTTGTTTCAAATCACCTGAAAAGAGTATCACCTTTCTGCTCTGTTTCATATTTAGTAATTTGCCACACATGTAAAAAAAAGCCTGAAATTTTCTCTAAAGAAAGATCTGAATGTACTCAACAAGTAGAACTACGTATTCTGTTCTAATACTTTCTGTCGAAATGCATAAAATACGTGAAGTTAGACAATCAAAGGAATCCAAAAACATTGATCACAGTACAGTACCGTCGACTTCCTTTTCATGTGCGGTTTATGTACTTAGCAAGCAAACAAATGAACGCAAGATAAATTTGTAACCAGTGGTTTGAATTGATCACTTGCAGGTTGCATCACACTATTTCACGTGTTTCATGAACAAAAGTACCCCTCCTACCTATCTAACCTAATCTTGGCGATGTCCACGCTAAATGAAATTTTTAAGGGAGGAGAGTATTTAAATCACTTGGGCGCAATTTCAAGGCTGCTTACACCCAGTTTGTTATGTTTCATGTTCTAGAAAAACAATCTCTCGTCCACCAGTGCCTTTCAACGAAGATTAGGTTGGCGCATCGAGCTGAAATGACCTTGGTCTACCGAAATAAGGACGTATCACTAACCGCGATTAAGGACGTGGTGGCAGCGATACTCCAGCCAAGGGAAGTCGAAATCGTTGCCAGGGCGGTAGCGGCGAACGCCACGATGCCCGTAATCAGCTTCCACGGCATATTGAACTGTCTTCAAGGGTCGTCTGTCTCTCCTCTTCAACCCACATCTGTATTCGCTACTGTCGATGACCATGGCGCATTCTAAACCGATGGGAAGTGATATTACTAACATGCTTCATATTTTTAAAGATCCTGTTTCTCCCAACATACCAAACTAAAAATGAGGTACCATTACAAAGATTATTTTCTTTTGACTAAGCGTAATTTTTATGTTTTAACTATGTACAATTTCTAACATTTCTGGCTCGATGGCCGGGGTTTGATCTCCGATGGGGTGTGGAATTTTTCATAACATCCGGACTGACTCCCAGGTCTCAGGCTGTTTTAAAATGAGTACCAGGTCTATCCTGGAGTCAAACCGGTCGGAGCAAGATTCTGGCCACATCTCTTCCTCCTCGTGCCGTGGCCAATTAATTACGGAGCTCTACCCTCTGTGAACTCCATGAACCCTATGGGCACCTTCGGGACATGTTTGTTGGACAGTTTGACTTTGACTTGACTAGAAACAGCGTCAATTCATAAATGACTTCCCAAGTAGTATTGCCTGCCCCATGAAAATGTTGATAGAGAGAAAATATATGAAAACAAATGCTAATCATATTTTTTGTATGTGTGGATGTACGAAACATGAGACAGGTGCTTACAGCAGATGTTTCATTATTTCACAGAGGTAAGCGGTTTAGTCTAGCATTGTACGTTAAGTCTGAAAAGATAAACTAGCTTATGTTTAATAGTTATTTGATGCAATTCAATTTTTTTTTCTTTTTTAACTATGTATACGTATTATCTCTTAGAAACAAACTTACGTTTGAAGATTCAGAGAAGACGATATAGGAGAAACATATCACTCTGAGTGAGGAATACATATTCATCCCATCACAAACAAAGAACACATTTGAACCCAAATGTATTTAGTTCAATTTGAAAGCTGCTACAATTATAGATCAATCCAGTATTACATTACATAACAATTTAAGTTGATTTAAATAATAAACATAATATGTAATAAAAATATTGTTATAGGTGTGATTTGTTAAGTTCAACATTCTATTTTCAATAATCTATTAATTAAAAAAATATGTTTGATTAGCGCAATTATACAGTGTCATACTAATGATCGAACAGATATATTAATGTGAGCAGCCCAGTGAAGTTAGGTGTTCGGAATACACCATGCTGATTGAACATACAAATGCATGTCCTTTCATTTGGCACTTTTGCTGAAACTATGCAACCAATACATCATACAGGGCATGCGAATATAAAATAATGTGAGACAATTGACAACAATACGTAAGGATATATCCATCCTCATCACTCATTTGACGTCAGTTGATAACTTTATTATGTCATTTGCAATGGTGATTGCTATTTTTTTAATGTTTTCCCGTACCATATCTTTATCGCTTCAAAAATTATTTCATTAAAACGGGATAAACATACATATCAATGAAAAAAATAAAACACATAAAAGTCTGTCACAAATTAGAGAAAACAGTTTTGAGTTTTGTCTTCAAGCCTTTCTCAGTAATGTAAAAAAATTCTACGTGAGTGAGGAAAACTGGAAGTCGAAACTGTTTCGTTCAATTTCTGAGTGATTTTTATGCGTTTACTTACCATTTTTCATTAACTTTAAACAATTTTCAATTTGTAGAATACAGTAGTGTGCTTTATTTTCAAGATTTCCACGAATTCCTTAATTTAAAACGGGACAAACATACATATCAATGACTTCTTAGTGGTGAATGGAAATCCTAAAAACATAAATATTGATTTTAAATCGGCATCGTAGGTGGTAGCGAAGACAGCAAAATGGAACTCGTGACACGACGTTCCAATGTAGAGAGGGGTGAAGTGATTTAAGGTCTTTCCGTACGGTATAATAGGATCTTTACAACTACCCTTTATTATCTCCTTAACATTAGCCATTTATACGGGCAATTGCGGACTATTACACCGTTTCCTCTTTCACATTTCACGCCTACTATCTACAAGTGAATCTCAACTGCCCCTCTGAGGAGATGGAGAAAAGCGATTTTAATGCGTCAAGATTATCTTCCTCACTGCTTTCCTCTGCAGTTACTTCTTCAAAGTTACCGTTTCTAATATATCCCATTCCATTTATTTCCGTCAAAGTAGCAACCCGAAGCAGAAGGAGTACATATGTGGATATGAATACATATACATGTTCGTATCCATCCATGTAAATGAAGACAGAGCACTGAGCTGCTGGCTGGATTGCCGGAGGTCGATCCCCGGTGGGATGGGGATTTTTAATCACACCTAAAATCCAGACTGACGCCCAGGCCTACTCAGTCTGCAGTAAAATGAGTACCGAGTATATCCTGGGGTCAAGAATAAAAAATAGCCATGGTAGTATATAATTTTTATTTAATACACTTTTTTTCTTTCCCCCCACCGATATTAGTTACCTGCCATATAATCGTAATCCTTGAATATTTATATTTTTAGTTACTGTTTTTGTTCATTAAAACGGCTGGTGGCTCATAGATATTTACACTAATACTGCTTTTAATGTGCAAGTAAAACAAGTCTTGGTTTTCAGTCATCTCCCGTGGGTACATCACACGATGGAATGCTGTACTTATGTGAATCAATCTCAGGACAGAGCAAACAAACCTCTTGAACAACTGAGAATCTAAGATTTTGGCGATAAAATAATTCTTTAACCTGGTATGTCTTAATAAATATAAAAATGTTCACCATATCCGTAAACCAAATATATCCGATGTCTTCTCTAGGTATAACTCATGTCTGCATTATTGTCATATGAGTCGTATACAATTCATGGGTACAACGAGGAGTTTTTATATTTGATCCTCAGCGAGCACACGAAACGCTTCTTGACTGATAAATTTGAATTGAGTTGTTGAGAAGAAAAGGGTAGAGTATAAACTTTCACATGAAATAGAATACTGAACTTGAAAGTTACGTTTTGTGAAATTTGAACCTAATAAATAATTCCACAATAATTTCAACTTAGAATTCCGATCATTCTTGGCTTGGTATTTTCGGCATATGAATTCGTTCTTTGATATGTAGCGCCAAACACATATGACATTGAAATATAAAATATGCTAACAAAATAATTCAGTGATACAAAATTTGAATTGAAAACTTACAACCATCCTGATGAACTGTAGAGAAATTGCCATCTTCTTTGATTAAGAGATATAACTATTTACAGTTGGAAAGTACGTTGTTACCAGGATACAATAATTTGGAAACTTTTAATTATTGAATATTTTAATAATTGTTCATATTATATAAGCAGTGTGTTGTCCTGATTGACCTAATTATAAAGACAGTTTCGTTGACAATACAGAGAATGGAGGCAATGGTCATAAATTTCGGAAAACGTCAAGGATAAGGCATGAATATTAATTAAAAATGGCGATTTTTTAAATTTACGGTCATTGATGAAGATGCTGAATTGTAGAGCACTCCGGGTTTCAGAATGCAGACTAGGGATTTTACTATATTGAAATTACACACATCAATTGAGTTACCAACGAGCTGGCTTTAAGTCTGTGTTAAACTTCCTCATATCAATGACTTCTTAGTGGCGAATGGAATTCCTAAAAACATAAACATGAAACCAACATTTGATATTTCTTTCGATTATAATTATTATTAATCGAACAGAAATTACGAAAACAAAACAAAAGGAATATTGAATTTCACCACCAAAAAATGGCACCATTATAGGATGTTAACGTTGGATGAAAATACGGTACATGCCCCTCTTAGAACAGCTAATTATATTGACGAAGCCTTTATTGTCAGAAACAAGCTTGAGGCAACATGGCTGTCAACCATTGAAGGTTTACAAAACCCTACCAACAAGGTAGCTTAATAATCGATAATCAAATAAAGGTAAATGAAAAGCGAAGATTATAATCAAATCAAAAATTGAAACTACTCAAGAGGTAGATTGACGATTCAAAAGATAATTCAGGCATCTCAAAAGAAAGAAGTTCAGGCGAAGAGAACAGTATGCTTGGTTGCTCTACAATATAACCATAAAGATATTTTCTTAACTCACAACTTATGAGTACCAACTCGGGGAGAGAGATTTGTGTCGTTTACACCAGATGAAAATTGCGAGAGATCGGGTCTCTAACCCAGATCTCCTAAGCTACAGCCGCAAGTGTGCTACCCCCGTACCACCCGCCACGACTCCCAAAGACCGTGCACAACATCCACCTGGCCTGTAAAGATATATGTTTGCATATTGAACTTGACCAATATACAAATCTATGGCGTCCATAATTTAAAAGAAACGGGGGTACTTCTGTGAAAACATTGACTTACTATGGGAAAAAAAATAACGGTTTGTAATTGTATATAAAGCCATTCACATGTAAGCTAGACGTGGAACTAGATTGTTTTAATATAATGCGTTAGGCAACTTTCGTCTGCCTTTTCCTAACATCATTATGTATAGGAACCTAGGGTTTGAGGCACAACAAATATTGGGTGAGGGAAATTCAGGAGGAATGAATTATTCGGCNCCCCCCCCCCCATTGCGCCTAAACTCTTAACGGAGAAAATTGAAGTTGATAAATGGCATATTTTGTAAAAGTGTTACCAGATTAATAATTGTTATTGTCATGAATAATACCATATTATAAAATTAATAATGCCATATTGTTAAATACCATATTAATATTACCGTATAAACATTAATAAATAATTGTTATTAATAATACCAGATTGTTCATCGTTATTTATTTGATGCATTTTATTTAAAAGTAATATTTATAAAATTTGTGTTGTAAAATCATAATTTGTAAACAAAAATGCTCCCTGGTTAGCCCCCTCCCTGGTTAGCCCCCTCTTGATTACGGTCAAGATCCGCCACTGGTTCTCGCTATGGTGGGTAAATGCATTTTCCCTATCTGCACATAAAAATATGTTTAGATATGAAGGGGCTCTACTGACCCAAAAGTTGGTGAACCCGAAAACCCCAATAAAAGAAGTTAGATGTACGAAATTAAGCTTTTCTTATCCTTCGTTGACTGATGAGAGGGCAAAAGCGACACGGAAACGTCTGTGACAGCGGATACCTCGTCTGCAGTATAGAGAACACAAAACAACTCTTACATGAAATTGTGCGATACACCCGAGATTTGCAAGATACGGATTACATGTGTATTGTGAATATATCTTACTGTATTGCTTTCTATCACCAAGTCAAACCTTCGGGTGGCGCTGGATAAGTTCAGCCACGGCCTTCTACAATTAGCAAACCGGAGTCTGTCGCTTGACAACACCGGTCTCGTAGGCCGGCCAGCCAAAGAGAAGTATCTTAGCTAACACGTTCATGTATTTAGTCGTCAATATAATAGAAGTGAAAATAAATATAACGTGACCACAACAAATAAATAATTACTTTTAAGTTCAGACTCATTTGGCACGAAGAATGTGAAAGCGTAAGCAATCCATTCGCTGAATTAAAGTTAACGCATTAACCAAGCCGGCCAACGGTACACCGTGGCCACATAATGCGTAATCCGACTTGATAATAGTAGGAAGCCATGGTTCAGCTTGTACATAAATAATAAAGTAAAGAGTCGCAAATATAAGCGTACACTGACCTATCTTGCAGAACTTACTACAAGAAATAATTGTGTTTTGCGCCCGTAAATAGGTCAATACAGGAAATCTTGGCACACGTACTGTTTTGGAAGAAGAAAAAACAAACTTTTATATTGCGTAAAATTACTTGTTACACATAGACAAAATAGCCAGAATCTCTACTACAAATTTCTTCCCTTCCTCCATAACTAAGTTATCAAGCTCTTTTTTGCGATGTCATAAAACTCGGAAGGCGGAAGTCACCAAAGGCGAGAGCGCCAAAAGAAATCGATGTCGATTTTGGACGGTGGCCATGTTTCCCGTCGCCGCTTCATGAACACAGTAGGTCCATGAATATACTTAAGGTCGAATATACAACGGCGAGGAATTAAATTAAGCCATTTGGCCTCGCACGCGTTTCCTAGATCAAGGGAGGAAGTAGGAGTTCTATTACTGCAAAGGGTCGCCGCAAAAACACGGAGTAGACGGGTATATAGAAATTAGGGTCATAACGATATATTTTCACCAATATGGCGCGACAGATAAATTGATAAGGGTTGTAGTATGGTATAGACATAGCTGTACCCGGAGCTTCTTTGCGTACCGGTTGACGTTCGATTGGAAAACAATACAGTCGAACTTCGGATATATATTTTTAAAAGTGTATCAATATGTGCCACCATCAACGCTATCGAATTATGGCATCAGGAAGTATCAATAGATTAACTCAGATATCCTCCATATTAGAAAATATATGAGTCCGGTTCGGTAAATCCACGTCTGTATATAATTGTCACTTAAAATTCGAAAATTTCTTCCTATAAAGAAGGTTACGTTTTGCTATGGCCCACAGATGGCGTTACATGTTATGTCATTTTGTGTAACTTCAGTTTTAACTCAATCACCGCATCCAGTTAGCAGGTTGCTTAAATGCGATGCACTGTAGCCTCCAATTATTCCATATTTGTGAAGCGTACCTGTTAACATTTTCCTAGAAAAAAAAACCGCAACCTGACTGTTACACTCAACATTATTGTCGAAATACATGTGAAATTCATACCTCTTGCTGAATACTGTAATTTCCAAGGTTGAATGCAGAAGATGTTAGTGCAAAAAGGGCTGTGTGAAAGAATTTCCGTGACGAAGATTTGACAGAGAAACATTTCGAACGAAGAATAATGTGAAGAAATAACTCGGCTATTGAATAATACCTTGTTTTACCTAACACCCAATAAATCATAGAACCTCGTTTTATGATTGAGGTTGATCGCTAACAAAGAAATAATTCGTTTTCTTAAGCTAAATAAATTCCCTGAGAAACCAGTTTATCTTAGAGAAAATTAAGACAACCTAAGAAAATCTCATGATGCGTATAAAATAGAGAAGTAATTGAATGAATGTGCTATTCGGAAGATAAAACTGCAATATTTGTTATCATCAAAGTATCCGCTATAATATTTGTTATCATCAAAGAAAAGTTATTCAATCTTTAATTAACATAATTTTATACATTTTTTGTAAGGTTCATTGACGTTTAAATCGTCCTTGTTGAAATTAAAGTCGGATTTTGTTAATGGTTTTTTAACATGTCATGTACTGTTGCATAATTTCATCATTTTATTTATAAATATTTTATCGATTATTCAATTGTGTAACAAATATACTGTGAATTAACTTATTTATTTTGAGTCATGAATTAAAATAATTTCCAAATTTGATTTGAATTAGACAAGACGAGAGAAAGAAATTTTCCCCTGAATACAGAACTTATTCACTCTTCCAAGATTGGGTCGTATTCGTTGATTTTCAGTTTCGAAGAATACTGCGAGAAGCGAGGGGTGAATTTATCTCACGAATATCGCTCGTTTTCAGGCCGCTTGAAATAACGAATGCAGAAGGAGAACGTAGGGTTGATTGGCGCACGAATCTGTGAGCATGCTGGGGGAAATTTTGGAGTTGCTTTAATGGCGGCTAGATGNATATATATATATATATATATATATATATATATATATATATATATATATATATATATATATATATATATATATATAATGTTTAAATAACGTAAGAACTTATGCAAATCAATAAGAACAATTGTCACGATATTCTAGGAGAAATAATACACAAGACCTCTTTGAACACAATATAAGAGTTCTTTATATAAAGTAAGTGTAAAACCTCTTTAACACAACATAATAATCGATGGAAATGTTATAGACAAAATCTCATTATAAATAGAGTATAGGTGTTGAATATATGAGACAAAATCTGTTTGAACGCAATTTTGAAAGTTATAAAACAATAACCATGAGCATTTTGCCTGCATTTTCTTTAAAATAATCAATAGGAGCGTCTAAATCAAGCAGGCAAGGGATACTTTTTTATGCGAGAATACTAGTTGTTCATAAGACGTGTGTTAAAAACTTTTATAAATTGATGTTTATATGTATACGAAATTACTACTTAAGAACACGCTTTACAAAGATTTGAAGAAGTTTAAAAATACTTAATCCCATATTTGAACGTTTCTTACGTCGATTAATCCGGGAATGAGGAAGAGTAGGCGGGTATTTTTCACGGTGCTCTGTTGCAGTTGATAGGACTGAAGATTGCATGGTGAACATACAATCAAATCAGAATGAGACAACTCAACGTTTTGCCTCCAAAGAAAACAAAGAGTTTGGAAACCAGAACTATATTTATTTTTATAACTAGTTGAGGACTCGTGGATTAATGCATTTGAATTCCGAGATTTTTGCACGAATGTTTCTTCTTCAACATTCATTGATTAGTGAAAAGAAGTGTTTCTCCTTCAGAAATTCTTCCTTTGCATAACCATTAACAACCAAATCGTTCGCAAATTATTCGCAAAGACATTATGATGATTATTTTTTCCTGCTAATTCGTTTAAGCGAATTTCCCTCACTACTATGTGTGAAAAAGCTGGGAATTTATTAAAAACAGTTCATACAAGTAAACACAAATATCATGAAGCGAAGTGTATGAAAACGAATGCAAATTTTAAAATCTTATTATTGATTTTATGGTTTATTTATTGTTACTGGAGTCAATCACAATGCTACTACACTTGCCGAATCGTGAAATCAATACGCCATTATACCTTGATTGTGCTCTTTCGTCTCCGGAACAATGGATACAAGAGAGGAAGTAAGAAACTGTAAGTAATGCGGGTAGTATTCACATAGCTGAACGAGGGGCAGGTTGCCTATACGTACCGACTATTAAAGTGGTGTTGCAAACTATCATTTTACAAAGATAAACAATACTACAGATAGTCCAGTCAATGAATGCTCAAAAAAAGAGTGTAGAGGGTTTGGAAGAGGGTAGTTTTTTCTTCATCGGGAATGTTTTGGGAGTAGTGAGGAGGTAAACATACTAAATTTACTTTACTCAATATCTAGCACAAGTAAAATGACGAACCTTCCATAGAAGAAAAATGCTGCTTGTCTTCCAAATTGGATGAATTAGGTAAGTAACTAAAACTGATATTTTATTGGTGCAACTCTGGCCCAGGTAAAGATAGATTAGTAAATCGATATATCATTTTAAAGGTAATTCAATGCTCTACAACTTTTATTGGTGTAATATTTACTGTAAAGCAAAGGAGTCAGTAGTTAGAAGCAAAAGTTTAAGAAAAAACGTAAGAATTTTTTTTTGAAAGTTAATGATTCTTGTGCAGATATAAGGACTATGAGGAATAACTATAAGAAATAGAGAAAAATCTAATATAAGCAATATTAAAGCAAATTTAATAAGCGGGACCTTTCCACCCCCCCTCCCACCCCTAGCGTAAGGTGTAAACATCACCACTTTTAGTATGTTTACCTCCTAACTATTTCCAACACATCCCCGATGAAAATAACTAACCTCTTCCAAACCCTCTATAATCATGCATTGACTGGACTAAGAACCATATTTGCAAGACCATGGTAATTTATTCTTCTCCTTCGCCATTATTAATCCCGTGCTATACAGGGTCGGCGTAGATGGGGGGGATACTTGATTTGGCTGGCTGGGGAATTTCAGGGTGGCGGATGCACCTGTCGCACCTGGCGTGTGATTAATGATGATATGGGAGTGAATGATGATGAGTGAATATTGGGGTGGAATTATAGGCAGAGGAAATGGAAGAACCCCGAGAAAACCTGCCGCGAATACCGCTTCGTCCACCACCTCGGATTCTACTTGGATCGGACCGGATTTCAACCGCGTCCCCAGAGGTAGAAGGCGAGTGCGTTAGGCACTACGCCACGGGTCGCCCGGCAAGACTATGGTAAATTCACTTATCAATATTATTTATTATTTATTTTATGTCTTTTGGTGAGGTTCAGGCCAGCAGATCTGCTCTTCCACCTAATCGTTGGACGTGGATAAGGGAATTGGAAAGGAGACATGTTGGGTTGCCAGGAAACTTATGGTATCGAACCGACATTTGTCTGGAGTAGGTGAGGGAAATACCAGCTGAAAACCTCACCTAGTTCGGCCGAGCAGGGTTTGAATCCACTCTCTTTCGCTCAGCCAATGGGATCGTTGAAGCGAAGACGTTACTACTAGACCATCGCTGTCGGTGGTCTATTTTGCAAGGTTCTCTATCGAGTTGTCGCTGTCTGTTATTCTCTAGTGCTAATACAAAAGTCATCAAAATTGTCCAATAATAACAGCAAAAATGTAACCAAATCAGAAATTCAGTTTTAATCTTTTTATGGAATTCGTGTGCTGGATCATCAGATTGCCACGTCGAACCTGCAGTCCAAAAGTCTCCGGTATTACGCTGCTCTTTCAACAATTAATAATGAGAAATCTCATTAATTGACAAATTAATTAATTATCAGTATATCGACTACTGCAAGATAATGAAACATACCAGGAATATCCCAAGATATTTAGAATAATACTATTATTCCCTTGAATCTATCAGTAAAGATAAAGCAGCACGGGTAACATGAGAAGAGAGTTCTGACATAAAGTGTTAAAGGCTTCGCGCAAACTGGTGATACTACTGCCGTACGACTCCTTTATGACACTTTGTCGGTGGTGTGCGCAGTACTGTTGAACTCAATGTTCGGTTCGACAGTCGTACGATTTGTCGACTGCGTACTCGTGTTCGTCACGTGTACGCAGTCCCATTGCTACCAACGGCCATTAAGATGGTGGGTGTGGTAGCCCTCCCGTACGTCCCCATAATAAGATGTATACAAGTTTGGCAACAATTTGTATCCCTTACAATGTAGTGGCTTCACAGCATTTCATATCATTCAAAATCGTATTACGTAACAATTTCATCGTCGCTTATACAATGGGATTCGAATGTTCAGCAAAATCCTAGTAAATCATGACAATTTACCTGTAAAACGCCTTTGTGTATATTTTTATGTTTTACAACCATATTGCTTTTTATGCAAGCAATAAATAATTTGCGCTTGTATTAACTACCCGTTTTCTCTCTTTGGATGATTGTTACTCTTTACCTGTCAATATGGTCTGACAAATTTACATTGTACACCTACTGATAGTACGCTCTATGATTCGATACATCGTATGGTATATCTGCCGAGGAATATTTTTACCGCATGTGCAACAGCACGGAGCTAGCTATACAATTTCAAGGATCAGTAGATTATTTTTTCTTCTTCATGAAATGTATGGGTTTTACACTAAAAACGAGCTACGGAATTTCATCGTTACTTCCATTCAATGTCCTCCTCACAATGTTCCCTTTTGGGAATATATAATTTCAATTTTGTTTCTGTAGATACAATTACACGTTTGCTAAAGCTTGGTGATTCCTCGTAGGGAAACGTAATTAAAGGTAGCTGGCTTAAAATCAAGCAACAATCATTATGATGTGTCAATCCATATATACATTACATCATCACATTTAATTGGCTGAAATGGTAATAAAAATATCACAAAGTAGACATATAGGAAATTCCAGCAATGAAAGGAGGTCGAGTCAATTAAGTGAAGTAAATAATTAAAGGTGAAACAGATCGATCCACTTTTGTATCCTTTTCATATATCCAACAAATGAGACATCAACGCCTTGTGGATTCAACTAAAGCAAAGCTTTCGGAACTAAAAACATACACAGAGAAAGGCGAGCGACGCTTCATTGCAGTAGAATTGGGAATCCCCTGCATAAAGTAGCGCCGGAAGTTCCGACGGCGGCCGTGGCAAACTTCCAGCGCTGGCTTCGCGTCGCTAATTTCCTGATTTGGAGCGCGTCGAGCACTTTACAAAGTTGAAGACGGATGGTGGTGGCTGCCAACCACCGCCGTCACCAACTCAGTTTCGGCACCAGATACCATTCGAGTCGGTGTAGTTCTGACTGGCAATTGAAAAAAAATACAATAAACCAAGGTACAAGAAATTTACATACACGACACATTTTAACGGAGTACGTTTCGAAATTTCGTCAATGGGACAGGGTTTGATGCAAGTTTTAGCTAATACGGCAATCCAGGGATCGTAGATGTACTTCAGTGCGTGGCTTCGTTCAAAAAGAAAGGAAGTTTTCGGTTGAGATTAAAGACCTGAGGCCGCTTCCTCTCTATTCCTCTTCTTCAGTTACAGTCCGAACACTGGTTTGAACCATCTGGAGGTGTGAAACCCAGTCTCTCTGAAACATGTTTTTTTAAATCGGGAGTAACGATGATAAGGGTGATTATGATGCTTAGATGAACTAATGATGGTATCCCGTCAATCTTACCTCGCACGGGATTCGAACTAGATTCTTTGGCTTCAGGAAGGACCTCGACCTCAAACCAACAGAGTCGGATTCCCTCGCTTACTCTCGACGAATATCGGTTCCTCCACCCACCCTGGAATATTTCCTTCCGTACTGTGGTTCTTAATCCTCCAAAATCTGTTTCAGTGGATTCGACCTCATTACGCGATAAGAAAAGACATGAAATGAAATAATTCAGAAAACGTTGTTCAAATGAATCGAGATTCTACGCTGCTTTTGATTGATTTACTCAAATTTTCAATATCAATGATGCCACTCATAGGGACAACGCCTTAACGCGTATACCATTGTTAGAAGAGAGAAATGCAACTAACAATGTGGTCTCTTACAAAATTTGTAGAAATTGGGAGTGGTTTAATTAATTAACTAGTTCATCATAGAAAGCGTCTCTCAAAGTAAGCATGAAAAATAGATGCAAGCAATTAATTAAAATTATAGACAAATAAAACCTACTAAAGATACATTTGAGTCTTCTTTCAAGAATTTTTCGCTTGAAACGGTCTCTGTCTATATCTCCAAATTACAGATACTACAGCCTAAAGAAATTACAAAAATTCTTAAATGTATAAACAAAACAAGATGATTTCAATGCAGTGTGTGTCATTTTCAACATGTTGTTGTAAACCTTTTTCATGTGAATCACACAATGTCAATATCATTGTAAGTTTTTTAATTGTTAAATTTATTGCAATTTTACGTCATTACGCCATTTTTCCGTTCTTAATTTTTGCAATTATTTGTGTATTCTTTGGGGGTAAGATTGAAAATATTTGCATTACGATTCCATTCAAAAAATGGGGAAATTATTTTTTTCTCGGGATGCTGCCTAACAGCGCGACCGATGTATCGGTCAAACGTTTTAGTCACTAGATATATACTTCAAGTGCTACCGCAATATTTGCAATTCCTTAATTTGCAATGGGTCACAAAGATACTGAAGCTTTTACGAAGAAGGACATGCTTCGGCATACGTTGAGTGTTTGATAACTTGTGTTATGAATTTAATAAAACTACTCATAATCGTTGATATTACAGCTTCTATACTGTAAATTTCACGTTTTCCAACTTTCAGACGCGCAATATTAAATTATTGGAAAGAGTTTTTAATAATTTCCAAAATATCTTCGTAGTTTAAAACCTTTGTAATATTGTTTTCAAGAGATTTATTGAAAGCTAGATTCTGAGAACCCTCTACTCAAATGAGAAATGGAGAAGGAAGGAGAGGGTCTCACTTTGAAACGTTAGTTGCAAAAGCTTCCGGCAGGTAGCGGACGATAAGAGCAGAATTTACGCTTTGACCCTGTAGAAACTTGGAAGCCGTGTTCCCTGCAGTTATTCTCTTCCCACGTAAACAATGAAGACTTGTTCAAGTGCAAATGCTCACCGTCGTTGTCACAAGGGATGGAGGACGAATCTCGTACGTCAACTGTCACTTCCCTTTGTTTCACTTTGATATTCATTTATTTTGAAAAAGAAAAAAGAAAAAGGAAATCAGAAATCTTTCCAGAAATAAAATTTTTCAGTATTTATATAAATATTAATTTAAATAATACATGATTTTTCATTATTTTACTTTAGAATTAATTTTACATCATTTTGAGAATGAAAAATTAGAGTGTTCTTATACGACGGTAATGGAAGTATTAAAAAAATGGATCAGTAAGAAAAGAGTGCACCAGGAGTAAGATCGAGATAAACCCACGAACAAAATGTTGCGCCGCTTTCCTTTCCTTTTTACACGCCGCGTTAATATGGGTCCATTAGCGAGGCGAGTAGTCGCTCCGTTTCGTTGCACTCGACTCGCCTCAACTCGGAGCGTTTACACAAATCGAGTATCGAAGTGAGTAACAACTCAAGCAAGATCACCATCAGTGCTGTGAGATGGAAAAGTTTCATTAATTTATCAAATATCGTATGAAATCAAATTGAAGAAATGGTGGAAGAAGACGAAACCAAAATAACATGGTGTCGGGACTGGCTGGCACAAAGAGAATATGCTGCGGGGGTGGGGGCGTCTTCTAAGTTAATCAGAGAATTGAGGTTAGATTATCCTTGGGAATATAGAAAGATGTTGAGAATGACGCCCGAGAAGTTCGACTGCTTGTAGGAATTTGTGACCCCTCTTATTCAGCGTGAGGATTCTTTGATGAATATTTGAGGTTTTGATGAAAATTTTGAACTGTTTACAAAGTATTAAAATACATTCAGTTCTAATAAAGGAACCTTTTAGTCTCAAGATGTTTCAAAAGACAAGCACATTCTTTGATTTACAAAATGAACGATTAAAATGCAGTGGACAAATATGCGAAATGTTGTATTATTATAACTAAAACTTTTCCGATATTTGAAACATTACTTATAATTTATCATACTTAACTAATATAATAATTGACAATAGTTTTTGGCACAAATTAACATTTGTAAAATCATTTCTTAATGGGAAATATTAGAATAAATTTTAGAATGCTATATTTTAGAATATAAATTGTTTTAGCGTTAAAAAATGGTACGTAGGTGCAATTTTCATGTACGATTTTTTACTAATTCTACATATTATTACGAGAGCTACGTCCTGCCTCATCTTCCTGTAAGGGACAACGAACCAGTCACGATATCCAAGATCTGGGAATGGGGGTAGGAGAGTTCTGAGGCGAGGCGAGTGACGTTCTCGACCGTGGAGAACCATTCGACTCACCACGCCAATCCCTATAGAACTGTACTCGACTCGCCTGAATCAGTTTACACTAGCCTTGCTGCTCGAATCGTACAAAAGCGGCTTTATTGCTGAAACACATGGGTCAGTCTTGATTCTCCAAGTATAATACGAGTTACCAGTAATCCAAGAGAACATGGAAACCAAGTGTCATCTACCAAGCATCAATGCACTCTTGCTCAGGCCATTCCGATATTACAGAAAACCTCGGTTCTCATTTCGCATTATAATTCAAGAAACCCTTATTCTCGCTTTAAGTAAAAACCTGCTTACGGACCTACTCTCCATTAAAATCTATTACTTCATGGAAAATTGTATCAAAGAAAAAATTTTACCTATCGATACAGTAATTTCAATACAATAATATGTATTTTGGTGATCCTTCCTACATATTTCTTACATACCGATTCAACCATCCCTCAAAAAGATCTGGATATTATAGAAGGAACAATAAATGCAGGTTACTGGTACAACAAGATCTCTATCTCTGAAGAGATGATTAAAAATTAAATATTTATTTTGGAGTGAAATGCTAGAATTTGTGTAGTTTACCAACAGTGTGTCATCACCGCCATAATCAGACTATAATCCTGAATAAGGTTAAATAAGAAATCCAGTCTCAGGAAAATGCTTAATAATAGTTTTGTAGATGAATTAATATTTTGTTTAATGTTATTGTATCTGTAGTTTGTAATATAAATTTTATTTGCTTTAAACTAATATTTCCATTCGTTAAATTATTTCTGTGAAAACATCGTAGAAGACGAAATCCCAATGAAACATTTTCTCACTTTGAGCAAATTAATTTAAAAGATTTCTTTGGTGGGTGATCATTTCATTATAGAAAGAATGTTTTGATCCTTTTGGTCACTTCATTTTACTGATACATCTTTCACGTGTACTACAGGAGTAACATAATTCATCACACTATATAAAAGAAGAATTTCAATTTTTGTCGAAGGTAAACCTAAAACTTTCAGCTGCCGGAAACTAACGAACAATACACGTGGTTGAAGGAAAAAATAAAGACGAATTTTAATGCACTTTGCTCCCTAAATATTGACCACATAATTTTAAAAGAAATATTGAAATTGCCATAAAATTAGCATTGTGGTGAACCCTTTGACTTTTTTCGTTTAGGATAATGCTCGTTGGAATTCTCGAAGCTTGTAAAATAATCTTATTTGTTTAATTAATTTAGGTGTTTTACTGATTTGAATAATGCGCTTATTTTGTGAAGATACGGAATATAATAATTAGCTTGCTCCTTTTTAGTTTCATTTCATTCTTTGAGTTTTGTTTATTATACATTAGTAATGTCATTATTGTCGAATGGATGATACGCGTAATCAAATTTGTTTGTTTTCAAAGCGATAAACCAAATCATAGGAAAGGAAAATCTTCCAAAGAGAAAATCAGAACAAAGTTTTGTTGTTTTTGAATCACGTTAAACGTTGCGAAACTATCCCAAAATCCAGTGTTATTAACCGTGCAATTCACGTACAGGAAAGCATTCTCCTAGTTCCACTATTTCCAAGGACAGTTGAACGCGTGCCAGGAAACGGAGGAATCTTACAGGCACTTAAACTCTATCTCGAAGAAACATACGAGAGTCGACAGGAAGGTGCGAGAGGGAGCAAAGCAAAGATGTTGCGTTAGTTTGCAGAGTGCGTGTTTGAGCATTACGTCACGACAGGAGCGCAACAAGCAGCTTCATCTACAGAGACACTTCTTATGATAGGACANCCACCCACCCAATTGGACCTGAACTCTTAACAGTTAAAATTTAAATTGATAAATGGCATACTCTGTAACAGTGTCACCAGGTTAATAATTGTTATTAGTTATACTTGTTATTGTTATTAATTATACCAGATTGTTACTTATTAATTATTTATGTGATGAATTTTATTTCAAGGTAATATTTATACAAGTTGTGTTGTAAAACCTAATTTTTAAATAAAAATTCTCCCCGGTTNTGTTTTTAATACATCCTATATTCAGGTAGATATTACGGATACATAATATGACAGGACGGAAAATGATACAGAAACACATATTCCATCTAAATGAATCTGAAGGTTCATAACTGTCCAGGTCACGTGAGATAGATTTGAGATCAGATGATAGGGGAATTAATTAAGCATCAGCACAATTAATTAAACTGTAATATATATATATATATATATATATATATATATATATATATATATATATATATATATATATATATATATACAACACACGCATGGGGCGAAATGTGTGTTGTTATATATAAGTTTTAATATTGTATATAATGTTACAGTTTCTAGAGTTTTAAATATTTGACAAGTGTTGTTGATATGCACGAAGAGAAGAAGAACAAATTATCTGCAATGAAAGGTCATTTTTACTTTCAACGTAATGTATGTTTGTCAAAAAAGGGAAAATCTCTACACATTTTCAAAAAGTTGTAGGGCCCAGCACTTGCCGT
Organism: Laupala kohalensis; assembly: GCA_002313205.1. Classification (NCBI taxonomy): domain Eukaryota; kingdom Metazoa; phylum Arthropoda; class Insecta; order Orthoptera; family Trigonidiidae; genus Laupala; species Laupala kohalensis. The sequence goes on along the minus strand of NNCF01126349.1, from coordinate 780,443 downwards.
TCGAGAGTCATTTTCTATATTACCCACTTTACTTAATCACAATTAAAATTTTCTTCAATCAACAAAATTTTTCAAAATCAAATCCGATTTAAATATAAAGTTCCATTTTGAGAATAGAATTTAAGAAAGTGGAGATGACAAAACCTACGTTGTTCCGTTTTGTTGAATCAACCAACTTACACTTCAGCTTGGCAAATTGTGAAATGCGCACTTAACATCCTTCACTTATGCAAAATTAAATTCTAGAAAATTATCCTTAATAATGCAAAAACTTCAATATGAACTTGCAGATATGTGTTCCTTCAATAACGCAGATCTACCTCCCACTTCTTTAAATCACGTATACCATAGTCTCAAGAACTTCAGCAAGTCCTTTGTGTAAAAAAAAAACTGCACAAGATGATTTCATTCCAGCGTATGTCATTTTCCACATAATTTAGTAACCCTCCTTTTTCATACGAAAATGTCAATATTATATCACTATTAATAGTTACATTTCATGCCATTTTTACGGCTTCATTTATTTTCTCCATTCTTAATTTTTGTTGTTATTTCTATATTACTTGAGATTGAAAATATTTTTGTTACTATATATTCCTCCGGAGCTTTACACCATTTTAGAAATCTGTAAATGCATGATTTATCGGGTTGCAGCCTTACAGTGAGACCAATGTATCGGTCTAACGTTATAGACTTTCGAGTATTACCGGAATTGCAATCCCTATTGTGTGGGTCACAACATGCTAAAGCTTTCGTGAAGAAGGGTATAATGTGAGTAATCGAAAATTTGTGTTATGCATTTCATTGCGAACTGCTCGTATTGCTTAACCCGTTGATGGAAGGTAGGTGAATAGTACACATACACGCTTAAGCGGTCTCGGAGGCCCGCTACTTACAAATCACATAAATAACATGCGGAGAATTTACAACAAGTCAGTAAATATTTTAGATGAAGTTATTTAATCTATTGTAATATTAATTTTCACAAAAATCAAGAAAGTTACTTGCAATTATTACCAACAATTAAATTTTCTGAACGTTCTTTACGAACACTTCTGAAACATTCGCTGCAAATGACCTTGGTCTTTCTCTCCCTACAATTAGGCTGCATCTTTGTGAAAACAATATAAACACTGGGTGCCGCTACATCTATTATATTGTAAAAGTCCCATTTGGTTGTTGTTGTTGTGAGCAATAACTCTCTAATGTAATTTCCTCTTGTGTATAATTTTGAGTTCAGCGGATATTTCTTGTTTGTTTGATTGCGGAGATCCCCAAAATTGTTAGGCATCGACGTAGAAAGAAGTCCGTTGTCACATTTTAAACACCATTATAAAAAAACAGTCGCATTAGTTCTTTCATTCTATTTCCTGACAGATCTTTCGCCACCGGTTCTTCTTTTTTTTCCGCCAATCAGAGCAAAACAATTCTCTGCGACCAGATCTTTACACTGTACTTTGTCCGCTTATTCGGCATGTACGTTCTGAAACGGTAACTAGGATGCCAAGGAATTGTTCATAATTCTCTTACTGGAACATCGCGTTATTTCGAAAACACAACACAAATTACAGCCCCAACTGTGGCTCAGGTGGTAGTGTTGTCGCTCATCACCAGGTCTTCCCGGGTTCGATTCTTGATGGGGCCAGAAAATTTGTAGCTTTCCACATTAATGACCTAGTTCAATAAGCTGTGACTACTGAAGAGCAAACCTTCTTTCCTCAATCTAGCTCCTCCTAGTATCAATAACTCTAACTACTTCTACTTACCCCTCCACGCGGGCCAAGTTGCTGGTAAACCCAACTAATCGGCACACCTACTAACAATGGGCCTACCACTCAACTCCTATCGCTCCATGCAGATAAGCTTTAATAGCACGCTACATTTCCCATTTTACAAATATATATAAACAAATTGCGACAACAAGAAATGTATCTAATTCTGCTTTCGTCAATGTGCACCATAGTTTTTGTCTATCAGCAAATACATTTACCCTCACGTATGACGCAGTGAATGATTTCTTCCTTCATTTCATCGTCCATAAATAAATAAAAGTCTTCTAAAGGCGAAGAAACCACAATCCCTGGTACCTGGTAGTCCTGGGCTTTTGCGAATTACGTTACGCACCAATATCTGTGAAGCAGAGGTCCATGAGCGCTTCGTTCTTATCCAATTTTGCAATTCAGAACATAATTCAGCGTGATATCAAGGAAACTATTCTGTATATTTCTTACTGACCATCAAGGCAAATGCGTGGATACGTCTTCTCCACTACTACATCTGTTACTACTAGTTTCTTGTGCTCCCATGTTTACCAGTAAGAAAATGCACTCTTTCTTGAGAATCAGACACCCATGACTCATTATCAATGCCATCATTATTGTAAGAATGTTACAAAACTACAGTGTTTTTCGGTGAAAGTAATTAATATAACGAAGCACTGTCAACCCAAAAACCTCTCTTTTGCAAAACTTCCTGAAAAAATAGCATTGCTGGCCCCCCGGATAAGATTGGCCTTAGCGAGCGCTTTAGTGGAAAGTACGCCTACCTAAAAGAATCACCAAATTTCTAGGAAACTATTTGTTACTTACTACTCTTAGAGAATTACCAACAATAAAACAGTGTTGAAAGATGTCGAGAAGCTACGATAGTCATAAATGAAAAAATCTGATTTATTATATANCGTTTTCCAACTTTCAGACGCGCAATATTAAATTATTGGAAAGAGTTTTTAATAATTTCCAAAATATCTTCGTAGTTTAAAACCTTTGTAATATTGTTTTCAAGAGATTTATTGAAAGCTAGATTCTGAGAACCCTCTACTCAAATGAGAAATGGAGAAGGAAGGAGAGGGTCTCACTTTGAAACGTTAGTTGCAAAAGCTTCCGGCAGGTAGCGGACGATAAGAGCAGAATTTACGCTTTGACCCTGTAGAAACTTGGAAGCCGTGTTCCCTGCAGTTATTCTCTTCCCACGTAAACAATGAAGACTTGTTCAAGTGCAAATGCTCACCGTCGTTGTCACAAGGGATGGAGGACGAATCTCGTACGTCAACTGTCACTTCCCTTTGTTTCACTTTGATATTCATTTATTTTGAAAAAGAAAAACAGAAATAATATTTTTATAACAATTCATATCTTTTTCAAAAATAGCAATTCTTTTAATTTGAAAACTTAAAACCACTAAATTTTATGATCTGAATCTGATTGATCTCTGTCTTACCATCTCAGATTATTGAGATAGATTCAAATAGAAATATGTGAATAGCAAAGCATCATTTAAATGGATCTGATACGATATTGTGACGCTTTATGCTATGATATAAACACGTACATTTGTACAAAAAGAATCATTATAAATATTTGGTATAGTTATAGAATATATATTTTGAATACAATAAAATATTTATTAGAGAAAAAAAATTCTGTTTATAAATTTTCTTGTCATCGAACTTCGTGAAAATATGTGAAACATCCAGGAAGAAGCCAATTCAAACTCGTTGGTGATTCTGGGTGAGTTCAGCTTGTTAATCAAATAATACAATAAGGGTTTAATCAAACAAGAAATTCTCAAAACTAAATTTAATATGTTTTTATCTTCTATTTGCAAAACAAAAGAGATTAACACTCATGTGAATAAAGGTAAAGGAAGACTTTGTATCTTTCTTCTTCAACTTCTACTGTTCATTTCTGTATTTTGTTCTTTGTATGTATGTATGTATGCATTTAGTTTCGGACCACGAATGACGAGTGCCAATGAGGCTCAGTTTTTGTGTGAGTTTACTCACTAGACACATCGTGAATTTTACCGAGATCGGAGGAACAGCGTCCAGATAGAATCCAGATTGCTGTATTACAACGGCGGTTGTTAGCCGAAATTTTGTTCATTGAATGAAGAATATTCATATATGAATTACTGCTAGATGAAGAAACCGTTTTACATTTCCTTTGAGAAGTTTCAATGAACACTTCCAGTTTTCTGGCTGACAAGGTTCGTATGATGTTTGTTAAGTTCTTGTGGATCTTGAATATGAAACCTGATTGAAGGGGATATGTTGTGGTTCTATAGCGTAGCAGATTTAACTAATGTTTTGAAGTCTGGTTTGATGTGCAAGATATTCTAAAATTTGTGCAGACTTATTTAAGGTACCTAATGATTTCAAAACGAAGAATAATGAGTAAATATAAACTGTATAAATATAATTATAACTTACAATGAGTTATTTAGTACGCAGTCATTTTCCAGTAACACAATTCAAATTGCGTTTGGATTTCGTCTTAATTGTATAGTGTTTGGATTAATATTTCTCTATGTATTATATTTATTGTAAAAAAAACATTTTAATACCAATTTGTATGTATGAAGATGCATATAATTGCATCGTTTGTACCTGATAACTATAAATCCGGTTGTCTGGGAGAGGGTTGATGAAGGATGGGTGCGCACAGAATTCCTACAACTGTGTTAAGCTCTCAACCTCCACCAGAAATAGCGTTCAGTTCCGAAAAAGAACAACAATCGTGATGTGAAAAACCAACCGCATAAAAAAACATGTGATTCTCGGAAGTATAGCAAATAGTCAAAGTGAATGCATTATTTGGAAATTATCCGTAAGTAGAGGCCAGATTTATCTTTAGAAACAACCTTGCTTATGATTAGTGTCTTCAATCAGTTTTTCCAATCATTTCTTTCGATATTGTTCCGACAAGCTAAAATTTAGAAATGTTTCCCGTTACTTTTTAATGAAAAATAATATTTTGAAAGAATTACAAACATTCCTCGATTAGACGCTAAAAATGTTAGAACAAAATGTCTTTAAGGCTGTACTTATGAATACAGTTTATTATTATAAGACCTTGTACATTTATCATTGATCACGGAAAAAGAAATTTTTTTAAAGCATCGTTGTCATTTATTTTATTCCTTATTTTTTAATTATTGTTGTAATATTACCGTGCAATATTTTGATACATTATTTCTTTCTCTGCTTTCCCATCACAAGTAGTTAAATCTACTTACGGCGGTTTTTTGCACACTTCGCCAGGTGAATGTAGATTTCACGTGCGTTTCACAACAATTATTTCGAAAAAAAGGATAAAAATTGGAATAAAATATTGTGGGGTTGTGGGTACCTTCTGAACACCCTGTATTTGAAAATGGAAAATCTAGTGAACAAATTACATCGCGAGTTTTAGTATCGTTGTTAGTTTCTGTTATTGAAGCGAGTTTTTTTAAAATAAATGTAAGATAGAATTTTAAAGAGCAGTAGAGTTTTAGAAGACAAGTTCTGAGCTCTATGTTTGTCAGTTGGACCAGAGAAGTCAACAAAGTCTTCAGTGAACCATTTGTCTTCCACAATACTCCCCTCCTCTTCCCTCACTCGGAACGGTGCATAGATGTGCGCGATGAGGTGCGGGAGCGGATGGGGCGGATGCTTAGATGGAACGTCCATTGGGAGTGGGACGAGGGGGAGCATTCTGGTGAGACACCGGAGCATTCAAGCGGAGAGAGTAATTACGCGGCCCCGCCTTCAATTGTCTCGGCGGCTCTCTACCGCTGCCACCAGTTACGCGACGGCGGCGCGGCGGCGGGCGGCGACCGAATTTCCGTTGCCGTACTCTCAGCGTTCCCTCTCCCACACACATACGTCTCTTGAGACTCTGTTAGGGGTGTGAAAGAGGAAAGAGCAGGGAGGATCTCACCCTTAGAATGCGACTTCATTTCCTTAGTGTATTGTCTCTCAAAGTGGGGCACATGGAATCCGGGTTTTAGGAGGAGCGCGATAAGGAGGTGTATGCGGAATGAGACGTTCTAGATTTCAAGTCGGTATGTCTATTCGTTGATCTAGTATATCAATATATATTATTGGAGAGAGCGAAATGAATATTTGATGTTTAGATAAGCCTTTATTCTGAAGTAGAGAAACGAACAATTCAAAACCCGAAGTCATCCTGGTCTCAAGTTTTCTCCTATCTTCCTTCCGTTAGAGGCGGATTTTCCATGGGCCGGAATGTTATTTATACTTGTACAATTATTTATCTGCATATAATATCTCAGAACAATTCATTTTAGAATAATAAATGGATAACAGCACGTATTTATTAAATAATTTCTTTTATAAATATTAAATCCGCGATTCGTTGATATCGCTGTAAGTGCCAAAATATAAAGAATGTTATACGCGATTTCCAAGAAACGCATATAGGACCGACTAAAGACTACAACACTTAATAAGTATCATATTTCTCGGCGTTATTTTAAAAAAAATATTTGAAAAGAAAGAAAAAAAGTAATATTACCGATTTTCCCTTCTATACTCGTATATCCATAATGCCTCCCAACAATATTCACGGCCAAATTATCTTTTGATCGTCATAGCATTGGACTACAGACCAACTACCACAGCATTAGCGTAGCAAAGAAGAACGTTTTTCGCGAAAAAAAATATTTTGGCACTTTGAACATTTTTCATATACATGCCTTCAAAATATTCTTTAGAATCCGTCTAATTCACAAAAAATCTCATAGTAGAACTTCAGAGCGAATAATTTATTGTATTCATTGGCAACTTGACCATTTCAACATCTCAAGTGCGATGAGAAATGAGAGAGATCTAAGTACTATATTTGTTGGAGCGATAATATTAAACAAATCTCCCTCTATATGATTCCTCTAAAACAATTCATGAGATGACTCATCTCGTCTCGTTTCGGTTCAAGCATCTTTCTCCTAGTTTCTCTCACTGCCCCTTTGGATTCCAAAGTTCCGAGGAAAATGTTAAAAGAATTTATAAGTCGGCAACCTATTCATGTACCGAAGCAGAACACCGAAGCCCATATTTTGGAGAGAAGACCGTTCATAAATATGCATAAGACTCAATCTAAAGTTTCAAAGAAAAGGCGTAGGAATTTTTGGGAGAAAGCGAGCGTTTGGATCTCAAGTAAATTCAGCAAACCGGTAAAATAGCTTCGCCGAATTTGTTCACCGAGGAACGTATAGGGGAGAGAGGGGTAAATACAACGAATAGTATAATATTGAAGTTTTGGGCTCATATCACGTCGTGATATTCAATTAAAATTTGTCTACATAGAAGATCCAAACTATACTTCTATTTATGTATAGAACAAATTTTTTTTAATTTTTAAAAATTGTTATTCATTTTGTTGCAAAATATTAATTTCAGGTATTTTGATACGGAAACATAACTCATTTTGGAGAAAATTTACAACATAAAATTTTGAGCCAATTCTTACAATAATCCCATTAATTATTTAATCTGTTACTACTGGAATTAATTATTTTGGGCTTCTAATAGGTTTTTTATTAACAGATTTCTGATAGACAAAGTGAGGTAGTGAACAGAGAAATAATAACATTGTAATTATTTCTTAAATCTTGTTGCAAATATGTTTTAGGGTTAATTGAGGGCAGTGAATTTTTTATTTGAATCAATAAGGGGTAATAAGTCACATCACTATAAACATCACAACTAGTTACAAAGACACTTTATTTTTACTTTTATATTTTGAATCAACTTGTTAGAGGTATGTTACAAATATAGTCACTGAAACTACTTGGCTTTTACTAGCTGATACATCTTCCCGTCATTACAACTTCAAAATCGTAATTACCCCACGCCTCCCAGTTTTGTTTTTGTAAGTATATGTCATTACATTGTAGAAATTATCGTTCTTTTATATAATAGCCAGGTAATACATGGAATAATGTGAGAAGTTAGAATTTGAATTTTTGTGATAGTATAAGCATCGTTTCCAGTTTTCCTTGTGCTCACAGTTACCCCATTCTCCCCTAAATGTGCATAGTTTGAATAGAAGGTCACTTATGAAACTCGAGGCGGGCTATAAATGTTTTTACATTCCTTCACTACATTTCCCGCATTCGTTCGGAGAATCTGTTTTTTTTGTCTTTTCGTCAGGTCAAAGCGCTTCTTTATACATTTTATACTCATCATTCGATATACTTGCGCAATACTTAATAATTTAATACTATCAACAACAGTGATGTACAGCGATAATATAAAATATTCTCCTTAGAGTGCGGGGCATTTTTAATATATTTGTGACAAATTATTTTGAATTGGTATGGATCCAGAATAATTCGTAACATAATTCTATTTCGCTATGTACACCATTATATTTATATAAGTACTAAAATTAATACCCTTTTTACTTTAAAGCCACTTTTATCATAATCGAATATATATTTTAAGATTATCAGTTTAATGACTGAATACAAAAGAGGAACTTAACTCTTTGATGGGAGCAAAATTTTGTCTCACCTCAACGGACCTTTTCTTTTTTAATGTCTTGTTCTCGAATGTTCAACATCCGAAAACCCAAGAGGTTAGGCAACTCAGAATGTCTTATCGCATACCACCTAGATAACCCCATGTCACAGAGGATTGATTTTTGTTGTATGGTAGAGATCTATTTCTATAGCAGTTTTTTTCTTCAAGAAATCGAATTGAGGCTGCGAATAAAACAAGACAAGTGTAGAGACAATTTTAATCGTATCATATCTATCTGAACAAGGTAAGTGGCAAATTTCGTACTGGTCATCTTCTCATTTTATTTGACCTAATCCCAAAAAGAAGATAAAGAAACTATAAAAAGTCGTCAAAACTCTTGCAATTCTTTTCACAATTTAATACCCGTGATCGTATAAGAAGATTACAGCAACCCGTATTTTTCTCGTAAGTCAGGAAATCGCTCCAGATCCAAATCCCATTTCGAACTTCCACTGATTACGAAATCCACGGACAGTTTCTTGTGGAATCGTCTGCCTTCCATACAACTCCCCGCACATACATGAAAGAAGTCCCAAGCATCGTCATCCTCTCAACGCTCAAAGGGTGCTGGAGGGCTCAACGGATCAGTGCAGATGGAGAAGGGCAATCGCCCTTCGCCGACTCTTTACGACCTTTGCCCCTCTGCCCCGCGTCTTCCGTGCTACAGTGCCCACGAGATAACACCGCTCGCGAACCGCCTGCTATAATCCCGACCACAAACATTTCTTAAACTTTTTTTTGCTTCTAATCGATCAACGCAGTAATTAATAAGTTTAATTTTGAACAACTAGCTTTCATGTGGACAACTATCTATACAAGTGCGAACTAAGATGAACATACTTTTCATACCATAGTGAGTCAATGTTTTTAGAAATGTATCCCCACTACTTCTCAAGGTCATGCGCGCAGATAAAGCGTCGACACTGTACCAGCACGAAGACTAAGTGACAAGGGGTGGTGGAACGGAGGATAACTACACAATTGATCAATTTACACAGTCGACTACAAACTCTTTTCGATATCGTTTATATATATATATATATATATANATATATATATATATCTGTATGTGTGTACGTGAGTGATGACTACGCTGCCACACCAATGATCGCAACCATACCTGACAATTTCCCCCCCTCAAAAATCGTTTTCAAAATGCACAGAATTAGTGAAATAGGATATATAAAAAGTATTGACATGAAGTTTAAAATATATCGTTGTCAACAAATTAGAAAAAGAAGAAATATATTGTTTTCTTGGTTAGTTGCTTCCTAATCATACAATATCTATGAATCAGTGTTGTACTTACATACAGCATAACACGCAAAGCTTATCTTACTAATCTTTTGACATGCAAGGTTCAATAAATTAGTAATACTTTGAATCATTGAAACTTGTTGAAAACTTTGGTTGAGTTTTTCTCACGGTCATGTTCGATGGTTATAGTTGGAGCGGCACAACAGACAACTATTTTTCTGTATCAAGACGACAAAGGTGAAGCTAACGACAAGAGCTTGCAAAGGAGTCGGCGATTTCAAATATGCGGACAATTGCCCTCATCAATCATAAACATTTCAAGTAATAACTACCAAGTTATGATGGCAAAACAATCTTCTGAACCAATAATCTTTGTTTCTTCGACCTCATGATATAGTAATCTGTCGTGTTTTTTTGTCATAAAAATTCAACTTTAGTTTAATGTTTCACATCAACAACCTTTTGCCTTTTGTAATGTAATAAATATAATTTGGAACATTTTCTATCCCATGAACATTACTCAAGACTTAATGTTGTCACATGGTGGAAATTATTGCTTAATATTGGGAATACGAAGAAAGTAAAATTTTATTTTTATGATCAAACCTCTAAAAGGGACCAGCATTACTTAATATTCCAAACAATATCCTTAAGTATGGACGTAAAGAAACTTAGAAAACATAGATACACACCACTTAGAAACACACAACTACTCGAACATTAAAATCTCTCCAATCGCAACCTTAACATTGAAATCATCGAACTTGTGGCGTTCATGTTTTTTTCCCTTGTCTCTTTCCAATTATAAAGTCAGCTGTGAGCGCCACATCAGCAATGAACCGTCCACCAATAAAACAGGTGGAGCGATTTTATTTCACCTCCACGAGATAATTTCAATTAATTTAGTAATGTATAAATTAAATATTTTAATTGATGGTACTTATTCCAACCTTTATTTGAAAAAATAAAGAGGAATTTTAAATTTGAACAATTTAAGAGCTGGTCGTGAAAAGTGTTACAGCTTATTAAGCCTACGAAGATGACCGTTGTATTTGAAGAATGAAGGAAGCATGACTACAAATGCCGGAGAATAAAATTCCCTCAATATGTAAGAATTTACCCCCATTTTTCTTTAGGAGTCATAAACTGGAGATATGGTGAAAAAAATGGAGATCCTGAATGGTCGTAACTTAAATTTCATAATACCACGGTTAGTCATAAGACATGGGAAATGCAGAGAAAGATAACCCTCTACTCCGTTATTTTTCAAACATAAAATGCACAAAAAAATGAAATAAGACTGTGCCGGGGCACGGTTGTTAGTCTTTTAAGTGTCAGTGTGGGTAATTGGTAAATAAAAATATGTGTTCAACATAGTTTAACCGTAAAAAATTGCCACCCAATTACTGCAATGCGGTTGCAAATATATGTAAGTTTGTTATTAATTTAATATGTAACAACATATTTAGTGTGGCAACAAATTATTCTATACCATTCAGAAATTAAATTACAATAACATTTTATATAATAGAACCTAAATGGAAACTATTGATACTGCGACATACTAAGCCCCTCTGTGGCTCAGGTAGTAGTGTTCTAGCTCATCATTAAGACATGCCGGATTAAATTCAATGTGGGGACTGTTTGTAGCTTTTACAGCGTTTCTCATCAACATCCCAGTTCATATAGCTTTGACTACTGAAAAGCGAACCCTCCTTTCTCTATCCACCTCCTCCTAGTATCAATAACTCTATAAATAACAACCCCAACTAAACCAAGTTGTTGGTAAACCCAGCTAACCGACCCACTACCTACCTCCTACCTCCTACTTCCTAGCCCTCCTTCTAGATAAGCTTCAAGCTACATTTCACATTTACAAATACTACTATGACAAGTAATGACGATGATGATGAT
>NNCF01126349.1:714119-768605 GCA_002313205.1 Laupala kohalensis | reverse complement strand
ATATATATATATATATATATATATATATATATATATATATATATATATATATATATATATAACACTTAGAATAATAAACAGGAAACGATACATTTATTTTTACATTTAAAATTGCTTAAATCAAAAAATTAAAAATGATAAATACTAAAAACATTTTTATACTACGACAAATAAAACAGTGCTAATATTATATCCAACGATCAAAAGCTATTTGTATTCTTAATAATATTATGATTCACATTTGTATAAAAGATTTTTCATTAAAAAAAATTAACTTTTAAACTACAGGAAAGATCTAGATTACATATAATAAAAATACAAACTAAAATAATACATTTGAAAGTAATTTTAAAAGAATTGATATTAAAAGAAAAATGTAGCCTACTCAACATAAATCATCAATGATTTCATTTACCAGATTACTAATTTAACTTTAATTTATATTTTATGTTATTTTATTCTATTCAAAAAAGTTTGTTCGAACAAAGAATGGTGTAATAATTACACCGTGGTTTACATAAATAGGATCGACTAAGAATTGGGACAACAACGGAAGCAAGTTATTTAAAAAGATCAAAGACGAGAACTGACACCTTAGTGATCAGTAAAAAAAACTAAATGGAAAGTATTAAGTAATAAGAGAGTAACTGTTAAAAAAAGAAATTAACATGACCTCTGTTAATTAACTTTTAAATCGACATTATCTTTCGAATAAAATTAATATTTTGAAAAAAAAAAATTATAGTTTACCACATCTTGAGAATAAACGGTTATTCTTACTTTGAAATACAACATTATTAATTGTTATGTCTGTGTTTTTTTTATAAAAATTCTCTGTCTACACTAACGTACATTCTTTTTCTGAACTGCCTTGTTCTTTTGATAAATTATTTATGTAATATGTGATGAACACACTGTCAGTAAGGGTACAAATATTTGTTAAGTCAACTATTGCGACGTAAAGTATTGTTGTAACGTAAAAATGCGACGTATCTACAATTTTAGGAGTGACTTGTTTATTTCCACGTAACACTCAGCACCTGTGATTGGATAGGCAATTTCATCTCTTAATGAAGCATTGTTTTTCAGTTCGTTAAGAGTTGGAAATTGCTTCCTGTCTTCTCTATAAAATGCGTGGGATCGTCCCTTTTTCTTAATTATAACATAGCATCCCGCATGGTATGACTGCAGCTTTGGTTGCATTCTACACGAAATTCGGGGAGAGGAAACATGATATTTTATGTCACGGAAAACACACTAATTGGTTTCATGAGTGATACCTTAACATAGCATTTTTGTTAAAAATGTTTGACGAGGTAGTTATTCAATCTTGATATTGAGATAACTTTCTATTCATTTCTTTACAAAAATATTCCGAATACAGTGTACCATCAACATAATAAAACGGCAAGTATCTCATTTGTGACACAAATTTTGAGTGTTCAGCACATTAAATCTACATAAAAAATGTTTCACCGTTTTGGAATTAACTCAATGGTGTGCACAATCTCATTTTATTTTTACTCTGCACACTATAATAACAATAAATTTATTGTCAAAAAATAGATTGTAAAATAGAAAATCGCCCTATGTTTACCTGATAAGAGAAACATTTGATTACGAAATTGTCTAATTGGTTTAGAGAAAGTTATGTTAATTGAAGATGAACAGTACATTTAAAATATAAAAAAACAAGAAAAATTTTGCACTGAAACATCGAGTGTTGGGGCCAGCTGGAAAGCCAAAATTCGAATAACAGTTATGTTATAATAGCTTTGGTAATGCATAGATTGGTTCGTATCCCGGTCACGACGTCAAGTCGCGGTTAGAAACTATTTCATCATTGATGGCTGACTCTTCTGGCCTGGTTCACTTCTCATCACTTGAAAGGTAAAGAGTGTCTTGCAGTAGACCATCAAAAAGTTAAACGAATGATGTATCAACTATTAAAAAAAGGAATAAACAAATATACATTGGAACATTCACAAGTAAGGAAATTATATAAAGTTTCAGTAGTATAGTTGAATTGTGATGTTCATCACATTACCTCTGCTGTGCTAAGACTGTGACATAGTGCATGATAAAATGGTATATGATCTGATGTTCACGTCGACAAGGCCATATATCATGAGTATGACACTCATTCTTTCAGAATTAAAATTCCCGTGACCGTTAATAAATTTTATGACGTATTTATTAAGAAAGAACAAACCAAGAACGATTAACATATGTAAAATGAGTATTAGGCACATACGTATGATGTTCTTCTATCTTTTGCTACTCTCCATCGTGTGTCCCAACATTTGAGCATCTGTCCAAATTTTCCTTTCCACATGTATTAAGTCTTATTGTGCTGGTGTTTGAGGATATCGGTTGCAGAAGAAACATTTATAGAGAAAATTAGAGAAATTACAGCGATATTTTTAGTGAATTGGAGCAGATGTTATAAAACACTCTCTAGAAAAGACTTGCAAGTTTGCTATTGGAATTGCACCTTCAGAAATAAGAATTATGGTTCGTGGACTTCGAAATCGAATTAGGAAAGGAGAAAATATCACGATAAGTGGGACAGAGATAAGCAAGAAGATTAGAGGATGGAAAGGAAAATTTAGACATGTCACAGTCTTAGCACAACAGAGGTAATGTGATCAACATCACAATTTAACTATACTACGATTCTTGTTAAAGTGGGAAGCCACAGACTACCCTCACAAACACAAACTCCACGTGGTCATACGCAGTTTGTAACTGCACTTTTGACAATAAAGTTTATTTATTACTAGCAGGATTTCTGGTGGAACCCACGAACTATTGAATTCTTACACAGCGTCGCTACCATACCTATTGGAAATTATTACGATGCACCAATCATGAAACTACCTTATTCACGATTTAATTTGCATTACGTTTCCAGCAATTTCGAAAAAAAAAATCTTCTTTTGTTCTTTTGTGACCTGCTTCTCACATTGTTCGGAGACATATTTTCCCACATGTAGCTCTTTCAATTCCATTTCATTCAGACACGAAGATTTCCTGACACTAACCTCACAAATCATCAGCTGACTTACAAAATACAAAACGGTTTGCGAGATGCCAGTTTCCCTATATGGTTTACTACGTTGAAGTTCTCACCACTTTCTTTACTTCCCTGAGCAGCCATATTGAATTTTCTCTATCCACCTGTACATGAATCTTACCTTCCCTTCTTTCAGAAATGTTTTCAAAATCAAAGTTTGAAATAATGTTAAGCATTACAATATTTATAATGGTATTCCAAAACCCAAACCTTTGAGAAACTCTTCAACTGGATCTAGATTTTGACAAATTAAATGCTTCAGTAAGAGAAAATCAAACGGAGGACATTGAATGAGTGGTCATTACGCAAATGATGAGGTAGAGAGGTTTGTTGTTTATCACCAGGAGTGGGACACGAATATATATGGAAACAAAAGTAATAAACCAGAGAAACGTTGGAAGGTTATAGAAATCTCTTATATTGCGGTGAACCTCAGCGCCAGGTAACAGATTAATTANGCGCGCAGTCGGTAAGCGCAGGAGCGCGCTGAGCTCAAGGTCCCGGGTTCGAACCCCGGTGCCGTCTCCCATTTTCATTCAACATAACATAATTATGTTGGAAGGTTAATAAACTGTTTCATTCTTGACGAGAGCACTCATCTTCATACGCACCACGCACGAGTACAGAACATTTTAATGAAATAAAAAACCTTGACGTTATCAAAGGGCTGAGTTATGGTGGGGGAGGGCAACAGACGTCACTCTCCAACGCGTTACCATCCCCTTCACCCCATCTCTATGCTCGCAGGGAGTTATTTTCCAAATACCTTCTAACCCTTTCCAAGGCAGGGCTTCGTTAACATGCAAATAAAGGCGATCACACTTCACTAGAGAATCCCGTTGCTCAAGAGAGGGAGAAATGAAGTGACGGGAAGAGAAGATGGGATCGAGATGTTGACGAAGAAAGAGGGGTGATTTGTGCCGAACCATCGGAAAATTCATCGCTCAAGGCGGAGAAATCGAGATGACAAGAAAAGAGTGGAAGAACGAGGAAGAAGGAGGAGATGAATTAAGATATTGACGGAAGCCGAGGCGATGAATTAGCTTCCGGATGTACTACATTGCTTTAAAATGAAATTCTGGATGCCTCAATCTCGGGGATGACTCAAGCACAACAAGTGAAATTCCTCGTCGATATGAACTCTTGCGAAATCTCATCCAGTTGACATTGTACACTTGAAGACGTTTATCTCATTTACGATATTAATGCTTTTATATTTACGAAGCATTTGATTTTACCATCATTTAACATCCCTTTTACTAAATTGTTTGCGTTAAGCACAACGTTACACAAGTATGGTTCATTCAAGACGTATTTTTTGTACAATTCAAAATAATATTAAGGTTAGCTTTTTTTAACGTTGTTTGAATATTTTAGTTCAACCCTTCAAAGAATGAGAGAAAAATGGTGACTAAACGATCGCGAAAAGTTATTGCCTCGTACGTTTTATTTTCGTAAGTTTCAGATTTTAAAAATTTAACACAATTTTGAAAAAACAGTCAACATTAGCTGTAGTTCATTAGTCAGACTTGACATAACTTGAAACTGAATGAATAAATAAATTTTTCTGTCGGAAGAGCACTTACAAACTTCGTATGGCCACGTAGAAGTCAATAAACGAATTGCAGATAAGTTAAAATCTAGCTATAATGAGACTTCGGAATCTTTGGATGTGAGAAAATGACGCACTAAAACAGATTTTAAAACGGTTTATTTAATTAGTTCCATTTATGCAGTAAAATAAAAAAATTTACATTTATGACTATGTTGCAAACTTCCGAAGCTATTTGTTTTGGTAAATAACAGAGCAGTATAACATCTAAGTTCGTTTGCTTGATTTTGTATTAGATATAATCGAAGAAATGACCTTAAAGATTAATTAGAAAAACGTCACTAAGAAGTGTAAAAATAAAATAAAATATCATTGTTGGCTGGAATATCCAATAATTATATATCGTTTTTAAGAATTGGTTAGTTTTAAGACATGTAAAAATGAATTTATCAATCCATGTTTAAGTTTCCGGTACAATCTCAAACTTTCATGTGGCCTCATTTTTTGAGAATTTCTAATAATATGTTGCTCGAGATGTCACAACCTTTTAAACTGAAAATTCCTATTCTAATTATTTAAGGTATAATATTAATAAACAATGTAATCTTAATTTTTATGTGGATTTGGTGGAAGTCATCGAATAAAGAAATTAAAATCTCTTATTTCTCAAATATATCTGAAGCATTCTTTATTATGCATTTTACTTTCGTGGCCTAGTTATCACGTGATGTCTTTATGTATCCTTTCTTTTATGTATCTTTTAAACAAAAGAAAGTACTTGTATACTCCTGACACACTTTCACTGCTTTTTTTGTAGCAAGACTCGTTAAGGAAGTACAGACACGCGAAGGTTGGAAATACGAAAATTTCTTTGTTATATGGACCACGTGGAATGAAATATTGCTCACGTACATAAAAAGGAAGAGGTAACGTATATTTCATGTAAAAAGTGGCCTTTCTTGTATTTTTTTGTTCTAGATTATTCTGGAGAAACTACATATCGTAGGGGTATTTTACAAAGAAAATTTTTGATCACGAAAAGAGTTGTTCTTTGCGTACACATCGCAAGAGCTCTAGACACGCGTTGAAAACGTATGGATTCAAGTTTTATTTCATTTTTTAATTGCTCTTTCGCTTATATTCCGTGTCTGATTATAAAAGATTAAAAAACTGCCATTTGCATGCGTATACGTACAAAAGTTTAAATTAGGTTCTTCTCAACCAACGAAAATTTGAAGACTTCGAATTATTTTAATGAAAGTATTCTTAAAACTTGATACACCAGAAAGCAAAAAAGAAACTTTCATCGATATAAGTATAATTCAATGCATATTATTGGTGTAGTGCCAACTAAAAATAACGACAAAAATTATACTTTAATGAATATGCCTAGACTTAGACGATCCATGTGTGACAACTGTATATCCAATTAAAAATCACTTTTAATTCGGGAAAGGATTTCACGCACTGTTTCCTGTGAAACACCTCTTGCAGTCACTGAACTGAATTATCTAATAAGCCGTTTTATTCTATCAAAGGGTCTCATTAATTAGGGATTCATCGCTTCTTGATATAAATAGACCCGTCTCCCTCCTTCCAATGAGTTAAGAATACGTCTCTAAAATTTCCTAGAGTGAAGTTGATATTGATACTGATATTGCAAACAGACTAGTTGATGATAATGCTCATAATAACAAGAATTACATATATTTGCGTCACGCCAGGCTTTGAGTGTATGACCTTCGCTTTGTGCACAGACGTATTGGGATTTTGTGTAAGCATTCTTCGGGGTCGGGGGTCAGAATGCAATATCCAACGCTGTTTTCGAAATTCGATTTCATAAATACGTTTAATTTATTGCCGAAAAAGCAGTTACAAGCTGCGTATGACCACGTGGTGAATAAGAAAATAATTTACTCTCTGGAAGCAAGCAAGGGACCATCCCATCAATTCCGATCAAGGGTCCAAAGGCGGATCCGCAGAGGTGGATTTAAGATTTCATCAAACACTTAAGATCAAAATTGTTCAGGACGTGTCATCTAAATATTATTTTGATAACATATTATAAAATTATTTCAATAATTTTTATTGAACTTAAAACATATTTTGATTACTTTCGATCAGGTGAAAATGGCGACGAGCCGGGAATCGAACCCGGACCTCCTGCTTTGATCGCGGGGGTGTTAACCACTACACCACCCGTTCGCCTTCCATAAACTTACACCACTTCCATCCAGACCTAAACCCCGGAAGCCCTGAGTCATCTCCATTTGGGTCAAACTTGGGGTCTAGTCTTTGAGACAAACATTATTTTGTGTGTGTCTGTAATCACTTGGTGAATTTATGCATCTACAAATGGTTTCATGTATACAAGAACTCAGCGTCAGTAGCGTAAGGAAACAGTCATCGCAACAAATGTCTCACGTTTAGAAACTGGAAGACGCGTGTCGGAAGAAAAGATATCCAGCAATAGAAATCTATTCCTAGCGGAAGCAGAATCGACTCTCACGTTTCGATGGCAACATTTCATTGACGCGTGAGTATACATTGTACCGAAGTAGATATTCCATTCTCTCTTAGTGTAGAATATGGTTTTAATTTATGATGTTACAAAGAATACATGAGTTTAATTTTTTCGGTGTTTTTATACAGATTCGGGTGAACATAAACGCAAAAATTTTACTACATGTTATCCAGGATCATACTTCGAAAAGAACTGATAGGTTCAAACACTTTATTTTTCTGAATCCCACTGCTTAATCCCCTGTCTAGATATGCAACATTTGGGCTCTAATGACCTCGATGTTGACAAGCCCTAAAGCCCAACAGAAAAAAAAAAAAAGATATGCAACACTGGTATTTTGTAAATGAATAATATATTTTCAAAACAAGATTAGATTTGCAAAAGTCGCTGAAAATGTTTGTTTGTTTAAAATTTGAGTTATTAGTGACTATACATTATTCCAAAAACGTATTTTACGCGCAGGCCAAGTGAATTTTGCCGCCTTCCTCACGAAATATTTTTGTCGTATATCTAAACATGATGACAATTTCTTTGCGAAGAGTAGGTAAAACTACGCTTGTTTGTTCTGGTTATGTGCTAGTATATTTATGTAAGACTGAGGTTATCTATGGGATTTTCATGAAATTATGGAAGGTACTGATAATTTGCAAAAGTTCAAAAGAATTAATACGTAATCACTACATTGTATTACATTACAATCACGTCACAAGCATCTAAAACAGATTTAAAAAATAAATTTTTTTCTTATTTATTTTGACCACGTTTCAATCGTTTCCCTTTTGATTGAGCAGATAAGTACTTCTTTTCTGGAATAACATTATAGTAGTGCTTGAGGTATTGTATTTCAGTTTTTCACTTTATGGATAAGAACAATACTAAGATTGTATATTGCGTTTAGGTTATAAATGAAAATTCCTATAATTTTGACACACCAACGTTTCGGTCATCTTTATTTTCACCTTTATCTGGACCACACTACGATTTGTAATATGTTCAAACGATTGTTTTGTTTTACAAATATACTAATATTTACAATGTTGTATTAAAATAATTTGTACTTGCAAAATGTAAAACTAAATTATTCGTTAGAAACATGTAAGATCCCCATATCTTCTTGTGGTCCTANACAAGACTACATTCTCCTGCAAAAGCAGAAAGGACACTGCGACATGACAGAAAATACGAAACTAGAAATGAAAGGGATCTCCACAATACAGGACACACAATTACTTTGTTAAAGATGTGGAATTAAAACTAAATAATTCAATATTTTGTTTTGGGTATCATACTCTGTTCCCTATAATTTCTTCCGAATCATAATTAGTTCTATAGTCCCTCTCTGCTCTTAATGAGCCAGTAAACACCACGCTATCTCTATTTGTCCTCCAATGTTCTTACACTACGAACAGCAGCGCAAGAGGTGTCTGACTCTCCCGAAGCGAATGTTGGTGNGGCGTGAGACAGGGGGGGGGGAGAGAACGAGATGAGTATTTCGAGGCCGGATGTTGTGTTGGCGAAGGAGAGACATCCGGCGCCCAGACGACGGACTTACTTGCTCTGAAAGCGGAGTCCCCTCTTCTCGAATGAGAGCTGCTCCTTAATCCACACGAGCGACGCAGCGCACTATGTTCTTCTAGAATATATACAATTACAATCATTTTAAGTTCAAAAACAAAGATTGGCAAAATTAGAACTGCAACTATCTATTCAATGAGAGTGAATATCAGGACATTGTATACACAGCTCACGGCATGAGACAACGGTGCTTTGAGCCACCCCTTGCCAAAGGAACCAGAAATGTCAGCTTTCTCATTTCCTGTTATTATTTCATATTATATTGAAAATATTAACTTTTCGAAGAAGAA
This sequence comes from Laupala kohalensis, assembly GCA_002313205.1. Classification (NCBI taxonomy): domain Eukaryota; kingdom Metazoa; phylum Arthropoda; class Insecta; order Orthoptera; family Trigonidiidae; genus Laupala; species Laupala kohalensis. The sequence continues at coordinate 759,588 of NNCF01126349.1, read as the reverse complement.
GGGGGTAAATTGTCTTTAGAGTGTATCAATTTATATTTATTTAGTAATTTATATTTTGTAAAAAATAATTTGCAGTACTGAAGATGGTCGCCATGCAGCCGAAAAGGTTTTTTTTGCATCAAAAAATAATGACAGAATGACAAAATATTTTACTGCTTGTCGCTTTTTAATATTTAATATTATAATAAATATTAAAAATACGTTTTCATATTGTTATGTATGACTTTTCGATTTTCTCTCACTGGACATGTCACGTCACGTCAAATATTAATTCTGACAGCTTTGGTTTTTGTAACACAAAGTTGTGACCCTGAATGTTTGATGGAGATTTAGATGTAAAGTGAACTATAACTCGCGGGCAACAAAAAAAAATTTGGACAGTGCTGCTTCATAATATTCTTCACGCATGATTATTTCAAACATAATTATACGTATAAATAATCTACTTGGAATGTCCATCACTCGAAATTCGAATGTGATTCTTTTTATATCCGACTTTTTTTATTTTTTATGTATAATTCTATCAACGGCATTTTTCGCACTCAATAAAACGTTAAACAACAAATAAAATATATTTATGAACGTTTCGGTATCCATGCTGAGGCCTTCTTCAGGGCAATGTCAGAGTCGTAATGTCGATGGCCGAAACGTTGGTAGTTGTATCTACTAAGACGCGGTTTGTCCCGGACAGACAAGTTCATACTGACTCCGGCCGCGGAAACCTACGTTTAGAAAATATATTTATGTTGTTGGAAAAAAGTTATTTGTCAAACAACCAAAAATTATCAGTTCTTCGTTTTGTACTATATAGATTTATTTGCAATTCAATAAACTCGCTTCGCTTGTACGGATTTACCCACAGACCCTCATTTAAGTTCCTTCACCCTTGGAAGTTCAGTGGTGGGTATCACCCCAGACGCTTTTTGAAACTTCGTCCCATTCAGGCTCCGAGTGGAAGCATCTTCCAGGCTTGTAGCCCTATCTCGATTGGTTGGGGAACACATTCTCCAATACCAACAATTACAACCGATATCACTACGTCAGAGATGACAGTCACAGAACAGACAAGCGTACGTCAAGCAGAAACCATAGGAACTCGCGCAGAAATGCAATTATTTACACTACCAGTATTAATCTAAAGGTCAGAGGTTTGGACTTTACTGTAATGAATAGTTGCTCTTTTGTTCAGGATTGCTTTGATTTATTTCAGTAAACATGAAAATATATCCAAATAAGATATCTTAAATCTAAAATTCTTACTGCGAGTTATGAACTGGAAGAGTTTCAAGCGCGGTCGAAGGTTGAAGTTTTCTATCCAACCAAATCTGAGATAACAAATCTCCAAGAGAAAAATTTGCTCGCTGAATAGATCTTATCTACAGAGCCGCGAAAATAATGAATTGCTTTACGATTTTATAACGAGTAATGTAACAATTTTATCATCCCAGTGGCAATTTCAAGCCGAGTAACCACAATGCCACGATGTATTCGTACGTGGGACACGACGAAGTTGAGGTTTTCGTGACCAAATACGGCGACCGCTGATGACTGGTCGAGATAATGGCGACCGATTCCGAAATGTCAGCTGTCAGACTGCGTGGAAATAATGGCAAGCACCGAGGTTGCTGTGCGCTAAACAACCCTTATACATGCACAAGGCTACAGGAAAAATCGCATGCAATCTACGAGCACGATTAATTTATTTATTAACTATTTAGATATCCAGTGTTACCTACACTTTATGAAGGAAAATGAATTCGCTGTTAATTCTTAGTGAACGCTAAAAAAAACATTTAAGGCACCTTTCTGAAGAGATACAATGACAGTTTTATCGTTATTTCTTTATAAAAAATATTGGCATTTATTTTTAAAATAATTTTTCTAATTTTTTATAGTTAGGACAACTGCTATGTCGGTGTTTTAATTTCTATTCAGGTTCGCAACAACTAATATTTTAGATCAATTGCCATGCATTAAATAAATTTGCATTTGTAAAAGAAGAACCGAAGTTCAGGTGTATACTACAAAAATACACACACTAAAACATTATATATCTCTTCATAACTATTTTATTCCTTCCTTATATTATTTGTACAGGTCTTCTTCGTAAAGTGAAACTGCGAAACAGGATTTTGAAAAAAGGAATAAAATTAACTATAATTATAAAATTAACTGAAAGAAATAATTCTCTAACACAATTAACAATACAATGAAAGTTTGAAGATATTCTCTCCTGCATACGGATGGTTAAAATCTGAAGGCACCTCAACTTGTTACAATCAGTCCTATATTTCCAAGAGGATATACATATCGCTCAATAAAGAAAATAACATTTCGATAGTACTTAAGAATTTTTAATTTTTCAAAATATAATACTTTTTTTTTCATGGGACGAAGACTTAGTCTTCACTTATATGTGAAGTATACGTCAAACAAAACAGTTTGAATGGTTTCATGTGTTATTCATTTTCTTTATACTTAGTCGAAGTGGTACTGTCTATTCTATGCTGAAAGATTCATGTGTTGGATTCTTTGAGACGTTTTTATTAAATATTTCATACATTCATTCACGGCATATGCGTAAATGATATTTAATGACTGTTTAAATGCATATATGTGAATGTAGCTATTTATTTCTATGTTAATGGGATAGTCAGCATACGTTTTGTCAGAATGTGAACAGAACGAATTTATCGAACCGCAAATAAAATTATCAGAAATTCATCAGTTTTGCAATGTAGATTTTACAATAGAACACAATTTTCAGCTGATTCTGGTCTTAATAAAGAACAATGCAAAATATCTTAATTCATAACACGTTTTCGGAGAATGTAATTTTAACTGAAATATTCAGTTATCAAACAAAACTGGCTAGAATAATATTGGAATTTTCGTCTTCCACGTATATTTTCCGTATTAACCTTATCCAAAACATTGATTATAACATGCACACCTAATGAAAACCATTAAAAGAAATTAAGAGTAGAATAAATTTAACTTAACAGCAGCACGAAAAGTGAATATTGTTTCTCCTCCAAGAAGCAAATTCTGTTCAGAGAGCACGTTCTCACCCAAGTACGTGTTTCTTCTTTATTATGTTTACTATTCGTGTTTTGTTTCACCTCGAATCTCCGTCGCGGAGCGTGGAGAGAAAAATATGAAGGAGGTGGGTGGTAGGCAGCGCATCCGACGGGCAAAAGTGGCAATTTCTTCTTCTTATTTGTCTCGCACTTGAGCTCAAAGCTCTCCACTTTGCTTGGGTTAAGACACGAAGCCCTAGCGGTTTCACATCTTGGATTATTTATTTTATAAAATTGACACGACGTACAAAATGTCCCAAAATATTTATCTATTTCCGCAAATAAAGAAACATATTCAAAGTAATTTAAGAGAATATAGAGAAAATTTTAAAGAATTTAGAAAAAAAAAATTGCTGTATCGTCTAAATATCGCTTCAAGACGTAATAAGCTCCTCAGCTGTCTCAAAACAAAACAAAAAAAATGCGTCTACAAAAGATCACCTAAAATCAACCGATACTTCAGTAACATTACGTTACGCAAATGTTTCTGATTTGCGTCTTTGTCGATTAATAATGAAACAATAAAGTTTTATAAATTACAGAAACTTTCCTTGTTATATTGAATTCCCTAAATGCTCTACCCGTTCAGAGTTCCTGAAAAGGGACCACTTGAACTTTCTACAAACTTTTAAAATCTTGCACTGTTCAACTAAATAAACAAATACAACGAACTGCAGTCAATTGTGTCTATCATAAACAAGATTTGAAACTTGGTGTTGTGGTTGCTAATGTAGATCGTGACATGTTCAACGTGTTCTGACAACAAAACGGTATATATCTTTTTCATGTGGAATGTTTTTTTCTTCTAAAATTTACCTGACAATACTAAAAATGAATTTTAAATACAAGTAAAATATACGAGGAAGTGGTGTAGTATCAATACAATGTATGACATACGTTTTTTTGTTTTTTTTAATCAGTTGTACAGAATCTATGGAATGTTTAAATAATTTTAAAAAGTTTTTTGTAAGACATTATCTTTTGAAAATATTGAAAATTTCCCTTATACTCCACAAAATACTCGCGTGTGTATTTTCTGACGGTAATTATAACACGATATTATTTTAACATATGTATTTCAACACGGTAGGAACTTACTGGAAGATATGAGGTCCGTACAAATATTACTCAGTGAATGTAAAAGGAAAATCTTGTTATTCGAGATTTGAAATTACAACCTATAACTCCCAAGCCACATACATCGGATCACCATTCTAATAATAATGTTTTGATCATATAGGATCCTGTGCTCACTAAATTTTTTGTCGTTTAATCAAATGTCAACCTCAATTGGTATTATAAATATTATCAAATCCCAAAAAATAAAACATATTATCTCGCAACGAAACTTACGTAAACGCGGTTAGTTCAGATCATTAAAAAAATACATAAAAAGATCCCGTTAAGTTTCAATTAATTCCGTAAGACGCCCTTAATGAAGAGAAAGGGAAACATGAAGTGCAGCGCTTGCTCGTGGGTGCTCATAGCCACCTCAGGACTACCGACATAACAGGGAGTATCTTCATCGCTCCCAGCGGCACGTCTTATACAGGCCATTGACCCGAGGGTCAACGCTATAGCGCGCACCATAGTTCATTAGCAAAAGCTCTTAAAATTCAAGTTCTTGCCAGGGGCTGACTACGTCTCTTGCTCTCCACTTGGGGCGAAATAATGAAAAAGTTCAACACGGAAGTAGTCGTTTGTGACTACTTCCGTGTTGAATGAGAGAGGAATGACGTGAAGTGAAAAAAGCGAATAGAATGAGTTAAAGAGAAATCAAGTATACTCCGCCTCACGACATGGATTAATATTAAGAGCAATTTTGACCCATCTGACCATTTGTTTATTTATTTGTAATTTGTCGCGTTTCATCAAAAGGCATTACTTGACTTTAGCCTTTAATAATATAACCACTTTCACCTTTCGTTCACAATCTTTCATTACTCAGTTTATCAAATTTTCTCCGGACGGTGAGGAAGTTGGTAGATCATCTTTCATCAAACTGTCATAGATTGACTCCTAACCCTGTCACTGATACCCCTCGTGAATGGCAGAGATTCCTTCCACATACTTATCCACAGACGGAAAATTAACTTCATTCTCTATCATTTCATATCTTGTAAGAGGGCAGGTCAATATATAAGTCATCACTTTCCCGTATACCGTTCTAAATTACCAGAGGATGTTTTGCCAACAGACAGCAGCTTTTGTGTGCTTGTCGTATAGACTGCGTGACAACTCGCAGGCATGCAGTCAGTCAGAGGTAGCTAGTGCACGATGGCGGTTGTGTTGCATAAGTGTACACGAGAAAAACAAGATGCAGTTGTGTGATTTTTGTGGGCGAAAGAACTGTCCCCAGCAGAAGTGCATCCCGTTTATGGTAGCAACGGAAAGCTGTGTTCAATTGGATCCACAAGATTGACAAGGGTATGCAAAGCATCAGAGATAGGGAGCGTCCTGGTCGTCATGCGGATGTGTCAATAGCAGTCACAGTGCTGCGTGTGGAACAAATCATGACCGGCGTGTGGTTTTCATGTTTGGGCCTCTAATAATGATTTGGGTGGCCGTCATTTTGAAACTTATGATGCCGCAATCCTGGAGGTTACTCGTTGCTTCAGCAACCAAAAGACTTCTTTGCTATCGACTTTCAAGGACTTGTAAAGAAGGATAAGTGTTTGAATGTCGAAAAAAAAAATAAAGGCCAGGAAGTTACTTCGAACATTATTGCCTCTATCCAGTTTTGCGACTTATTTATTGCCTTACCTACGTAAATGTTATAAATACTCCTTTCCGCTGTGTACGTTTGATGAATCATGTTCTGCCCTCACTATACAATACGCAGTTCCATCGAACATGACCTACAATAAATCACTGATACTTCAATCCACCCGTAATTTAAAACTCTCCAAATATGCATAAAAATCACATGACCTGAAATAATTTCCGTCGTCAGATGAAGGTGAGTGTTTCCGCAGGTTTTGTTGACTTATTCTTTTAAATACCGGGTAAAGAATGCAATCCTTAACGCCATTGCGCTCCTATTGGCGATGTTTTATCTACGTGAATTCAGAATATAAAAAAGCGCGGGTTGCTCTTTTAAGCCCACATAAGCCCATACTAATTTTTTGCCAAATAATTCAAAATGTTGCTGAGCCAGGGTATAAAACGTTATTGACACTGGATAGAATGGTTAAAAACTACCATTTGAAACATTTTTGAGAGTCCTTATAGTTATTTGAGGGGGGGGAGGAGCGCATGGATAATTGTTGAGGACCAACAAAGCTTTATGCGGTCAGGAATTTAAATATATAAAACCAATAATTCCCATTAGCGGATTTGTGTTTCCCGCTGAGAGAGAGAGAGATATCACGGCTCGCTGAGCAGTGCCGCGGAGACGGGAGACAGGCGTGAAGAGAGACTCCTCTCGGCTTGAAAGGAGACGACAGTTCGCGTCAGCATCGGATCCTCGAACTGGGATGCAAGGTGGTGACTGTCCGCACCGGCCTCGGGCATTCTACCCCGCGTGCAAGAAGTTGGCGGACCGGGCAGAGGCGACTGTTTGCGCCGGCATCGGGCATTCTATTCGCGCGCAAGGAGGCTACAACGTTCTTCAACTTCGCGGCTGCTGGGCTGCTTGTCTTGCTCCGAAAATGAAGAATCTCGGATGGAAGAATGGTTTTTTTTTGTTATTGAGTTGGATTTAATTTGTTTTGTTTTTTAATAATAAATAATTTGATTGTTGCTACGTATTCCTGCCTCAGACGACTAGCCGACTCCCTCCGCCCGTGTGACCGGAGGTATAACCAGTGATATTTCTCTTTGGGTAGTGGTTTCTAGAGAGATAAATTGTCTAGTCACAATACATACACTCGCTCGCCGTGCTTCTTATTTTTCTTTCCTCCGACATGAGCCATTGAGCCATTGATCTCTACTGAATGTAGTCGATGTCCGTTCCATCTTCAATGCCTCATCTCTGAGGAAAGAAAAATAAGAGACACGACTAGCGAGTGCCTGCGAAGTGCAGAAGCATCAATTCCTTTTCCCGCCTCTGTCTCTCTATCTTTTTGCATCTCACTGGAGAACGACGGTAGCCGAGCACTGGGCGTCGATTAATTCCATAAGGCTCCACTCTAATGAAGATGAAGGGAAACACAGCGAAGCGACGAGACTCATGGCCGCCGCCTCAGGGTTACCAACATACTGCAGCGCCATTTTCGTCTTTCTCTCTTTGAGACAGGTTCAAAAGAGCCGTTGGCCTCAGAGTCAAGGCTTTAATGTGTTCCCATAGTTCATCTGAGCCACGTTTTTAAAATGCACAGCACATCTTGGGAATTTGCTGCAGGGAGCAAAGCTTAGGTATCTTTATTCCCCTTTCATAAGTATTATAATAAAAAATTCCATGACAAGAACGATCAAAACTGCAAGTTTAAGAATAATATCTCGCTCCGTAATGTCTTCGATTATTTTTTGAATTTCCAGAACAAACGTAATATATAAATTAAATTACTGAATATTGTGTATAATTATATTATTTTTGTGAACGTGTGCTCTTCGTACAGAATTTCCGACTTCACTATGCAAGAAATAGTATTGGTAATCAATTACTTGGTAATATCAATAATAAATATCCGATTTACCTTGAACATTGTGCGGTGTGTGGAAAATGTAATTAAAATTCTATTAGTTTAATGTATTGTGAAATTTCATCAGTATTTATGGAACGCGATTTGTTTTTCATATAATTTCACAAAAAATGGACGTAACAAAACGTTCTATAATTTTGATTGTACTTTCTTCTCTTACGGCTTACCTAAAAAATTAATGTACACTGAATAGATATGTCATACGTTTATATTAGATTTTAGTTCATAAATAATATCTCTTACCAAATGTTGTTTTTTTGCTACGACACTTTTGCCACGTGCAAACTTTACCAGACAATGTGGTGCACAACGCGGTGTTTCATCCTTCCTCTTCTTCCACCCGTTTCTACAACAACAGACTGAGAGCAACCAAACCTTTTGGAGATAGCTCCAAACAAATTTTGGAAACCTTAAATATACGCACACCTAATTTCTTACATCAAGGTTTTACTAAGTCTCCCCCTTGGGCTTTGCACNTAATGTCTTACATCAAGGTTTTAGTAAGTCTCCCCCTTGGGCTTTGCACAAGCCGAAGATTATTTTCGATCTTTTGCATCATGACAAGAAGAACACTCCAGCTCCGATGTTGAGGATATACTTTCACCTAATCCTCTACAAACACCGGGTCCATATCCCTGTGTTTACCGACGGGTCGAAGCAGGCTGATGGTGTCGGCTGCTCCGTGGTGTATTCCCGTGAGACCAGTGGCTACCGTCTAGGCGACTTGNGACTTATGCAGCGTTTACACCGCTGAGTGCTACGCCATATTGAGAGCATTGCGATCAACAAAGTGCTCCCGCGGATCACATTTCCTGATTGGTTCTGATTCGCTAAGTGCCCTTCAAGCAATCCAGAATATGTATCCAGCTGATAAATTGATCCAGAACATCTAGGATGTACTTTTCTCACTGCAAGATGATGGAAAGAACATAATGTTTTGCTGGGTTCCCGGACACGTGGGAATCAGAGGAAATGAGGAAGCAGACGTTTCCGCAAAGGCTCGCGCCTTAAGACTCGCGTGGATTTCTCCACGATTCCAAAGCGAGATCTCATAAATTCCATCAAGTTGAGGATGCTGAGTGAATGGAACAATGAGTGGTTAGCTGTTGAAAGGAATAAGCTCCGACTTATCAAATCATGTGTTAAGTCATGGAGCAGTTCCTGTAGGCCAGCCCGGCGCGACGAGGTCTTGCTGACCCGCCTGCGCATAGGACATTGTCCTCTCACTCATAGGTATCTCTTACTACTTGATGATGAACCCGTTTGTGAGGAGTGTAGCTGTTCTCTGACAGTGCGTCACCTACTAACTGATTGCAGAAGATACTCAAATATACAGAGACAAATTGGTCTGGCTGCAGATTTACCAACAATTCTCGGAAATGAAACGGTTAATGTTAATAAACTATTGAAGTTTATGAGTAGATCGGGGCTCCTCCCACAAGTTCTCGGGAGGATTTAAAATTTGCATTCCTTTTTCATCTATACTGTCTTCTTTCTCTTCATCGTTCGTTTCTGTAATTAGAAAATATAATATTTAGAAATTGTTTTCCTTTTTGTGAAATAATGTATTGGTATTCTGTTTTCTTTTCTTTTTTTTTTTCATCTTTGTATTTAGATATTTTTTGAATTCAGAATGGTTTTTTAGTGGGTATGGTCGAAATATTCGGCGAGTCCCACACACGGGGAAGAGTCACTACGGCTCTTCTCTATGGTATGAAACTGCATTTTTCCCGACCTGCATGGGCTCTAATGACCTCGATGTTGACGAGCCCTAAAGCCACACACACAAAAAAATCTTACCAAATGTATTCAAAATGCTTGGAAAAATATTTCAATACATCACAATACCGCGGTATTACATATTAAATTCTAAAGGAAATCTAATTTTAAATGGTTAGACGAAAATATTTGGAACGATCAATAAAATGGTAAAATTGCGTGTATTGACAAAACCTCTTAATTTTGGAGCTTCAGATTTTTGGAGTAGGGTGATAATGTGAAGTTCATGTAATTTCAACCACCAAAAATGACTAACTATTTACTCTGAAATGTTTCAACAATGTTAAAATATTTTAAAAATGGTATTCATTATGTTTAAACCATTTTGAAGTGATATTGAAAAAAAGTAAAATTATACATTAATTGCTAAAAAAAAACAGTTACAACTGTGAAGCATCACGAGGATAACAAGGGAAAATGTAAAATGAGGTACACACCTCTGCGATGTCTTCACTGTGAGTTTTCTGCCATCGTTGCAACGTCGTTCCTTCCGCAAAAAACGCGACGTAGGGTTTTTCTAATGGAAGGATAATTTAATGCAGTCGTTGGAGTGGTGTCGCCTGCGCAGAGGAGACAGAAGAAGCTCCACTGCGCAACCAGTGTCGCCTCACGCGAGGTCTTGAGGGAGCGAGCGACCGACCGACCGACCGACCGACCGACCGACCGACCGGAGCAGCAGTCATTTGTCAGTGGGGGATGGAAAACAAGAGACGCGCGCGCTGCGAAACAGCTAGAGACCGCGCACTCTCCCCCCCCCTTTTGTTAAGTCTGTGTAAATTGGAAATGTTGCGTGCTATTGAAGCTTATCTACATAGAGGAGGTTAGAGGTAGGTGATAGGGCTATTGTTAGTAGGTTGGCCGCTAAGCTGGGTTTACCAACAACTTGACCCACGAGGAAGAGTTAGTACGAATAGTTTGTAATAGTTAGAGTTATTGATACCAGGAGGAGATGGACAGAAGAAGGAGGGTTAGCTTTTCAGTAGTCTCAAGCTATATGAACTGGGACATTACTGTAAAAAGCTAAAAAAAAAAAAAATTCTAGTCGGGAATTGAACACGGGATGACTACGTTATGAGAAAGAATGCTACCACCTGAGCTATCGGAGGGGGCGCACCGTTAAGAAGCGACGTGGAATCCTGTATCGATCCCAGGACACTCGCTCCTGGCTTCGGAAGATCTAAAGCCTCGATGTGCACTTTCCACATTCATGAGAGAAGCGTTTGCTTAGGAGTTATTGATGGAATATGAATATCTGCTGATTGAGGTGGACGATGTAGGAGTTTTCTCTGAAGTGGAAGGTACTGAGATCGAGTATGTGCTCTTTTACTTTCTGTTCACAAAGACAGTGGTGAAGACAAAAGGAAATGGGGCGTTGTAACTTCATCAGGATACTCATAGCTTTGGCTCATGGTTTCAATCAAGGTTTGAACTAACTTGGTGTATTAATAAAAAAATATCGTTTTAAAATTGTATTAATGCAACTTTGTGACCTTCATTAATAAAACAAACATGACATTAACTTAAGACATTTTAAAAATGGAAATGGAAGAGTTTTTTGTTAACTCTTTATGATTAGTACTAGTATGCAGTTTCTATTGTATTTCACATTCTGGTGGTTTGTAACCTAAAATTAGGATATTAAGAGAAGCGTATCTCGGTCTTGCTATTTATCAATGGGACAATAAATAAAAGATTTTCAGTGTATTGAGACCGTTCTTTCTTCAAAACTTTGACCATTCTTTTGAAAATATCGTCTTCCCATCATCTTCTAAAAAAGAGCGCTCCATAGATAATTCATCATCTACCTGATCGTTTGAACACACACGGTCGTTCCCACACGTTCGGAACCTTCTACCTCGTCAAATGGTCTGTCCAAGATACACGCATGCAACCAAAACAAGCACTGTGTGTTTCATTTAAAAACAAACATATTTTCCTTAAAACCTCTGAAACAGATGACTGGATGAATTTTTTGGTTGATAATCATTTGCGAACACAAATCAGAAGTACGTATCACTACAAAAAAAAACTCATTATTGGCAAAAAGAAAAGAGCCATCATCCAACTTTTGCATTGCCATTAAGGAGAATATTAAAGGAAATAGGGCAATAATTACATTTTTATTCTACATCATATTTTATAAAATATGAACCTATAATAATTCAGAGACTGTTGCGTGTAATAAGGGGTGTACAACACTCGTTTCGAGTTTGTTGCTTTAAATCAGGATGAAATTTATAGCAAATCATATTAAACTAGAAAGCACATGATAGTTAAATCTAGCTTTTTAAATTAAAGCTATGTGCAGAAAAAATCATTTCATGATGGCTTCAGGTATTTGAATTCATTAATTGTTACTATTTTCTCTCAAAATACTCAAATTATAATAAGTTACAATATTGTTTGTATTTTAATGTATACGAATTAATAAACCATATCGAAAATTGTTTCTTTCCTTAAAAGTTATTTGTTTTCGAAATTCATTTGCTTGCATGAAACATATATTCTTTACAGAGCTGTAAGAAGATCCGACAAATTCTAAGCAATCCATTGCATAATTATCGCATGTTTGGGGCCAAAAAGCGATATTTCCAATGAAGGTTTTCCGTATTTGATATAGACAGTCAAGTTCTTCATTTAAGTATAGTTAGTCATGGTGCGGTAAGATGCAAGAAAGGTTTCAACTTGTTGCAATAGTTGCATGAAAAAATTATGTGATTCATATTTATTATTTTACGCAGAATCCTACGTAAAAAAACAGACAGTGGAAGGAACGAATACAAAAAATTGATATGTGAGGTTCATGCTCTTCTGATAGGAAGCAAACCCTAATTCCCACGAGACGTCTGCCTTTAATGCAGTGCTTACATTAACGTCTGCGATTTCCACAAAGGCGAAGTATGAATTTGGATCTCCCAGTGGTTGTAATTACACGCTACTACTATTCGGAAATCAATTCTCCCGGAAGTCCAAACGAGTGATGCGAGATAAGCCTAGTGAGCTTCGAGCTAATGGACTCCCACAAAGGAATAGGCGAAGGCATATCGCAGTTACCATCAGATGTTCATTATAAAGACTTTCCTTTTACATTTTCAAATGTTTCGTAAATTTTCGACAGCGAGATACAAAGAAATATCCGTTTGGAAATTTCCTTATATCAAAAATGTGGTTTTTGAAATATCCCCGTTTTTCTGTCTCATTATGCGACTCTGACAAAAAGTATGGGTCAATTACAGTTCCATGTTTGTAGTGTTTACATATTGATGAGCATGCTCTAGAACATAAATTATTCCAATATGTACGGTACTTTATATGTAAATTAATTCTAAAACTAAAAGGAAGAGTCTACTGTTATTTTTTGAATGTCCTGAATATTTCATTAACGAAAGAATAAACTATTATCTCCTCGCACATGCAATTTGGTTCTTGTGCAGCTAACATTTTAATAAAACCGTCTTGACGTTGTGCGGACTCTAATGGATAAAACCTCTAAAAGCAAATATTTGTGAGATTTCTAAAATGGATTAGAATACAGAATTAGACTGTTGTTTCTTGAAGATTTTTATACCATGAATATTTGCAACTCTCCTGATTAAAACAAATTACACACACAATAAAATATTGGTAATAAAACGCAGTATTTAGACAATTTAACTCCTATCCACTAATTACAATTATGAAGAATACCCGATCAGGAGTTTAGAGACTACAGTCCGCAAAGCGAAAGAAAAGTAATGAGGGAGGAGACTGAAGACCACGTGAAAGTCGCCGACTCTTTCTCTCGCTGTAGATGCGTGGGCGTTTCACTCATGTCAAAAAAATCTTAGTTTAGGTTCAGATGGTGCCGCCTTTATCAGCCTATTCGTAGAACCGGATGTAATTGATATACCAACTGTGACGGACAGAGGGCTTGATCGCTAACCTTTGACCTGCCTGACATTGCCTGAATTAGCTTTTCCACGGGTTATAGCCGTCATGATAGGTTCCGTACCACGCCGTCTGGAATGGCTGGAACTACTCTAGGCCACCACCCGCAGCAGACAGATGACAACACCACGCGTTCACTCCATTGGTTACGTCTCAACACTTTTCTTTCATTGTGAGGACTATAATTTGTATCTTGCAGACATAACCCACCGGTAGTTAAGTTAGCGCGGCGGGCCAGCCTTTACCCCTCTCTTATTGTTGTTTCTAGGATAAATTCTCACAAGAACTTGAGCTTCCCTCCGGCTGTTGTAACGTTCAATCGTTATAGCGATCTGAATCGACGACCCACAGTCAATACTAGCTTAACTACCCAGCGTCATTTGGGATTTTCCCTCTTCCTCCCTGTGGAAACAGCTTACACTACGTTTATTTCAAACTGCATAACAGAATAATTTTAACTTAACTCGTGCACGAAAGGTTGCATCTTCTACGGCCAGGTAAAAATTGAGAAGAACCGTGTCTCGAACCCGGGGCTTCTTGCAATGGCCGTAGGTGTGCTAACCACTGCACCACCAGCCTCGACTATCAAACCCGGACACAACATCCATCCGTCACGCTTCGCTTAACGTGCGTCACATCCCTATGCAAGGGGTAAGTGGTTACAGACGGCGTCTTATGCTGGAAGCACTTGTTTTGAGTCCGTCGCAATTTACAGTTGAAGATGCAAGAAGTTTAAAAACTACTCCACGAGTGGTACTCGCAAGTTAAGACACAATCATTCAGTTCGCAGTAAAGCTGCTTCCTTAAGGGAGGAAGAGGGAAACGCCTGGAAATTTTCATGCACATGAAAGAAATATTTCTCAATATTTCTGCTTGGAAACCATTTTACTTGAATGTAAAGACAAGTGACTTTGAAGGCAGTCTATATAAAAAATTTCTATGGAAATTTCCCGCAATTACTGTCTGGAAATTTCTATCTCAATTATTTAAAAAATAATTTTTGATGGATGTCTAGTATTGGGAAGGAATTGGAATCGTGCAAAAATGATCATGTGAAATATTGTTATCCCGTGATACTGAAAAACGGTTCATTTGTACGTTATTTTTTACGAACAGTTTCCGTTGATTTCATCCGAAGTTCACACTTCTATCCATAGTTAATACTCGTCAACTACATTCCTTAGATTTAATAGGCGTGTGGGGCACACAATCGCAGATTAGAATTATGAAATTTAAAAAAAATCTGGAGTGTGTCACACTCAACTTTCCAACTACAAGTCATAACTGAAACTCATGGTACTAAACACCATACGTAACACTAAAAATTTAAGAAAAACGAAACAAACTTCAAAAATGAAATCATAAAATATTATAATTATTAAACAAGATGACAAATGTAAAAGATAAATCGGTTTCAAAATATTTATTATCACACTACGAATGGTAAACTCCTAAACATCATAATTACGCATTCAAGTTTAGATTGCATGGAGTATCTTCCACATTAAACTCTTTGCAATAGCCCAATAGACAGATTTTAAAAAAGCACCCCCAAGATAATTAACTGATCGATCAAAATGCTTCAATGCATATTTTCAAAATTTTTAAGAAACCGGAAGTGGAAAACCGGTGTGTAAATGAAGTCGATTTGAGCTGTCCAGAAATAGGCTTCTATTCCCAACGCATTCCAAGTCAAAGCTCGAGATTAGTTTCGATGCATCAATTTTTTGTTGTTGTGAGTTATCGTGGGAACAAAATTCAAAATACGTACACATATATGACATTGGACATCATCGCCAAAATTTGAAAATAGACTTTTTCCTGGAACCAATTCGCAGAGATCCGAAGAGATCTCAAATTTTTTTTTTTCGACCGATTGCTATACTTTTCTTACACATTCTGTGTAATTGGAAAAAGTGTAAATGAGTGCTAGACAGAAAGGTATCACTGAATTGAAAATTTAAGATAACAAACTCTCATTTAAACTAAAAATATTCTTAATGGTTTGTTGAATAAAATGATTTAAAAAGGATATTTTTTCTTCCAAGTTTCGTATTCTTTAAATATTATATATTTGCTGTTACGCATTTCAAAATTTTTCATATCTAATAATTTTTTCACTAAATGAACACTTTTTGTTTTCTTGTTTAGTCTATTGTGTACTGAGAATGATTGTTTTATCGGATAATTTATGTCTAAGAAAAGCTAAATTCTTGGTTTCATATTATTTTAATTATTTCGTTAATTGTGAATGAATTACAGTACAATTGGAAAAAGGAACGATTCACAGACATTTTAGTTAATTTATTTAATTGATGAATAATTCATTACCGAACACGCGTTATCGACTTCATTCAAACATCGGAAAGTTTTTCTCTTCACAATCAGGAAGAAAACGTAAAATTTCAAATCGAAATATTTATTAGTTATTAATTGATTAATAGTGTTATTCTAGGAAGACAATTACACTTGGATAGGATACCAGGGGCAGTTATAAATATCTTTTTAAGTAATTGCACAGCCCCTGAGGATTCATGATTTCATAGAAGTGCTTTAGATTAATAGATAACGATTTATAAAGAGTTTTTGTATCTGGAACAATAAATAACAGCTTCCTTCTGCCTCTACATTCGCAAGTTTTCAAATACGTGGTATATCAATGCAACATTCATCAATAAGACAGATAGTCATCTCAGCTAGTAAAATTCTTTGCTACATTACATTACAAAAGTGTTCATCGAAAATTCAATTTATGTCCTCTGTCTTCTCCCCAAAGCGTACTTCCTTTGTTAGGTAATTCATAGCAGAGCAGAATTACAAACTATATAACACCCGCAATCATATTCCAGTTCTAAGAATAAAACCGCAAACATTCCAAAGCAAATTGTTGAGAGTTGATTCTAGGAGATCGTNTTTCCTTTTTTTTTTTTTTTTTTTAATAAGACAAGTCGCGATGGGCGCAGCTACATATTTGGTCTAAGCAGTTTCGTGAGTCCAAGGACTGCATCGAGGAAACTGCAGAGAGTCACGCGATCGACTGACTGCTTGCGCAGGCGACACCCATCTATCGCCGATTCGCTTCTGCACGACATGTCGCCGACGACGACGAACACGTTCGATGCTCACTCCTTCATCTTCCCCCACCCCGCCAACTATTTCTAACTTTAGATCACATCGTGGCGACGTATAGGTACCGTCCCTGAGCTGACCTCCAGTGTTATGAACAAAACCAAAAACCTTCGCTTCTTTACAAAAGAGTTGCAAAGCTGTATTTATATGCCCCGGACTCTTCTGTCTGCGGTATTCCCGCTGGGCGTTCACTTACAGGTAATGTCATTTGACTTCTCAACGCGAAAGCAATGCTCATCCCTCGCGCCCGATGACAATAAAATCGAATACTGTCCCATTTCTCAGAAGCGCGGGAGACCCTCGTGACATGTGGATAGGGTCGGCTGAGGGAGAACGTTGGCAGGTTAAGTAAAAGCCGGCAGAGAACTATGTTTTGCAAGTTACGAATATACGTATAGCACATGCGCAGACTGCACCAGCCTTTGCAAGGGAGGAAATGCAAAGGAACTTCCGCGTAGTCCCTGTAAGGAAACTAGTGAATTAGGAGTCAGAAAGTAAGCAGACATATATTTTCTTAATAATTTCTTTTTACAAAAAAATGTGTGTTGGAGAATTCGTCTCTCGGTTCCGGTTCGATAATAGGATGTAGTGGTTACTCAGGTGAATTAACAAACGCACATTCATAGGATCGGAACTAGAGATTGATTGTAATAGAACAATACAATCATATTAACAAAATAATACACAAACAACAGGTCTGCTATGTCGGTTCAAACACTTTGAGTGTTCTCAATATAATGCCTCAACGCGAGAATTCAGTTCAAGTAAAGTATGTATGTATTTCCTTACTCCTTTTCCCCCATTCCATAGGAGTCGGAGATGAAGGATGGAGCCTCTCTCTTTAATGTGGCAGGGGAATTACCAGGGCGTCGGATGCCCTTCCTGTCGCACCTCTCCGAGGTGGGTGATCTATGAATGACATGAGAGGTGGATGATGAAGAGTGAATGTTTTGGTGGAATGAATGACAGGGGAAACGGGAGTGCCCCGAGTAAACCTGCCGCGAGCACCGCTTCGTCCACCACCGCGAATTCTACTTGGATCGGACAGGATTTGAACCAGCATCAGCAGACGTAGAAGGCGAGTGAGTATGCTAGGAAGTACGCCGCAGGTCGCCCCCAGTTCAAGTAAAGCGTAACACTTAAACCACACGTGAGTTTGTGACTCTGCAGTCGTCATCACAGTCAAGTATGCTCTCCCCGCGCCGCGCCAACCGTTCCAGAGCCACCGTTCTATCTATCTCAGTACTCCTTATTGAATACTTCAGTGCAGTGGTGGAATCGGTACTCCCACGAACGGGTCGCCGTAAAAAACGAAATTCCCTCGCTCAATTAAACCACTATTTACTGATGAAACATGTCATGTTGGAGTAACAACAAAGTCTACTAAAGGTGCAAAACTAGGCGTTTAAATTTCGTAGTTCAAGATGAAGTGAGTGTTGGAACCGCTAGTGGTTTAGCATTGAACTAACCCTCGACAAAATAAGATATTCACAAAGAGAAGACGAAGTTTTGACATCACTTCGAAATAAGAGGCCGCAGATAAATGAGAAGAATTTTAACCATTAATGTTGTAATATGTTTCTGGCAACGACTTCAGTAAAATAATACTAAGATTTGAAAAATGAATAAATGTACGTGAGAAGGAACGAGAAATTGTTGGTATAGTTATTTTAATATACCATAGGCTTAAAATGACTACGTAATGCTCTCGTATAATAACAATACGATGTTCATGGATCTTACCAATTTTGTTTTCAATCCATAATGGTGAATACGTAAGCAAAGGGAAGGAATCACGTTATTTCTGCAACACCTATCAAGTAACAACCGGCCCAAGTCCATGCAAACATTTTATTCATTTTATTTGACGACTGAATTATATTGTTTCAGGTCAATTTAACATTCCAAACCCAGCTACCTTTGAAAAGTACGCTTCAGTGACCAACAAATTCCAGAACTTTCACCTTTGCCCCGCAAGAGATTCCGTGGCCAAAGCGTCCTCCCAACTTGCAGCGTCCCGTGCCTCTTCCGCTCCGCCTCCACGACCACCGCCCGAAGCCACAGAACCACAAAGGCTCCTCCGCCCGCACGCACTCCCGCGTGAACGCGTTCGCTCGCCTCGCTCACTCACCGGGGAAGCACCCGAGCGAGACGCGCTCGCCGCGCGGCCCGCCGCTACTCGCCTGTCTGGACGAACAATGGCCACGTGACTCAACAGCAGCAGCGGCAGCACCTGCAGCGAGTTCTATTATGCGCCGCGCGGAGCGCCACCTCCGTCGCTTTCCAAAACGGACGGACGGACCGAGGGAGGTTCGTCGAAGCGTCCGACCGGCAATCGCTTCAGTTGGACGCAACGACCATTGAGTCGATTTATGACGTAGAATGCGAGGGGGAACGTCGTGGACACACATCATCCCTCACGGCTTTCATATCAACTCATTTACGTGAGAGGGAATAGAGGTAATAGAATCTACTTTCGAAAATGTTTTCTCATTTTGAACTATTACTTCCTAACGATGAATAATGGCAGGGATAGAATAAAACATTATCGTTCGAGATTTTTTTATATCTTTATCTATATAAAAGAACAAGGGTATAAATTATTAATTTTTAAAATATTTCAAAATGTATTAGATTGCCACTATAATGATAATGTAATAAAACAATATTAAAAATTCGATTCAAAGCATGTACAATCATCAAAAGACTACGTAGGAATCAAAAAAATTAAAACTAAAACCGTTTAGGGTATGAAAAAGTAAGGTATGAAAACGGTGAGAAGGAGCCAGCACTCGTCTCTGGTTGCACCGGGATTCTAAATACGGTCCTGCTTGTAACTGTTATGTAAGTTTCTGTTTTTGCCTTTCTGTACTGTTCCAGAGTTGTTTCCTCCAGGTAATATTAACTCAAAAAGTATGTTAGTTTTCTCCGTTGATCTCAATCTCAATTGACATATAATAAAAACAAAGACACTCAGTTGATAGCGGGATATTATAAAGCTTCCACCAATTCTTAGGATCGCATGAAAATAACCAGATAATTAATTGTAAATAGAAATTATATTTTAACTTCCGAGTACCTACTTGTGGAGGAGTGTTTGCAACGTCTTATATTCTTATGGAATAAATACTTTACTTCGACTTAAAATTCAAAGAGATCTTTAAAATAAATCCAAATTACAAAAACGTATTGAACTGCGCCAACTGAGGATTTTTTTAATAAAATGTAAGTGATCAGAACACAAGAAACTTAAATCGAGGTGAATAAATTTAAGAACTTTTTGCTTCATTAAAACGTACGTTACTGTGAAACTGTCCCGAGAAAACTTTTGATACAAAATTAATTAAACGACAAACGAAATTGGTTCATCGCACCACCTCTCACGTCCCAAAAATTTCATTTCGCGCGCGACGAAGTTGGGCTTCGAGTTGCGAGCTAAGGTTGGGGTCCGACGTCGTTAATCCGCGTCTGTCCTTCCATTGGCGAAAGCGTCCCTCGGCGGTCGTCTTTTGTGGCGGAATCTCGCGAACCTTCGATTGGCACAGCCAAAGAGATTCCAGCGAAATGTGGTGGAACAATGTTAGCTCTTCAGTAATACGAACCAACCACGCAGGTATCACGAACTACGCTTCACTGTCTTTTATCCCTATTCCTGTGGCGGACCAACCAACGCGCGGAACTCATTACATTAGAAATACGAAACCTACATGCTGTTATTTTGAGACTTTCAAAAAAGGTAGTTATCAATGTACCAATATTCAAACATTCTCCAGCTATATTTACATGATAAGCATATTAAAACTATATTCATATAATTGTTATACCTTAACTTTGGTCATGACAGTTACGTGATTGTGGTTTGTGGAAGCATATTTTCTTTTAGAAATAATTCTGTAGCAAAATGATTAGTTATTTATAGCTGTTGCCCACAACAACACTGACGCCATCAGTGGTTACGACAATGGAAAAGAAGATTATAATTTAAATGAAAATATTTGTAAGTGAATATTGTTTTAAGGTTAGTGTAATCACACATTTCATGTTTAAAGTAATTTTTAAAAAAACTACCTGATATGCATTTAGTAGACAAAAATAGGCTTCAAGAGCTACGCGCTGTGGAAAGTTCGGGGAGATTGGAAAAGATGTGGCAATGATTTCTGAAGACAGTCTCAATCAAGATCTCATAAAAACGGACTAACAAATTAAAGAGATACCTTACTTTCATCATCAGCAATCAATCAAATTATTTTTTACTCACCATAATATTGGAGAAAGAATAAAACACTGGAGCACTGACCTGTAAAGAGGAAAACACCCAATGTTATTCAACTATGAAATATTATTGCTAATTAAGGTATAATCACATTTTTGTTACAAACAAAATGTCATGTTACTAAATGGAATTTTTACGTAATTTCAATGTCAATTATGGGTTCTCTCACATCCTGTAATTCATCCACTATCGCTTTTGATGTTATCACGGCGCTCGACTGTCGTTTAGGTGACTATAGACACGCAGTGCAAAGACTCCACCCATTGAGCTCGACAAAGGTTGATTGTTGATAAGGTTCATTCCATCTTGTAATTTGAAGTATGATTTCTTTTTTTTTTAATGGAATAATCATTTATCAAAATACCGTCGAAACAAATGGGAATGAAATGACAACAATTTTTTATATTCGCTTTTAATTTTATTTGAACACACAATTATGACCTAGGGGCAGCGACATTTAAAAATTTTATTAATACTATCGGTGTTGTAAATATTGTAAAGTTACTTCTAATTAGCATTATTTTCAAAATAAGAAATCGATAACAGTATACGTTTGTTAAGTAACTGTAATATGTTAAAAATAAAATTTATTAAATATTAGATGAGTATTTGAATGATAAGATAATTACTATTTATTATTTTGCTACAGAGTGGGCAATCGTATACAGGAATAAAACTCAGTAGTTTATTATGCAATTTCTTTTTCTAGCATAAATAGCACAGATGATACAATTCATCGTTTTGGATATACTTCCACTAATCTTTGTATACTAAGAATGTTAAATTTATTCTGATTACATTACTATCAAATTTAAACTAATTTCATTTTTACTTGAAGGGTAACTAAACGTTTCGTCACCTCCACGTTCGAAGAGTCAAGCTAGTCTGTTTTTTTATTACTTAAACCAACTCTCGTTTCACATTTATTTGTTTTCCTTGTCAAGTTCTCTTCACTTCAAATATCGGAGGGGTCGCACACAAAGGCACAAAATAATCGTTACCAATCTTCCTACGCCTCTCATATTTCATAACAAAACACAGCTTTTAGATCTTGCCACTCATCACTTCATAAAGAATCTTTCATTTTATGTGTATCATTCCGCTTGCAATGTGTTATGCCTCTTTAAGATCCTTGTGTGTTATCCACCGTGATTAAGTCCCCGCTGGTCCCTGAAGTGAAGCAGTTGAAGCATTTGTTCCTCGGAGAAACAAAAGAAGCAAAAACACTCGTCGACGCGCATCGATATCTCGCCTGCCCTGCCCCCTGGCGGCGATGGCGCAAGGCTGAGAAGTGGTGGCAGCGGAGCGCATTAGCAATGAAGTACGGACGCTGTCGTTAGACGCCTTCTCTTCTCCGCTCCTCACCTTCCGAAGGATGGTGACAGACGGCGCGGGAATGAGAGAGGGAGTAAGCTATAAAGGCGAAGAGGGCAAAAGGGAAGAAAAAAGAAAACAGAGATCAAAGATCTGGGGAGTGTGCTTGAAAGATGTAGGAGAAAACAATCCTCCCAACTCGGATTGAAGACGTACTTGGATGGATCTGAATTCGAATTTATGATTATTCGTTTAAACAGTATGTTATTAATTATTTTATATTATTTAGGGTCAGTTATTAAGAAGGCACATCTCAAATATGTTAATATATTAATAAAGAAAGCAAAGGGTAATTTTCGCAAAGATACGTATTCGTAAATGAGAAATGTAGCATGCTATTGAAGCTTACCTACATGGAGCGATAGGACGTAGGAGTTGGGTGGTAGGCCATTGTTAGTAGGTTTGCCGGTTAGCTGGGTTTACCAACAACTTGGCCCACGTGGAGTGCTTAGTAAGAGTTACAGTTATTTATACCAAGAGGAGGTGGACAGAGGAAGGAAGGTTCGCTTTTCAATAGTTACAGCTATATGAACTAGGACATTAATGTGAAAAGCTACAGATTTTCTGCCTCAAGATACGTCGTGATATGGGATTGATCTTTAAAGTATTTCTATGATTTGTAGCTCTTTTAGTTGTACATATATTGACACCTGTTTTAATGGAACTATTTAATGTTTTAGTGCTATTTTAAATCCTCAAAAAAATCCGAACATAAAGATAAAACATTCATTTAATTTGAAAGAATAACTGCGAACCAGCATCGCAAAAAATTAAAATTTTGAGTTGGCCAATATAGGAAACTGGACAATTTTTCCGGACAATCTCGCCCGGTTGTGAGGCAATTTTTCACCAAATGTAGCATAATCGCGAATTTCGTAAATGTGAATAGGTAACTTTAATCCAAGATACATTGTATGCGTTTCGCCAGGTGAAACTAATCGTCGTTTATGTTAATGGGTGTTTCTGAAGAATTCCTTATGTTGCGTAGTTTTGCAGTGCACGTGTGTAACTTGAAGACAAATAACGGGCAAAATACACATTTTATTACTACCGGCACCAACGGGCACCAGAGGCGGCAGAGGGCCTCTCTCGTGCCTCTGAACAGAACCTACAAAATGAGCCTCCAGCGAGCAAGCAAGCAATATGGCCGCCATATTGCTTGCGGTACTGAAGAAAATCGCGATTAGTGCAGATACACGATGGGAACACGAGCATTTAAGCGTACATCGCGAGTTTCTCGTAAATCGTAATTTTAGTAGTTGGTGGAACGCGCATTTCCATAAACATGATTAACAGCACAGAAAATCTCGTTCATAGCATTAAACGATCTTGGTAAAACTAGGTGAAAGTTATTGTTTATTTCCGGAAATGTGGAAGTATTCGCGATTGTGTTAATGTTGCTAGTTTAAATTCGACGAATGTTATATCTTCTGCATTCGTGAAACGATCTAATGATCGCGGTCTTTTTGAAATGAAAAGGAACGATTGCATAGACAAATATAGAAGAAGAAGAAAAAATTGAAATCTGTTCCTTTAAAGATAGTGGAATTGGATGGGCAAAGTTACTTTAGTACATAAGAAAATATTGAGGGAAACAAATAAAAAGAGAAAACCTAAATAATAAAGAGTATGCCGGAATCCGACAAAAGCATGTGTTATGGAGCCAAATCCCTGAAATGCGAAATGCTCCGCACAGTGGTTTTCACGAAAACGTAAAAATAACATAGTTTAGAAATAAAAACAATTTAGAGAGAAAAACGAACAAAATGATACGTAGAGCACAATGGGTCCAAGAGCAAAAGTTTTTCTGATTATTAAAACATTGTATTCATGGTATTACACCCGCTGAAGTGTAAGTTCAAGGTTGAAATTACTTCTGTAAGGAACTATAAGATCAACAAGCAAAGTACCAATTAATTCGGATATTTTGGTTTCATGTAGATATTTCATTTTTAAAATTGACCTCCCTCCCATATCAAAATATAATGTAAATGTCCGATTATTTAACAAGTAGCCAGGCGGGAGGGCAGATCGATTAATCCAGGCTCACGAATAACATTTCATCACGACCATTTCTTTAGTTCCTTAGGTGACAGCCAAAGGGCCAGGATGTCCAGACCTCTCCCCTCTATTCCCTTCGCAAATTATTTTGCAAAATGGAACACTACAGAGATTGAATTCATACAAATGATTATTGATTCAATGTGTGAATCAATGATTGAGTTGTCAATGAATTTATTTTAATATTATCATGTTCAACAAAATTAAAATACGATTCTTTGTACGAAATTATTTTGTTCAAATCCCAATTATCCCCCCCCCCTCAATTTCAACGAAACTCCGCGACAACAATACAGTAAAAATTCATACTAAAATTAGTTTTGAACATTTTTTGTAAATTACTGGAACCTGATTTAGTTTTACAAAAAGTAAACAGATTCGTTATAAAAATTTCAATAAACGCGTCTGTACTTAATTGGAGAATGCTCTCACTTTTCGTCCAACTCCCCCCAGTCTCCGAGCAGAGTGCGGACGTGCGAAGAAAGTATGACGAGTAGAAGACAGAGATGAGGGTGTAAGGGTGCACAGTGAAAGGGTGAGGGATTTGTGCTGCAGGATGGAGAGAAGGGGTGGGGCAACAGCAGCTAATGGCGAACGCCATTAGGAGTCCTTGATTGCGGGTAGCAACGGCTCGAAAGGAAGAAGAGGGGGAAAGAGAAAAATGCTCTCGAAATGGAGACGAAACAAGTGAGACACAACGGATGACTAGACTTTAGAGAAAGTCAGAAGTATCACATGATCCGCCTTTTCTTTACGAACAGGGAATCCTAATATATGAGTCCCATATAACGGGGAATATATTAAATAAGACACTAACGATCTTATGTATAGGTTGTCCGAACAGGAGGGGAAAACAAAGTTCAGTATCTCTTGTCTTTGTCGCATATTGAGTTGAGTAGGGGAACTCCATTCTCTGATTGTTAATTGTTNATACCTTCCCCCCTCCAAGAGGATGTGCGAGTGAGAGGGCAATATGCAACAGTATCTTCTCTTTCATGTTGTTGCAGACAACCCACAGTAAGCTTCATGTGTCTATATTATTTTAAGTCTGTGTCTACAAGACCCCTCATAACATCACTTTAGCTCTGCAATGCGAAACGCATATTCACAACTCGCATGTCATGAAGTTGCAACTCAATAGCAATTTAGTAGCGCTACAACCACTCTCGTACATTCAAAAATTCCTGAATCAAAACTCCTGTCAAATAAACATTTCCGTAATTCCCTCTTTGTCCGTAACGTGGCAGCACAAAGGACGGCACAGAACTAACCTCACAAAATTCAGCCAATCTCAAAAGAAAAGACCCGGCACTTCCAAGGGATTGTGAAGGATGACCACAGACAAATGAAATACTCGCTCCTAAAGAATGAGAAATAGAGGAAAGTAAAAGAACGAAGAAATGTGGTACAAAAAGAAAGAAGAAATAATCGTAAAGAACCAAGTCCATACAGAGTAATGAGTTATAAGATTCTTCAAACCCAAGGAATAAGAAGTCGTGGGAAAATACTGACAAAAAAAATAAATCACATTCTGTAAATCGAAAAAAACAACAACAAAGTGTAAAGAATGTTTGTAAAATATTATGCTTAACTTCATCATCATTTCTAATATATTTTTGTTTTTATATTATTACCACTACCCGGCATGGCCCGGTATTGGAAAAGAAAATTACCGGAAATCATTACTGGCAACGTTACATTCAAAAATATAAAACAATTAACAAATAAAACAAAAATTTAAAAAAATATCTATTTCTTTTCGAATTTCAGAGAAAAATAGATACTGTGAATTAATACATTTTAATATATTCCACCTTACAGAGTGTATTAAAACATCTGTCAACAGGTGTGGATTTTTCACCCTCGACGCAACAATGAATAAGACTTGCGAATGAGTTGAACGCAACAAAAGATTCTTATAAAATACACACGTGAAAACGATTCTACCCTCTACTCCCACATAGAGTGAAATATCAATAATTGCAAAATCTTTTTTCTACATATTCAAATTAGCAACGTTGAGGTAAAAAAATTAAATTGATATATCAATTATTTCGGGAGATAAAACAGAAAAAGCGGAAATTAAAAAGTAATGAAAATGAGGGATGGGGTGGATTTTCAAAATCTCAATTAGATAGTGCTCTTCTTAGTGTTTTGAAGGTCATGTATGCGAATTTCCATCATGCACGGATGAAAACTTTTTCTTTCATTCAATGATTTAAATTAAAACTTGGATTTGCAAACTTATTGGTTACATTAATAATTGGAGCACCTGATATAGCATTTCCTCGAATAAACAACATAAGATTTTGATGATTACCTCCATCATTAATTCTACTTTTATCAAGTAGAATAGTAGAAACCGGGACAGGAACTGGTTGAACTGTATATCCTCCTTTATCTAGAAATATTGCTCGCTGGAGCATCAGTCGGTTTAGCAATTTTTTCTTTACATTTAGACGGAATTTCCTCAATTTTAGGTGCAGCAAATTTTATTACAAAAATAATTAATATACGTGCCCCAGGAATATCTTTCTCAAGTGCACTGTGTTCTTCGCAGTGTTTTGAAGTCAAGTGATAAAATTTTCATCACGGTTTGTATTTGTATTTTCATTTGTAGTTTTGTATAAATGACGTACACACACACCGTCCGAGACACTCTTCTCCATGTACAAAGATCGTGCACCCTATAAATATTATAATTTCGCTACATGAAAATGAAACGTTCCATAAAATGTAATTAAAATTGTCCAATACCACCGTGAAGGAATTCAAAATTATTCCTCGACGACGTGCGAGCCATTACTGAAATATTCTGCATCAGAGGAAGCAGGTTGTTAGCCAAGGTGTAATAGACGCTGAAAATTGAAGGTTCCTTGTAGCAGAAATACCTTCCAGGGGCCCAGCTGAAGAGCATACAGCGACTGCAAGAAGTAATTTCGTCACTTGAAAACGTAACGTTCGCGAGAGGAATATTGAATGAAAGATACATGAGTAAAGGTGATCCACATTGTCTGAATAATTATATATGTGCAATTTATGCTTTTTTGTAAGACCGTATTGCAGATATGATAAATGTTGGTAATCATCATTAATTAAAATATAATTATATTTTGTAAAACACTGCAACCATTTATTTGTAGATATAACATTTTTTATGGGTTATCTGAGAAGTCAAGGTGATCTTAATCACAAAATCTCATTCTGTAAGTTTCTTTTCTCCTCCTTTCGTATTTTCTTTCAGAACTTTGATTCTATTTCTGAAACGGTCTCTTGCTTCTTATTGTGTATTGAAGACGTGACGACTTATTATTATAAATGCCTGAATTTTTTTGGATCATTTTTTCATCCTCAAAGCCCACTTTCAAGGTATTTTTTTTTCTTTCACAGGGCCCATTACATACTTTGGTAATATGTGCAACTGATGAAATATAAAAACAAAAACAAATTTTAAACAAAACTCGGAGTGTATGGGTAACAAAATGTGTTGTGTTACGAGGACAACATTTAGACAGGATTTGTAATAAACAAATTTGTAAAATAACTACATCAGAGGAAAAATTTTTCCTTGAGCTTCATGAAAAAATATATCACATGAACTGAATACAATGCAAATAAGATTAAATTACTTTTTTAAGAGGCGTTAAACTGTGCTTAGTATAATTCGATCTTTGTCCCACTGATTCCCATTCTGATCATTTACTTCTTCTGAAAGAGCTTTTGTAATACATAAAAACTCTCGTGTGATGAAGTGAAGAATTTTTCTTTCAAACGGCGCTCGAAACTTAGTACATCTTTGACATTGTGTTTCAGTGTTATTCGACCAAGTTGTTTCCTTGCCTGCCGAACGATGAGTGGTAGTGTTTGGGGGTTAACGATCGCTCACACATTTTCTTTAATTGCATTGTTTGCTGGGTCGTCGTCCAAGTGCCCGTAAATCACGTCGAGAGCCACGAGCGCGTGCGTGGAAATCCCTCAATTCTCTCCAGTGGGGTTTAGATGAAGAGGGAGGGGGGAGGCGTCGCAGAGGTCATTAGAGATCCGATAGCACCCGCAGCGGGAGATAATGTCCCCAGACGACCGCACTGCGCCTACCGCTCGGCTTTTGTCTGGCGGGTCGTCACTGCGCCTGAAGTTCCCAAGTTTTTTTATTGTTTGTTTTTGTACTTGGGCGCTTTGGAATACATTTATGGCGGTAGAACAAATAATCGAGTTTCATAAATGTCTACCTGAAGATGGTTTATTGTAAAGAGTCCATTTTAAGATCGTTTTTTTATACTGAACTATTTTTCAATTGATGTAAATAGTACAATATATTGATTGTTGTCTACAATGGGTCAAAATTATTTAATACATTTAAGGTAATAATGAAAGACCTAATTAATTCAGTAACTGTCGTAAGGAAAATTATATAGTTCAGGAAGAACGTTTCCTGAACAATATGAAAAAGCAGCATTATAACGATATCATGTTATTAAATTAAAATATTTATCTAAATATTTCAATTAAATGATGAAAGAAGACGAGAACAATGTCTATATAGTGTTACATTACTAGAATAAATTATTCATCTTAGTTACTTGATAAACAACAGAAGAAATTGAGACTGAAACCTAGGAAACTGTAATATTCATACAACAAAAAGGGAAATTTTGAATTTTTGAGAGGGGTGAACGATGCTGAAAAATAAAAGATAATGAAAGTGTAACATCAGAACCAGTGCAGTCTATCGATTTGTGAAATATTAACATTTTCAAGCATTTTGCTAGTCGGAAATTCCTAAGGAGATTAAGGGTCGGGCCAGTCGCCGCCAAATAAGGAAAAGTACCCGCCACTAAGCCTTCCCGTTCATTGTGTAGGTGCTGAACCGTTTTCATGTACTTCTGAAAATAGAGTAGCAATGTCCTTGAAGAATGTTGCAAAAGCGCGCGGCCAGTGTGAATGGAATATTTCCACCGGATACAAAAATAATGGTCATCCCGAGAAGGACGCTGGCATATCGATAAAGACGCAGTGTTCTCAGAAGCTGAGGGGAGACCAAGGTGATGTAGAGTGCTCAGAACGGTAGCGAAGGAGTAGTCACGTGACCTCCGCTTCCGTATATATTGGGAGGATTGAAGATCCGCAGAGACTTTCAGACTTTCTGTGTTAGGAAGTACCCGGGCACTGAGATGTGACCTGGTTAGTATTGGTCGTCAGACCACTGAGAATTGCTGCGGTAATTCAATTACATTGCTATTAGGCGCGAATGACGTAACTTGGAACAGTTAGTTATTTCGGGATAGCAACTTGTAAATTTTTGAGATACGGATAATCTGGGTAGATTTTCGAATTAATTGATAACACGAGTATTCATATCTGTGTGTAATTGTTGCTTTCAGATAGCAATAACTGTGTAATAACAAATTTATAATTGTATTTATGATTTGAGTTTGTTCAAGTTTGTAAATACGCAATTTCAATTTAACTTGTATTAAAGGAATATTTTATTGTTATTACACGTGTGTTTGATTGCTTGGGAAACCAAGCTGGTGGCAGCGAACTCTACCATAAGGGTTGTGGTTTATGGTTGAATCCCGCTTCTACCCAAAAAAATACCCACATCGCATCTGGGCTTGTGGTGTGGTGTAACAGAAAGTAACGAAATGATGCAAGCTTTCACAGCCTCCACCGTCAATAATTAAACCTTCTTCGGGTTGTTAAACCGCGTCGTCATATTGAAAATATTCAAAGTTTCATCGGCAATTGCAGCTGACATTCTCATCCTCAGGAATTAATCTTTAACATTTTAAAACAACGTTATATTAACGTTAATCTAAATAGCATTATATTGACATAGTATAAGCACAGCCTAATAGCGTACAGTTGCGACAATAAAGACAAAGAATTGCAGCTTCACGCAGTGGCGCCTTCAAGTGGTGAGCAAGTATCACTGCGTGTAATCAAGTTGGTCGTAGGTAAATATCATTGGGTGGAGTGAGCATGATGGTGAGTGTGATGAGAAATGATGAGTTAGTAATACACGCCGGTGGGTAGAGGCGCTACTGTCGCCTGATGTAAGGCCATCATAGGGAATAAGTATATGTCGGAACTGTATGAATAAGACTGTGGAATTGGTTCTCAGCAAACATATTACCAGTCGTCTTCCTTCGTTTTCATGGTTCTTTGTTTAGTTTATCACGTGTGGTTCCATTCAAAATTGTTTTGAAAAACATTTTCGATAGATATTACCTTGGACTAAAATTCATATAATGACGCGAGTTTAAGCTAGAATATTGATAAATATAGACGACAGGATAAAAAGTCTACCATTGTTTATAACAAGCAATTCCATTTAGAATTCAAAATTTCGTATTTCATAACCCATCATCCCTTCTTCTTCTTTATCCAACGCCCGCCCTTTACACAAGAAATTAGAAAAAAGGAAACATACACAAAAAACAAATACTTGGCACTATGTTTGTTTCTGCAGGGGTTAAACAAAACATTCATAGAAATATTGAGGCGAAAATAACAAACTGATACTGTTTATTTTCCTACACTTATCATTCACTTTCTCTCTTTTTACCTCCACAACTGATGAAGATCAGTTTGCACAAATGAATACAGTATTTTCCTTCTGAACATAGCTTAACGAAGTGGTGATCTTACTACAAACAATAAAATGGAAATGATTGACTGAGATGGGAAACTAAATTTGTCACTTCTGAAGAATTATTATAAACTAGATGTGATTCTATCAAACATTATCTGTTCCAATTATGTTTTCGTACTTTATTTACGTAGGAGGCCTTGCATGTAAAGGAAAGTGATTACTTTTTCCAGAGTAGTTTTTAATATTCATGAAATATTTTTTTTTTTACTGAGCGTTATATTTCATAACTACGAGTATATGTGTTATACTTAATATAGTCCCATACGATTCATGGGAGATTTCACATTTGAAAGCAAGACTCATCTCTTGAATATAATTTATTTTAATTAAAATGTTAAATTCAGATTTATCACATTCTATCGATAAAGGCAGGTGTTTCTCATCTATTTAGTGAGCAGTACAGTTATCAAGACTGACAGCAATGAATTTAGCAATAAAATATTTATGTTGTTCATGTCTCATTTTTGTGGTTCTAAATGTATTTGACCTGAGTTTATATTGTATTTTTCGGGGAGGGGGTGCTTTTTTATGTATTGATTATATTGATTAGTTTCGTTATAGGTGTTCATTATCACGCATAGAATTACGTTTATACGTAGAATTCTCCTATGTTAAAATGTATTTTGAATACATATTTCACGGACGATTTTTGTATTTATGAGCATTTTTCGACATTTTCTTTACTTACACATAATTTGCTTTAAATTATAATTTAAGCAACTCATTTGTGTCCCCGAATATCTTGTTTATTTGCATGATATAAATGACATTTTTGTGAATTCAATAGCGCTTTATTAATGATATTTTCGTAAGCGCTTTTGAAAATCATAAATCGTATTCTCGTATTCATCGATGGGGGTCAGTTGAGCAGAAACTAAACGCTCAATGTGTGTCTATGCGCCGCGCACGGGGTTCCCCGTGGCGTCCGCTGGCTGGCATCGTCTTGCGCCTCACGATCCCTCGACAGCACGTGACTAGAGTTCCTTGAGAAACAGACGACAGACGTCGCCGCCGCCTCCGTCGCCACCGTCGGACGTGCGACGCTCTCCACAGCTGCTCCTCTGCCGCTGCAGCACTCCGCGAGAGACCTTAATAGGGAGAGAACCGTCAACTGCAGACAGTAGGAACTGAAGTAATTTCTTCCGCTCATGGACGGTGAACCTGCCCTGATATCATGGTTATCCATTTGTTTTAAATAAATCTTCATATTACACAAGTAATATTTTCTGCATTGGATAATTTTTAATAGTTTGTTAATTTTTCGACATCAAAATATTCAGTCTGTGAAGAGTGAGATAAATTTTGTGATAGTGATGTCGTGGTACTGTCGGTTCAGCAGGCACTGGTGACCTCGTCCTCCGAGTCACTCCCCCTTTAGAGCACGTCATTTCTCATAACAGCTATATGTAATACGCACAATTTCTCATAACCCCTTCGGCGTCAGCTGTTGCTCGATGATCACCTCTTATTGGTGGAGTAGGGAGAAAGGCAGGGAGACATGGCGCAATCCTGTGATCAACTAGTGCTGATTCAAATGGGAAATGGGAACGAAGGAAACAGTTTCCACCATAGACAAGAACATCTTCATAAATACAGAGACCAAATATCGTTTGTTCGAAGAGCTCGTGTGCAAAATTGGTGAGCTAAGAATGGCATAACGCTAAAAGTAGTGACAGAACACACCTCCACGACAGGTTTGGGAAGGGGAACGGCACAAGGGTGATAGAGTAGTGCAGTGTTGCATTCCACTCAAGAAAGAAGAAATGAGACATTTGCTAAAACAACAATATATCCTTGTTTCGTAATATGAATCGGTAATGGTTTAACCCCGGATGTGCAGTGGCTGAGTTCCTCACAAATCATAGAAAATCAAGTAAATACCTGAAAAGATTTCACATTACAGATGGAACCATATGTATGTGCGGTGAGAGAGAAGTAACACGTGAACATTTGTTTTGGGAATGTCCCTTCTACGGAGAAGAACGTGCAAAATATATCCGGAGAATGACAACAGAAGGAATGCCAGGAATGCTACGTGAAGAAATTGCAAGAACAGAGAAAACTAACAAAATTTTCAAAAACTTTATAGATGAAATAAGATTAATAAAAGATGGAATGAAAGAATGTCAAGGAAACGCACGACAGTAGGATTGACATGGAAATTAGAAGTTATGATGAGGACAATTAATGTGTAATGTTAAACATCTTAATTATGAAAATATTATTCGCAAAAACTAGATATGTACTTTGTATTGTGATTAGATGCATCGTGAATGTGATTAGAAGTCGTGTGATGTCGAGAGACGTAGGCGCGACAGTAAACGTCCCGTTGGATGGCGCAGTTGGTAGGCGCATGAGCGCGTAGAGCTCAAGGTCCCGGGTTCGAATCCCGGTCCCGTCTCCCATTTTCATTCGACGTAACATGATTAATCTGTTACCTGGCGGTGAGGTTCACCGCAATCTAAGACATTAAAAAAAGTTTTTTTCACGTCATATTGATCACCAAACCATCTCCTACAACTTAGTACAATCAATGTTAGACCTTTAACACGTGAATGATGGGGAAGTCGTACCAACTGGACAGAAGACACTTGTGGAAACAAGCCTCACATTTCGTAATATAAGTTACACCAAGTCTTCGCACACATGTGGAACGTTATAAGCTGGGTAATAAACCAATATTAGCTTATTAATGCGAGCTATAAGGAGAGCGTACTAACCCAAGGTCTCTCATACAGAAGTTTTCATAAAGAAGTGACAACTATGCAGAGATTTTTTTACGTTTAACAATTCCACTCGTATAATTCTAAAGAAATTATGAACGTTATTCTATTCAGAAATTGCAATGATTGAAGAGCGGCAAAAATTCCATGAATGATTTTTAATTGTTCGATATATCTTAATTGGATTGCTATCTAGTGGTTTTGTCACAATATCCTCGGAGTTAATACTTTCTGTGGTTCAGTAGCATCATGGGTCATGCTAATGAAGTTTCGACCGGATATTAAAGAATTCATCTTGCAGCAAACACACGAATGGAATAGCAATTAACTCTCAGTACCACTACAAAATCAATGATAATTACGCTGGGGCTGCTGTTCAAACCCTTCCCAAAATGGCTCTTGCAAATCGTCATATAATGTAGCATATGAGATAGAGAAGGGCAATAAAGAGGTTCAAGTAAATTCTTAATACATAGATAAAATTAATATCAAATTTGGAATACAAGATGTAAATTTTTTCGATAGCGATCATTGTGAATAGATATTGTAGGGCACCCATCCATCAATCATGGGCAACAATAGTATACATTAATAAACGTTTCTAAATAGATAATTAATAGTGTAGGGGTGATACATAGCAATTATATATAACTACAGAAAAAATCTACGTCGTTAAAAATGTTTTACCTTTTCCGATTGATTTAAGTTTACAAGTGTAATAAATGTGGTATCAATTGGATAGTAAAAAAATAATAATCAAGATTTCTGTTATCCCAAATAGCCTCCTGTAAGAAAACGATCATTATTGCGTTTCATCACGCCAATACAAGACAATTTTGTATGAAATGATTTAATACTTTGCTCGTTTACGTGTACGGATATATGACAAAATTTAAAAATAAGTTTCGTATTTTTTAATAACATATTTTATGATATTTTGTTTTGTAAGAATAATAGTAGGTTTTCTAAATATATTCAAATAAAGTATTTTATGATAATTTTTTGTATTGTCTGATAGCGGTTAAAGAAGTGGCATAAAGAAGTGACGCAACAATGCGTAAATACCGCAGACAGGCCGGAGAATTTAGCAATGTGTTCAGTAATATGGAGATATGAGGACGAGCAGGATGGTAGTGTAAGAGAAGTGAGTGGATTTTGTTTCGTTATTCTGTTGTTGTTTCTTTTATGTATTCATTGTACGTATTATTTTTATAGTGATGCCCTGAGGAAGACTTTGTATTAAACGTCGAAACGTAGGAAGAAATTCGTCTTTTCATTTTTTTGACCTACGTCCTGAGTGTTGGTTGTTAATATGTATATATATATATATTCTCGCAAAGAATGGAAATATTAGAAGACATAAAATGTATCTTAAAGCTATTTGGTGTAGAAAATCACTTGGTATCACTTAGTTCACGAAAATTTCGTCACCTTTTTCGAGCATACCTCTTAAACGCCACGATGTCTCGCCCCTCTCCGGAAAATATTTTTCTCGTGTCCTTCGCTAAGAATGATGTGTGTAGATGGGTATTTACAAAACGTTACCTAAAATATTTACGAAACGTTACCTTAGCTATCTCTCGTCTGTGATATAGCAATATTGCCTCAGATGGCTGCCATAATCTGAAGACTAAACCCGATGTAAGCACTGATCATGTTAATTACAAATCAATTAACATTTCGAAACAATTATGTACAGGAATTGATAGTTCTGCAAAAATGTCCACAACAGCATATGCCTGTCTACAAAAATTAACGTAAATTATCCATAAAACGCTTAATGTTAAAGTAGAAGAGTTAAAATACTTCAATTTAAGAAGGAAGTAATCAATCATCATCATATTTAGTGAATTATTTATTTTGCATATTTAAAAAAAGATGGAAAACTTCTTTAAATCGCAAAATTTGGACGAAGAGTTCAGAATTTACGAGAATTTTAATGAAATGGAGCGAAAATTCGACCGACGCTGTTCCCGCGAGATGATGTAGTGAATAAATTAAGTTTTGCGTTAAATTTGTATTATTATAAATTTGAAAAATTAGGATGCAGTATATATTTAAAAAAAACTGTAAGTAAACTAAAGAAGATTAGTCTAAGAAAATTCCGGGCAACGCCGGGTCTACCTAAAAAAACGTTTTTGAAATATCAATCGTATCTAGTGTACTCCAACGCTTTTGCTTTAAAATAAAAATATGATACATACACAAATGACCGTTTCATGGATGCAATCGGAGGGAATGAGGATTCTGGAACAAAGATGCAACGAAACCAACGTTCGGGACGCTCCAATTTTTTATCCCTTCCCGGAATTGAATTTCTAATCTATTACCCAAACAAATCCCAGTCTCAACCAATACACATATAAAGTATACTCTAGTAGCTGTAAACAAAACTCTTCGTGTAGCGGAGTATTGGAGAATTATTCCACTGCATTGCAGAACGAAGTAGAGGAGTATACGAACAGTAATCGGAACACAGCAATCGAACGAGCTATTCTCGATTGAGCGTGTACTAGTGCACTTCCGCCGGACAAAATACGATCGCTCGGATTTTAATAGAGCAGCTGCACTGGACTGCTTTATCCGACGCGATAAAAATACAAAGCAGACCTTTCATTCACGGGGACGAAAAAAAAACCGACAAATGTCAGTTCTATTTTTCTTAGTTTGCGAACAGAAATATGTGGGACAGAAGGACAAATTAGTGGAAATGAGAATATCCCATGCAATTGTTATGTTTATCGTCTTTAAGGTATTATGTGCGCGTTGACTGAAGTCAAGTTGCCGACTATTCATGAAGCTTGGAAATATTCACTAAAGTAGTTCCTATTAATTAATAATTCATTCTACTGATTTCCTTCTTTATTGGAGGAGTACAATTATTTTGTGATTTTAAAACTTCATAATTAATTTAGACTGTCGTTTGACTCCTTTGACAAGGGTCTCATTGTCTTCAGTCATGTGATGCGACTGCCATTTCCGTTCGATCAGTATTTCCTACAGATTTTGGTGAATTATTCTTGAAAATGCGCCATAAGGTACGAAAATCTTAACATGATTGCGTTTGTATTTTCACTTGCTATGTTTTAGTAGGTTTTTTAAGCTGGTACTTTTGCTAGAATACCGATAAAACAAGAGCCCGCGAACGTTTCTCCATATAAGCCTACAGTAATTGAAAGTCAAATAATTAAAAATTTTCATGCGTAAAGGTATGTAAATTCATCGCCACTGGATGGAGAATGATCCAAACTATCATTTAAGACAATTTTTTGGGGGGTACTTAAGTCTAGTCGCTCTGAGGCACATAATACCTTAAGTCAAGTTATTTTCTAGTCAATCTATTTATTATTTCGTTCTATACTTTCTAGCATACAAATACCATTCATGCAATTTTGTTATCTCCTGATATAAAAAAAATATAGTTAAGTAATTCTGTTCAATCTATATTTTTCATTATTTTTTATGCCACTCAAACCATACGGAAATATTACCAAGAATGATGGTACAGAACATGCGTTCTTCAACGCACTCTCGTTGACTGTTCGATTGCTCCTCAATTTTCTTTTAAATATGTTTACAACAACGAAGTAAATATTAGTGAAGGTAGGTAGACTTTCCTCGATGACTAGTTGTGTCGGTTAAGGTGTCATGTCAAAGAAAACCAAAGAAGTTTATACCTCAAATTCTACTAACTTGCCATAAATAAATCACTCGTCATCAATGGATCAAAGGGGAATGAGACGTGAACATGGACTACGTACATTCATCGGGATGACTCACTGGCACACTATCCAGATGTAGACACACAACTGCAAAATTTTAGGTGGTAAAAAAGTACGTGAGAATTTGCAAATGTTTTGCAATTATTTTTTGAAAATCTTTTAATGTATTTAAAACTCGACAACAAAAGGTTCGTTTTATTTAAAAAAATTCTGATTATAAATTGTGAGTACAAAAAAGAAGATTATAAGATAAAAAAATAATTTGAAAAACAAGAAACAAAAAACTGAATTAAAAGATTTTTGTATTCGTTATCGACTCAGTCAGGACATACACGTCATGAGCTATTGATGATGACGGAAGAACTACGCCTGAACTCTCTATTTTCGAACCGGATTTCATCACGCGACCAATTTCTTAGAAGTTAAGATATACACCCAAACAAATCTAAGTAATTAATTTTCAATAAAAATATAGGAAATGTTTTTATAACACTTAATATATAATTAAAATTCACTCTCAAAAATTGTTTTGCCGAAGAAAAGAAGAACACAAAACTAACTTAGCTTTTCAGTATAATGAATGACCTTCTTTCTTTTATAAATAACTTTCAATTTTAGGTGTATAGGAGGCTTTAAACATCATAGAAACAAGTTCTGGAAGGATTTCGTTTAAGTATACCTCGTATTCAAATTTTGGTTTCGTTTAAATAGTTTTTATTTTTATTTTGGAGCGTCATGTGCAAATGTAAAGTTCCTTAAAAAACCGTAGCCGAAAACACGTCATAAATTCACATTGATTCTCATACATGATTTCTAATAAATAAAAAATGCAAAACTGTTATATTTCCAAAGAAAAATCTCGATAGTAGAATAATATAAGATGAATACCGTTCATACTGATGGGAATTATATCGTTTCTTCGAAAGTAGGTCACTTCCCACACATTCGAACACTCGCTCACAATCGGACTTGGACCACAAAGCAATCGCACCCAAGCTCTATTGATTTCAAGACCATTGTCGTTCGAATTCCACAGAAACCCTCTCATAAGGTTGATTTTCAACTATCGCATCGGAGAGCAAGCGGAAATAAAATAAATGATTGGCATGTCCTACGGTGATCAATAGCAACACCTGAATCTTAATCACGCTTCAGTAAGTAATTTTACACGTTCTGCTTTAAGTTCTAACATTGATAATAATCAATGATACGCAAGCTAATAACTTTGTTGCGTAGTTTTTCCACAAAATGTTCCATCATCATACACCTTAATACGAAAATGTCCCTGAAAATATGACTCATTATCTGCGTAACTAGATTGAGTAAATCACACGAATGAAGTATTGCTCTTCAGATCATAAAATGTTGTGCAGACGATTTCCTATTATTTTATGTTTTATCCTTTGCTTTCCGAGAAAACAGCATTTAAAAATTACATCAAGAAAAGACGCTACTTGACTCATTTCCTTGAAAAGGACGCAACTTGACTACTTGAGTCCTGATTAAAGAAAGTGTCTCGTAAATAATAAACAAAATTCGTAGGGTGAGTTTCGTACGTGCGTTACGTAGTTCTTTAATTTCATAGTATAGTATTGTATAATATCATGTGTTTTATTCTTAACAGTTATGCATTATTCATAATACTTCTGATATCCTGTTTACATTGTTAATGCTATATATTAAACGGAGTGAAACTTGCCAACAACTAGAAATAGGGAAAAGTAGAATCGTCCATATTATTAAAATAAAGAAAATAGTCTTGCTACGTAACGTAAACGTTCACATTTTCATACAGAATGAGTTATATTCAATTTCGCTTCACCGTGAAGCCCTTGATTCAAAGGTTAACTCAATCCCAATATTATTTACATAGGGCACACAATACCACGTAAATAGGAAATCACTTCGATATTACCCCTTATAAAACGCATTTAATAACCGAAAATTGGTCTTGCATATTCGCTTGAAGCTTTGCTTATGTGGACGGAAGTCTTAAACAGCGTCTCGGGGTGAAGCTCAGCAAGCACATACGGTGAAGTCCCAAATGGTAAAACCTCTAGAGAGCAAAGAGATTCGATTGAATAAAATTAATAAATGAACAACTAAATGTAATAGCATCAAGATCTAATATTATTTTGTGGGGATTTACGACTCGTCGACATCGAGGTCATTAGAGCCCTAAAATTCTGTACAGGTAGGGAAAATGCAGTTACGAACTAGGGAGAGTCAACATGACTCTCCCCGCGTGTGGGACTCGCCGAATGACTCAATCATACTGTAACATCACACCACAAGCCCTGATGCGGTGTGAGTATTTTTTTTGTAGAAGCGGGATCCACATAAATACCACAATCCCTATGGTAGTTTTCGTCGCTGCCACCAACCCAGTTTCCCGGGAAATCAAACACACGTGTAATAACAATAAATAATGATTTAATACAAATTAAGCAGAAATCTGAATTTACAAACAGAGACAAACTCCCAAAATCATTAATACATATAAACATCTGTTATTACACAAGTAATGCTATCGGAAAGCATTAATTACTCGTAGATGAATTTAGTTGAAGACAACTAAATAGTAAAAACCCTCTAGCTTATATGAACCTCCAAAATTACAAGTTGTTTTCCCCAACAACTAACTGTTACAAGTTACGACACTCGCAACTAGTAATGACTATGCTAACCCAATCACATCTCAAAGTGCGGGCGGACTCAATTCACAAGTAAAAAATCCTCGAGACTCCTCAAACCTTCCAATATATACAGAAAAGGAAGTCACGTGATCAGCAAATAACCACGCCTTTGCTGTCACAACGTGCCACCCCATCCTCTTGGGTACCCCTCAGCATTCCTGGGAACGCAATGATCTCCTCGCGAGGCGCCTCTGCCGGTCCACGCCAGGTGTTGACCGCCCTTTCACTTAAGTATGTCATTGTTCATACATCCGGCGAAGTACTTCATTCACAACGTCTTAACATTCTCCTTTTCAGCGACATTCCATACCAAAGGAGAGTTGCGCGTAGTCACAGTTTCCGACCGCCTTCGTCGCCGAGCAAAATGTCTTTGTTTTCTGTATTGCAGGAAACGGGTCAAACAATTGCACCTTGCAGGGAAAGGCTTAGCGCTGGGTCCCAACCTCGTCGCACTTCCGTCTTAGCGGCGTCCGGCTCTCGAATGTTTAGGTGACACATATCCACTAAAAACCCTCCTGAATTACAACTCAAAACTCAAATATCAATATACCTCAAAACATTACATATATCATTCTAAAAAGTGGGGGAGAAAGAGGAAAATGAAAGATAACCTAGCCCTAATAGCGCCGGGATCGAAAAGAACAGGAGGTGACCAAGGAAGGTCAGGAAAGAGAAAGGAAGGAGCCTAGGACAAGTAAGTGGAAGTAATGCAATACTTAGCTCGGGACCCCGTGTTTGCCAAACACGTACTTAAAAAACTAATAAATGTTGGTTATTTGACAAGTTGGTTTGTTTGTTTTCTGTTTAAGTAATGGGTTTATTTTTCATTCTCTTTCATTATTTCCAAAAAATAGATTGATTGAAGAAGCGTTTTAGATTTAAAGTAAGATAAGTTTTAATGTGAATCCTTCTCATATATTCTACAATTATATGTATATAAGAAAGTTAAACTGATAATTGACGAAA
This sequence comes from Laupala kohalensis, assembly GCA_002313205.1. Lineage (NCBI taxonomy): Eukaryota > Metazoa > Arthropoda > Insecta > Orthoptera > Trigonidiidae > Laupala > Laupala kohalensis. Next base: position 718,560 of record NNCF01126349.1, on the reverse strand, counting down.
TTTACGTGAGTGATCAAAGATCGGTATCGAGTAGGAAATATAAAAAAAGGAATTAAAAAATGGTTACGGGCGTTTGCCGAAAGAAATAGGAATCGGGTATAATTTAAAGTCCACAAGCAAAAATCAAACCCGGGTGCTCTAAAATGCAAAGTGTGTCTTTGCTGCATCGCTCGGAATTTACGGTGAGAGCTATCGACCGATCGACTGCGGGACGAATCTAGAGCGGAGGTTGAGCGAGAGAAGAAAGGGAAAGTGAATGTTTGTACATTAAGAACTGTGGGATTTGGTGGTATTCTATGGTATTCTATGGCACTGATTAGTAGAAAATGTAGACGAGAACATGTCAAAGATACAATGCACATTATAAAAACCAAAATTAAAAATTACCCACAAGTAAGTACTCAAGCAAACATAGAAATATAGTAAAATCGATAAATTACACGAGACAATAAGAACACACACATTTGACCTGTATCTGACAAAATATTTACACAACGAATTGAACACTTATTACTCAAATATGCAATTACTGCCCTCGTGCTGTAGGTACAGTACCGGCCATTAGTAATTAATTTGAAATAAAACATATTTATCTTTTCTGTTTTTAAGGTGAAATGACTAATAGTAAATTAAAAATTTAAAAAAAAGTTGACTGAGAAAAGCATCGAAACGGTGGAAAGAGTTGAAAATCCGAAAATGACTTCAAGGCAGGCAGCTGAGGTCTTTCATGTTTCGCCAAGTACATTAGGAGACAGTCTCAGAACCCTCGGGCTCAGTAATCGCACCCCTACTAGAAGTTCGAAAAGTCTCAAAATTTTAAACGTCAATTATACTTTCAAACTACAATTAACGTCCATTATACTATCGCTAAATTCGAAACGTGAGGTTTTATCACAAAATATATTCTGTTCGACCATGAAAGGTCGTAAGTCTTGCATTATGTATTTAGTCTAAAAAGTATTTTCATGATCACTTGGGGAAAAAATAGTCTCATGTGTGACCTATCTAGAAATTCAATTCATGTCCTCTTAAAACGGAAGATTTTTGAAGTTTGCTGTTGATTTTGAAGATTTTTTGAAGGTACCTCATGACTTTTTTATATGCTTTGAAACATTGTTACGGTGTATTCCACCGTATAGCAATAAATTATCCCTGAAAGGGTTAACTTTGTACAGAAGCTAAATAATTCTTAAACCATTGTGTTTTTCAATAAATCTTTCTTTTGGTATGTACCATTCTTGTATTTGTGATAGTTCACAAGTGACCTTCAAATGAAAAATGTTTCCCAATTCCTAGTACTCCAATCATTTAAATATTAATTGTAGGCTGATGTTATTTGTACAAATTCAATGAATGTTATAATTTCGTATTCGCATTTTCTTGAGCTTCAAAGTAGCTCCGAAAGTAATGTAAAATTCTATGTAAAAAGCTAATGTAAGTATCAATATCTCTGCTGCTAAGAAAACCCAAAATCATTTGAATATGTCAAAATATTATATCATACTACGTTTGCTTGGTCCTTACCCGCTTACACTATGAGCTATCCTGAAAAGGACGTTAATACTATCCAAATAAGTTTTAAAAACTATTTTAATGTTCGTATAAATACTCAATTTTTATAGCTTTTACAACTATAAATAGTCCATGTTATCACTCATTCGTTTTCTAACAAAACCAGATGTACGATAGCCAGTTATATTTTAAACAAATTGACACGACTGGGTTGAGAATGTAATTCACAGAAGTACATAATTTCTTTCAACAAAAAATGTTACAGGAGTGATACAAAATCCATCTTTCTTCGCTCGTCCATGCAACGTGCATAAATTCTGTGCATGATACATTCCCTCTCGTGTGGCGTGTGCACCAGGAAGACGTTTGTCATTTTGCGTCGGCGTCTGGGGGAGTGGGGGGGTGGGTTGATGTCGCTGGAGGGGAAGGGGAACACATCGATCGATCAAAGTCCCGTTTTAATTTTCATCCCATCGGCAGAGTCTCTTTAATGGAGATATCACGTTCATTCACGATCTGCGAGTAAATGAACGAATCTTGCGACTGAACGAAAGAATCTCAGGGTTCCGGTTCATCCGGATATTAACGAGAAAATGGCAAGTTATACAAGTTCATTTTAAAATGAACGAGAGAAAAAGGTATTAGGAACTAACGAATTTCGATTTTTTAGGTGATTCTTAGAAACGGTGAATTAAATTAGGTCCCAGCGAACGGATATCTAAAAAAAGATTATTTTAAGAATTCAGAAATAAAAATATTCTCAATAAATTTCAATAACAAAATATACATTTTTCGTTTTTTGCAAGAAAATTGACTGAAGTTGTCTACATCAAAGTAGTTCCGATGAAAAATTATGTTCGAAATATTGTTGTAAAACTCAGTGTTTTATATCAGGCATTCTCACTGTCTTCCAAAACACGAAAAACATATGTCTATTTTCCGTTCTATTGCAATTATCTGAATGAGTCACGAGAGAGAAAGGTTTTCCTCCCCACTCTTTAATTGAGGCAGCCGCAATCGAAAAGGAAGATGGAAACGTTCTCGTTCTCGTTCATGAGCAACGTGCATCAAGTGTTCGGTCTTCCTCTCTTAACGAGAGTCAGTCATGACAAATGATTCGTTCTCGAGCGTGGCATGACGGGAAGAAGACTCGTTGAAGCATTGTCTCGCTTCGGGGTGGGTGGAATGATAAAGAGCAGGGCGAGTGGCGTGCTTCAAATGTTCTCACGGGGTTGGGGGAGAATGGCAGCCCTTAAGAGAGACGGAGGAAGTTGGGGATGGTGGTTTCCGGAAGAACAAAGTGAACAATAAAATTATCCAATATTTATTTAAGCGACAATTATTAAGATCAATAGTTTTTCAATAATCAATAGTACCTCCTTTGTTTTTTCCTTAAAGTTTGTAATATTGAAAAATTATCTATTGCATAACGGTAGACAAACATAACACAATTATTAACATTCATTGAGTTTCCAGGACTTCAATAAAGATATTCTTCACTGATTAAGAAATATGAATGAAATTGACTCCTCTTTTTAGTTTGGTTCATTGCTCACAAACAATTGATGAGACAGACAGTGATCTAAAGACCTCTATATTTGGAATAACGGAATATTTCCCTCCAAATCTGGAAATCGATTAGTTTCACGATTTTAATATGATCTCTGCAAATTCGGACTCTTTAGGAAAATTCTACGACAATTAACGTCCATTATATTATTAATTAAATAAAGAATTGAAGACTTATGATATTTTATGGACGAATAATACATATTTTGTGCAGAGCTCACAATGTTTCGACTAGATTGCAAGCCGTCGTCAGGTGATAAAATAACAACAGATTATAACAAGAAACATAACATCAAGGCAAAAGAACATGGTACACGAGTAAACATACATATAAACACAAAATATGTTTAAAAAAAGCAGGAACTACACAAACGTGTTATAACATTCGTTTGTAATAATTAACTTCTTTGTCCAAAATTAATGTATTTTCCCAATACATCAAGTGATCAGTTTTAAATGTTGAAATCAATTTCATATTCTCAGACTTTAGTGACGTTTGAAGTGAAAGAGTTATAAACTTGTTTTAAGGAAACACTGCATAAATCATATCATGTTGAGGTAGCATTACTTGTTTCCTTTTTACGAGGTAATACAATCTTTTTTTAATATTCTTTTAACAAATTCTATAGGATAGTAATTAGTTAAAAGTATGTTATGCACTGTTTGTAAATTTTTCCTCCGATGTTGTTCATCCTAAAGTACTATAGCTTTATCTATTAAGCTCTAAACCATAGCTCTCTTTCATGTTAAAGGTATTCTATGAGTAAAAATTTAACACGATCTGAATAAGTGTCCTTCCTATACCGATTAAAAGATAGTATGGTGTCCTCATGATTAATTAATACATCAAGAAAATTTATTTTATTATTATTTTCGATTTCTAATGTGAATTTTATCCTCAGGTGGTAACTATTAAATGTATCTACAATATTTTGTATTTCATTTTCTGGCACTATACAAAAGATATCCCCCCAGGGGACTTACATGTAGTAAGTACGTGTTTGGCAAACACGGGTCCCCCGAGCTGAGTATGGCATTACTTCCACTTATTTGTGAGAGGCTCCTTCCTTTCTCTTTCCTGACCTTCTTTGGTCACCTCTTGTTCTTTTCGATCCCGACGCTAGAGTATCTTTCATTTTCTTCATTTTTGTAATGTTTTGATTTTTGGTTTTGAGATATGTTTTGATATATTGTAATTGAGGAGGGTTTTTAGTGGGTATGGTTGAGTCATTCGACGAGTCTCACACGCGGAGAGAGTCATGTTGGCTCTCCTTAGTGCGTAACTGCATTTTCCCTACCTGTACAGACATTTAGGGCTCTAATGACCTCGATGTCGACGAGCCGTAAAGCGCCCCCCCCC
>NNCF01126349.1:697562-714105 GCA_002313205.1 Laupala kohalensis | reverse complement strand
CCCCCCCCCCACACACAAAAATCATATACATATCTAGCATGCAGAACAGGTGTAAAATTTAGTTTCTCAAGACTAACTTTTTCTAATACAAATTCTGACAAAATAGGGCTTATAAAACTTCCCACGGGACATCACTCGATCTGTTGATAATTTTTTTGATAAAAAGAAAAATATGTAGACTGCAATAACAATCGAATAGCTATTTCCACGTGTGTTTCAGGAATATCACAAACATTTTGAATAGTAGTCCAACGTGACATAAATATACATTAGTTTCATCTACGGTAAAAAAATGTTGGTTTCCATCCTGGTCCGGGTTTCTTCCGTTCTTTTCGGGTAGAGGCGGATTATTTTTACAGACTCTCTAGACTCTTCTTTGTGATGGCGTGCATTTAAATAATAAATCTCGAATTTAGAGTTACTTTAATACTTATAATTTAAACAATATTTTCCGAATAATCTATAGTTTATTATAATACATACTTGTAAAATTTTATTGTCCTCCCCGTGGTCAAACGCACCTATTTTTTGACGTAAATTTATTTATTATTTATGTGAATTTATTTATTTCAACGAAACATACTTAAAACTTTTGGGGATGGCGCAACAGTTGGCAAAAATCCAAGTTTTCGAATAGGCCACCAATATACATGCAATCGGACAATTTTGTGTGGAATGTTGCAGAAACTACATCCAGCGAAATCCAGAACGACGACGAATATGTAGTACGTTCAATGTCCAAAATTCTTGCTACCCAATTATTCGTGCAATATCTGAAAAAAGAAATTGGATTTTCACCATCACATTTGAGCGTGCCAGAAACGTATCCTCTCCCCTCCTCAACCTTCGCAAAATCAATGCTCAACAAACTGCAATTCTCCGAATAGTGTTTTCACGAAGAAGAAAAAGCGAACTAGCACGTCAACACCGTTCCAGACATTTTCACTAAGTTTGAAAAAAAAATCCATCAAATGGCACAGATTTGCATAGCGTGTTTACTTTCAAGCGTCCAAACTTGCTAACAAATATTCATTCAATTGTGTAGGCCCTACTCGATTCTTCATCGTATGCAAAAATAATTTGAAAACTTTTTTTAAATTATCAATAAAATAAGTAACCAAGAATTTCAGTAATTAAATACTTATTTTGTTTACTTTTATTTTGTATACTTAAAGTCTTTCTTTTAATTATAGTACTTTTTTTAAATTCTTGAATAAAATTGTCTCTAGTAAACGTATGGTAGTGACAGAACACTGAAAAGTACTCTGACGTATAGAGAATGTATCTTAAATATAGAGAATGGTAAAGTTTATTGAAGTCAAGAATATACAGAATAATTTTGTTATAGAAGTCCAAAAAGTGTATAATAAAAAAAATATAAAATATTTCTTTAATAGCGGTGTAATGAAACATTTTATCTCGTTACGATTTACCCACCGTACGATGTCTTCCAAATATGGGAGCCGTTTCAAATAGACCTACGATTGGTCGAACGAAACTTCCCCAGTCGAAGGGGAAGAAGGAGGAGAGAGGTGTTGCAAACTTAACAAATCCAAAACTGCTCTCAGCGTGGGAGTTAGAAAAATAAATGGGCCCTTCTTTGTTTTTAGTAGTGTACGTACATCACACGGGTACAAGTACTTAAAATTTTCATTTGGATATTATTTCACTTAGAAAAGTCTGTCAATTTTTATTGATCTACCATCTATTCAAATGCTGTAAAACACCTATTTCCATTGACGTCGATTATTGTCGGTTTCCGTTTTTGTCGATTTTTACGAGAAAAAATTGTCGATTGCCTCGGATTTCTTCGGTGTCCACGTGAACTCACTGCCAATTTTGGGAAAACTATGCTTGCAAACTTTTTTCTTGGTACTCTCACGCCCCAAAGTAGTCAAAACTGAAAAAGGCAGGAGAATGGCCAGCGGTGGGTGATTGGATTGATTAATATGGTGAATAATTAACTTGGTTTTTTAATTATTTTTTTTACTGAATGAAAATGGAATATGGGACCGGGATTCGAACTTTCGCGCTGGCGCAAGATTGGGTCGAGGAGGGATCGGGATAGTGTAGTGGCAGCGTTTTGTTTCTATTTCCTCGTGGTGTGGTTACCGCCATTTAAGAATTTGTGAACCTCGGTTTTTGTCAATCTGGGATTTCAATGATTTTTTTGATTCATTATCACTGAAAACCGCTATTTTAGGGCGATTACTCTTGCAGCAAGATTTTACAAAAAATCTAAAAATGTTTAAAAAATTTCCGCGGTGTATTTTGCATGGAAAAGGCACATATCTCCTCATGTCTGAGAGTAAAAGTTATGAATGTTTTCTACATTTTTTTTCTATAAAACTACATCTATGATTAAAGAATGCAGTCCAATTAGCTTTTAAAATATCTACTATATATGCGTCCTTCTCATGGGGACAGACTGCTTTGACATTCTATCATCAAAATCATCCGATTGGTTTAAGAGATCCTAAAACGCACACCCCACCTTCTCGGATGCAGACACGAGAAATATTATAAATCATAACAAGGAAAAATACAAACATTAGCAACTTAAAACTTGATAATGCAAAGTTGCATAAATAAATGTCGGGAGTCTATGTAAACCATACATTGGTCTCCCTTTATTTATTTATTTGTCAAATTATCACCTATTTATTTTTATGGCGTCTCATATTTCTATTTATAGTTAATCAGAAGAAAAGAGGTTTGAAACTAGATAAAAGATGTGAATTAGGAAGAGCCAAGATAATCTTAGGGATTTAAGCTTTGTATCTTCTCTTATAGGAAGTATTTAAATAGTAATGTCCATCTGCGAGTGAGGGACCCTACAATATTTTGTGTACATACACTTGCCAAAGTATTTTATTGTACCGGTATGAAGAATAGCACTCTAGTACGGAGAGCAGGGAAAGTAGGAATCCTGATTTGACATAACTTTTAATTTCACAAAAATTCAATGATTTTGTGTTTCTACAAAGATTTCAGGGAGATTTAATATGAGAAATAATTATCGCTGAAAGAATAGGTAGAGTTCAGCATTAACCTTAAACAACGCGTTACGTATTTGTAACGTACCTGACCAGTAGTGTCCATTGTAGACATCATATAAAATTAAGACATTTAATAAAACAGAATCTTAGGAATCACAAATTTATTACCAGAACACTTTAAAAATTATTAATAGTACTTATGTATGTATGTATTTTCTTTTCGGCCAACCAAGGTCCACGCTGACGAGTGTTAGTAAGGTTCAATTTTCTGTGAGTTTACTCACTAGACACATCGTGAATTTTTCGGAGGAACAGCGTCTATATAGAATCCAGATTGCTGTATCCCAGAATTACAACTGCGGTTGTTAGCCGTGAACTTTTCATACATCACAGTTATACGAGGTGTGTTCAAAAAGTATCGCGAATTTTGTGTTTTTTCAAAAATTATTTATTTATTCATGAATATCTATTTTGTCCCCTTCAAAGTAATCCCCATGAGATATTATACACTTGTGCCAACGGTTTTTCCAATCTTCGAAGCACTTCAAAAAATCTTTTTTTTTTATCTTGTTCAGCTCCTCCTTCGATCCCGTCTTTATCTCGTCAAGCGTAGCGTAACGTCGTCCTTTCATGGGCCTCTTCAGTTTAGGGAACAAGAAAAAGTCACAGGGGGCCAGATCTGGGGAATACGGTGGCTGCGGCATCATTAGCGTGTTGTTTTTGGCCAAAAAGTCGCGCACAAGCAACGATGTGTGAGCAGGGGCGTTATCGTGGTGCAAAAGCCAATTTTTGTTCTTCCACAAATCCGGGCGTTTCTGGCGGATTGCTTCGCGCAAATTGCGCATAACTTGCAGGTAATATTCCTTATTGACCGTTCTACCCTGTGGCAAGAACTCATGATGCACCACGCCCCTGCAATCGAAGAAAACTGTCAGCAAAACTTTCACATTCGACCGAACTTGGCGCGCTTTTTTCGGTCTTGGTTCGTGCGCCAGCTTCCATTGAGATGATTGAGCTTTGGTTTCCACGTCGTAACCATAAACCCACGATTCGTCACCAGTTATGACCCTCTGGAGCAAATTTGGGTCGTCGCGGACAGAGTCCAACATCTCATTAGCAATGTTCATGCGATGCTGTTTTTGGTCGCAATTGAGCAATTTTGGTACGAATTTCGCGGCGACCCGTCTCATGCCCAAATCATTGATAAAAATCGAATGGCATGAGCCAATCGATATGTCTAGGTCCTCAGCAACTTCTCTAACGGTGATTCGACGATTGGCCAATACCATTTTCTCCACTTCATTAATTTTTTCGTCTGTTGTTGAAGTGCTCGGGCGTCCGGCACGCTCTTCGTCGTTCACATCTTCTCGGCCTTCTGAGAACATTTTGTACCACCGATAAACGTTGCTTCGGTCCAAGGTAGCTTCTCCGTATGCCACAATCAACATTCGGAATGCATCCGCGCACTTAATTTCGTTTTTCACACAAAATTTGATACAGGTTCTTTGATCCATTTTTTTGAATAGGTAAAAATCGAAGACGATCCAAAACACGTGCAAGCAAAGCAGCTGTCAACAATTAAGTGAACATTCAAAATGGCCGAGCTTGTCGGCATAAGTGAGAGACATGAGTACCAACATAACGCTACAAAAAAATCGAAATTCGAATATACGTAACCCGCGAAAATTCAAAATTCGCGATACTTTTTGAACACACTCGTATGAACTGAGACACGGAAATGAAAGCTACAAATTTTTCTGGCCCCTACCGGGTATTGAACCTGGGATGACTTGGTGAAGAGCAGCCACGGAGTAATAGAACATATTATTTTTTAATATTTTTAAAATTATTTTCTAGATTGAATGCTCGGAACAGACATTTAGATTACATTGATCACAAAATTGTTTTGAGTTTCTAGAAATTGTAGATGGACAAATATGACAGCGCTTCTTTCTTTTCAAAGCAGATTCTTCAGTTTGAACTGCATCTTGTTGTTTACTTGTGCCTGCAGCATCCTGCATTGCTTCAACGTGATACTGGGTTAACCCATTCTTTCCTCGTCTCCGCACATTAGGTTTTACAAGTAAGGTTCGTACGAAATGTTTCTTTGGGAATACTTAATTCGTTGATTCCAAGTGGGATATAATTTTTCTCTCCATATTATGAAATATGCAATTCCAATAACATCTATGATATTTTGGAAAAAAAGCTATTGGCCACCTGTTCGTCTTAGGTCGAACGTGTATCCATGAACAATTTCATCTAGGGTATCGACACCGCCTTTATTTGCATTATAGTAGAGGTTTATTTCAGACTTATTTTTACTCTCTTGAAATACGTTGAAACTGTCTATGGGATTGTAGATCATTTTTCTTGGTGGAATAACAACTTTATGAATACGACCACTTACTATATTAAGCCGCTTAGTCTTCCCTGTTTTGTCCAGTTCTGCTTTTCGCACAGTCCCACCTCTACCAATATATTCAATAACTAAATTACCAGGATTATTCACGTCGTCTTCAACTGTGTTTTCATCATTGCTGCACAATTACTCGTCATCTTCTTCTGATGCTGTTTATGCGCGTTTGCTTTCATTGACAGATCACAGTATCAGGAACGAAATTTTCATCTTCAGTATCATTTCCTCTAGACACCTAACTTTCGTCATCACTCTCTTGTAAAAGCACGTCATATCTTTATTAGTCAAATCACTAGCCATTTCAAAAAACAAACAAACAGGATTACAATGACGCAAACTAAAATACACACACACTACGCGTGTTATATAATTCAGAGGTACGTAGATTGTAAGTAGTAGCAGAAATTATGGAACGGACTCTAAAATAGATAAAATAACCATTTGCATAACATTTACAACATGTGCCAATAACGATAGGTACTTATGATATGATCAATTATGGCAATAGTTTACTCTGAAACCACATTACATGGAAGTTTCGATAGGTTCAAACTTGAAAATTCTGATAAATTTCTGAAGTGCTTTATGAACACATCTGGGTTATTATGACGCTTTTTCAACTATTGTTGAATTAATAGTAAATGTACTTCTAGAAACTTTTATTTACTTCATTGTGGAGCTCAAACAATGGGAGGAGAATAGATAAATCGATTTCGTCATAAAATATTCGGTAGGCAAATCAATTTGAAAATGTGTCCGTTGGACACTAATGGGTTGTTAAGGGTTAAGTTATTCGTTAATCTGGAAACCCAATTCATGGGGAAGCGGCTTAATACTATCTAAAATTCGAAATGAAACATAGAAAAAGCTAAACATGAATACTTTTCACAAATAAATGAAAATACATATATTCAAAATTCTTTAAGATAAATTCATTACACACGATCATCTGTTAAATCTCATTCTCGTAAAAACCAAACTGAATGGTACTTAGGTAGTTTTAGATTAAAGTTCTTTATTGTAGTTTCTTAATGTTCCTGATGATGTGCAACATAAAACTGTGCTCCCACTTCTCACGCTAACAATTTCACTCAACTTGTTCAAGTTGCCATTTAATTGTCCTTTTCTTTACTGTGCCCTTATTTTCTCTCTGGAGCAGTTCACAACACGAGAAATACTTTTTTTTCCCCAAGCGCAGGAAGTTTTTACTCTGCCTTAACTGCTAAGGTTTCTACAGTCGGGAGTCTACAAAAGATTATTCCTGAAAAAAATATACGGCTATGTAACTTATGCAGTACATAGTGAAATGGTGTAAATAAGCAAGAATTATAATGTTTAAAGTCCTTGCTGAAATAATATAAATGTTTTTCGCATTTGAGTATTAACAAAAAAGTATTTGCAGAAACACGTAAAATTTCCTTTTTTATGTTTCTGTTTTCATTCACTACCATTTATTGTAACAAAAACGACAATCTTTATAGGAGACTATTTATTTTATTCAATCAGATCACTACGTTTTATCCTAATCTTGGCACCACCATGTGTAAATTAAACACGTGACATTTAAGGACAACCTAACATTAAATACAAATTACATTTACATTACAAGATAGCATATATTTGTAAACTTTCATAATATAAAGTAAGACATTTTGACAATTGGCTTGTATCTAATACATAAAAAAAATTAACTTTATTGTCAAACGAGCATTTACAAACTGCGTATGACCAAGTGGAGGATAATAAAGTAATTTACTCTCCGGAATCAAGCGAGGGACCACCTCATCAATTCCGATCAAGTGCTCAAGGGCAGTGGCGGATTTAATACTTATAAAAATATTAATCAAATGCGTACTGTTATAAATTTATTATTCCAAAATGAATCGAAGACTTGCAGTCAGAATTCGAGATTAATTGTAACAAAAGTATTAATGACATACCCACCTATGGAAAATCCGCTACTACCCTGAGGTACCCGGGCTAGGATGGACTCATATTATTTATATCTGGAGTGCCTCAAGGACCCCTAGTAAGCCGGAGATGTTAGTTTCGTCAGCGAAACGATTTCTTGCAGGGAGGAAGAGTCGATGTGCATCTTGGAGGAGGATGAGCTCCAATGTGAGCTCTTCGCTATTCAAGACTGAAATCCTCTCTGGGAAGCTTTCCCTTTGGAGCTCGAGGTGCAGAAACGTCTCTTCGGATTACGGACTGCCAGTTCGATAATAAATAAACAAAGTTCATTGTCAAAACAGCAGTTCAATACTACGTACGACCACGTGGGGGATAATAAACTAAGTTACTCTCTGGAAACAAGCAAGGGACCATTCCATCAATTCCGATCAAGGGCCCTAAGGCAGAGGCTCACGTACGTATTTCACAAGTACGTATTATTATCAAACTATAAATTATTCGCAAAGTATTGTTGATAAATCTTAACTATTAAGTAAAACTAAATTCGCGAAGAGTCTAGCAAGTCTTTACATAAATTCCACCCCTACCCGAAGGAAAACCGGAGAAAAACTGGGGTCAGGATGAATCTGAATTTAAATTTAGTCTTTTCTAAAATAATTTCTTTGGGGAGAAAATTCTGCTATTAAGATCCTATAAAAATGCTTCTTATAAAATAATTCCTAAGATATACAGTCATTAATAGAAGGAATCATGTCTAAAATGACGTAACGGAATTGACAATCGGTTGTCTGGTGTAAGATTAAACCAAGATGTTCCTTCAATCCGCATCAACCGCGGCAACATGTAACCAAAGCGACAACGATGTGTTTAGTGAGAAGAAAAAGAAAGATACTGGTTTACGAAATGGTATTTATAGGACAAATCCAAAACCGATTACCTTTTTATTCTTTCCGTCCTTCTTCCACTCATTGTCACCGGAGATGGCTCGTCGCCAGGGTACGAGAAAAAGAAAAGAAAAAAAATACGGAAAGGTTTCAGCACGTGTGGAATCTGACTGTGGTAGCGGTGGGTTTTTACAACACGTGTGCTGCTGCTTTTATTGCTATCTCCCTCAGAGACTCTCTTCTCTCCCGTAGGTCCCTCGAGGGATGGACGAATGCTGGATGCTTGAGTCCCCGAAGCCCCATCACCGTCTCTCCTTATGCGCCTCGAAAGTCTAAAACGCTCCTAGCATTCAAGTGTCAACATCCGGAGGGTTCCTTCTCGAGTTCACCCCACGAAATATCTACAATGGATCGTCCCAGTTGTACACCTAAACAAAGTAGAATCGCGGTAATCAGACACTATAGCTCTAATCCGACACGTTCGGTGATCCGACAAACAAAAAAATTATATTTTCAGCATGAATTTATGAAGTAAAAATACGTATTAAGCATCCGAAGAAGTCCAAAATTCTATCAGAATTGAAGAGCACTAAAAATATATATTGATATGTTGTGCAAAAAGGGTAGAAAATCTTAGAAGAATTATGAAGTATACTTCATTTACTGTCTTGTATAATTTGTGAAGACCATATAAAAATATGGTAAAAACTATTCTCGTCGTCTGTGTAATGTTGCTTTAAAATATTTCATTGAACGAATCGTGGTAAATTGTACTTCCTGATCATCCTCCAATAAGAACTAAACGTATCGGATTATTGTGAGTACAGAATTAAGGCAAACCTTACTAGATTGTACTGACAGTGGTGACACCGAGCAGGAGGGCCCGATTTCTATCACCTGATCAATAGAATTGAGTGAGGTTATTAAGTAGGTATCTCTCACTCACTATAGACCAATGTTTCTTTGGCAAATTCACTGACCACCCAACGTTTCTCTCCTTTTTCGATTAAATTTACATTTGCTTTCCGACAACAAATTACAAGTTCTAAATTGTCAATTAAAATAATCGCAGACCGGTAAGTAAATATATCACGTTGAAGAATCACATGAGCAGTAAGTTCAAGTAGAACTACCCGGCACATTTAGACAACAAACAGTGCACAGTACAGTAAATTTCTTAATGAATAATGAAAAAATAGAAGAAATTTTAAATTAAATTTAAAGAAAATATCATTAACAAACAAGTGCAATAAGGAAGCAAAATCGTAATAAAATAGAATCATTAAAAATGAAAAAAAATAATTATACCACGTGTCATTAAAAACTAAAAAAAACATTTGAGTATGCAATTGAAGATTTAAAACAATATGGGTATACTCGATTTATCAATTTATTATCATAAAATATTTAAGAACTACATAAAACTCATGGATCGTCGTTGATCTCCATTGTTTAAAGGAAAGACGAAGTTATTAAAAGCAGTACATTGAAAGCAGTAATTGTGGAAGTCAATGCTCCGTGCATGTGACCTACTCTCAAACAACCCTCTGCTCGTCAGCAATCACTCTTCAGCACGCACAGGCGCCAGGACTTGCCCTTCGCCTGCTCTCAGTCCCTCCCACTCCACCCACACCAGACGGATCTACCGAACGACTCCTCTACCCCTCACACATGTTTCAAGAACAGATTCTCTCTCTCTCCCTTCATCCGTCCATCATCACTAGTCTGTGTACTTTTCTGTGACGTAGCCCAGAGGTGGTTAGTTTATAGAGGGAAGGAGAGATAGCGTTGCCTATGATAGGTGTAGTGTAGAGTCCTTAATAGCTGTCAGCGTGTCCACAACTACAGAACATGTAATTTCTCATAACACCCACATTTACTACGCACAAATTCTCATAGTTCCTTTGACACCAGCTGTCATTCGGTTCTCACCTCTTTTTGGTGGAGTAGAAAGAAAGGGAGGGAGATATGACACGATCGAGTGACAAACGACTGCTGATTCAAAGCACAATGAGAAACCTAGCGTAGGATTTTCTGGGAATATGAGAAATTCTGCATTATACTCGTGTGTCCGTCCCTCGCGGTTCTTATTTTAATAAGGACTCCAGAGTAGTAGAATGAGAGCGCCTCTCTAGTTCGAACAGTTAACCCTACCATTATTGTATAGTATGAACAAGTTTGAAAAACGTAGAAAATAATCATACTTATGAAAAACAGGTGTATAATTTTATCCAAATGATACCCACTAATCTAGGCTAAAAATATACACTTAGATTTAAAATTATAGAAAGACTGTCGGAATGTCACTATTTATAAGGATAGTTAAATATTTTACCTAACTGCTCCTACTCGGTCAAATTTGGCACTACACCTCAGGAGGTGAAATCCTTCCGCCATGTTGGAAGTCCTCAACTACGAGTAATTGAATCATCGAAGATAGGTTTTCGCAAACTCTATTAAACAAATATAGACAAACCTAAAACTTAATCTCCGTTTAAGCATTACAATACTGTTCATATACACTACGCGGATGAAGTGAATGAGTTCGATTCGAACACTGGTACGTAAGAGGCGGTGCACTGTACGTCGTGTGCCCCGCTCGTCCGTCAGTGCGCCTGTCCTTTCTTGGCCGCCGTCAGATCTCGTGCCAAAGCGTCGGCGCCGGAGTGTCGCGCACATGGCACAGTCTCCACCGCGCCACGAAGGACATCGAGGAAGAAGAGGATGCCACGATATTAAAAATGGAATTTTATTATTCCCATCCTGGCCCGGGTTTTTCTCCGGTTTTCCTTCGGGTAGAGGCGGATTTATCATACAGGTTCTCTAGGCTTTTTCTAGGGGGGTCTATTGTAACAATAAATCGTGAATTTAGTGTTATTTCAATTTTTAAGCACTATACTCAGAATAATCTATAGTTCGATAATAACTTACATGTAATTTTTTGCTTAAAATTACAAACATATTGACATTCTATTAGTATTATAACTCGCAGCTAACTTTTTATCTTATCTAGGAATTTTTGCTGAATTTTTTGAATCCGCCTCTGCCTTAGGGCCCTTGATCGGAATTGATGGGATGGTCCCTTGCTTGCTTCCGGAGAGTAAATTAGTTTTTTTTCCCTCCACGTGGTCATACGCAGTTTGTACTGTTTTTTGACAATAAATTTATTTATTTATTTATTTATTTATTACTGACTCAAAATAAGATGCATCGCCAGTAGAGAAATCGGTGTTATTGCTATGGTTATTCTTTATCATTTTGCAAATAGGTTTTAATAAACGTTGTTTTAGTTCACACAAAAAAATTGAAATGTCGAAAGATCTATTCCTAATTCTTGTCAAGCATTTAAAATAAATGTTTAGTATGCGCAAATGTAAAACGAAGATGAAATAGACATACTTCAATTTGTCAGCAGTTATTTCTTTTAATCGAGATTTTCTTCACATAAAACTATACGCTTCAAAAATACGTCAACTTTTATAACATTTAAATATTTCAGATATACTGAACCAAGTTTTAGAGTCAATCACTAATAATTTGCCACGTTCATTTGAAACTTAACATTTCTCTGTTTGTATGACTTTTTAATTAATGTCATATTCATTCACCTCCAGCTCCCGACGGACAAGTACATACCGATGGATGCATTTTTGCGGAAAGCCACATATACGTCTTGAGGATTTAGAGTGGAATTGGATCTATGTGTATCTGAGATCAACATTTCGGTCAGAATGCATTAGTTTAAAGATTTGTTTATTGAAAGAGCTGAATTAGGTAGAATTTGGTGAAAAGAAGAAAGTTGTTTCTTTATTATTGAAGTGTGACAGATTATCCGTAAGCATCTTGCGCAAAAAGTAAAAAAAAAAAAGGATTTCAGGTATAGGAAGTGCAAGAGATTGCGCTCTTAAGAAGCACACCTAAAGAAAATAACATTATTACTTTCAGGAAGAGTTTATTGTCCGGTAGACGTGATAAGTAGTCGCGGGAACTTGTTTAAGTCCAGTTGAAGGAAGTGGAGAGCCATAAAACAACAAAAAATTTGTAATACTCGTCCCTCATAGTCTTTTATTAACATTGATATATTCGGGTTGATCGTAATTTATTTAATGTACGTGTAAACAGGTGGTAAAAATAATTCACGGGATACGTATTATTAACATATTACAATAATTAAGCTGCAATGTACTAGTTGAATACACGGTTTAACACTATAGGAATTACCAGGAATTACCATTATTTACACCAAATGATGTACAAGTAATATTACGAGTGGAGTACACGTAATTGAAAATTAAAGAAAATGCAACAGAAGTCCTCGTTGTTAACAAAATGTAATGAAATAGATTTTTGTTTTCTGCCGGATTTCATACAAAAATTCATATTTTAGAAAGAATGAACAGTTTTGTAATTTGGGGATGCTTAAGTTCACTAATGTCTGTGCTTTTATATTATCTTCTTTTTTTTTCGTTTATTTTCATTTATTCATTTATATCGCGTTTCCACCGGTATAGACATTCCACGACAATCTTAACATTATTCAAATACATACGCATCTACAAGTCACCATTCATTTTTAAAATTAAGTTCTTTTTTTTTTTCTTTAATACTATCAATTTAATCACAAAATATCTTGAAGTTCCTTCCCGATACGACCTCTGTATTTCGCATTTTTCGATGATAGATTGACCTAGAATTATTTACTTTAATAAAGTTTAAACACAAAATTAAAATAAATAATTAATAAATTTGTCCCAGATGGCCCTAAAACCAGGAGCCATGTGGATGAACGGCCTCGCTCACACAGCTCACGTCCCTTGGGATCCGGTACGATAACATGGGCGTAATGGGTACTCAGGCAAAATAATAGTCATGTTGATATAAAAGTTACCAATGATTGACTGTCAATAACTCACTCTAACGATCGACAACGAAATAAACAACCGACGGCCCAGTTCTCCTGTTGCAAGCTCTGAGTCCAAGGTTTTCCAACGTGTTGTTAGAATTCGAGGCTCTCATTGAGAATCTTGCATGATAAAGGGCTTCACTTTATCAAAATAAACAAATAATCGTAATTCTGCCACTGAAAAAAGGTACTAATATTAAATAATAGTTTGACCGAAGCAAAGATGAATTTAATTTGACCCCTTAAAATGTTAAACTGCAGTAAAACCGACCGCCTACAAAACCAATAGCTATTTTAACCAAAGCGATTGGATTTTGAAAAGGAACAATCCACAAATCGTGCTAGTTTCTATATATCGACCCATTTTTACTGACATAGTTATTGACACTGTGAATTAAGCAAACCAGACAGAGCTCCCAGTCCGACACATGCTTTCTTGCTTTGCGGGTGGTATACATTGACCTTGCTCCGTTTTGACACGGGGACGATATTTACGAAAAAGGATGTCTGTTATTATTATTATTATTATCATCATCATCATCATCATCATCATCATCATTGATTCTTTCTCAGTAGAAACTGGAAACATACACCCACCCCATAGATGTTATTGGGATTAGGTTTTATAGATTCATCTTGGAGTGAATGATGCGTTATTAATTAATTTAAAAATTTTCGGACAATGACCACTTAATAATAATAATAATAATAATAATAATGTGCATGTTGTGTCAAACTGATCTAAATAGTAAGCACCTCTTCCAAGCTATTAACACCTTTGTAGTTCCTGTTCTGACGTATTCTTTTGGCATCATCGCATGGTCAACACAGATTTAGAGGGTGTCATGAGGAAAACTAGGGTTCAACTAAATAAGTCATGCCAATGATCTCGACCAAACATATGTCTACAAGCAAGCGTCGAACGTGTGGTTGAGACATGGTGAGCTCTTCCCAGAAACAGTGGTCTTCATGATAGCAATGCAAGATCAAGTGATAAAAACAAAGAACTTTCTGAAATATATCATTAGGGAACCGAATGCAGGGGACGATAAATGTAGAAAATGCAAGGAGAAACCTGAAACTATACAACATGTTGCGTCTGCATGCAGTGCTTTCTCTCAGTTCAACAACCACGTTGTCACAACCAAGTGGTTGCTATTATTCACCAGAACTTAGGCATTAAGTTTGAACTGTTAAAATAGAGTTCTCCATATTGCAAATATATTCGTTCTCCTGTATTGGACACACACAGATTCACTTTGTCTTATGACAGGTCTATAATTACAGACTGATGTGTCCCTAACAATAGACCCGACATAGTGCTACGTGATAAAAGGTAGAAAACTGCTTTTTTAATTGACATAGCTGTACCAACCACACAAAACATCTTGAGAGATATATAGACGGATGTGCTTGGCTCTGTAGCCCGTACTTTGTCTTATACCAGCAGCAATGCTGATGGAACAAACAAAATAATAATAATAATTTGTTGATGTAAAAGGCCCTCAAAACCTAAAATGTCCAAACTCATAAATCGAGGTATAATATACAAAATTGGATACAATTATTACACGTTCAATCAATATGATTTCATAATAAAAGCACATTGCTGTTTGAAGATGAAGACTTTTTTCATACGAAGAATTCGATCCGACATCACTCCAGAACATTTATCTCTTTGACCTTCATTGTCCCATACGCGTGAATGAGACTGTAGCTTCTTGAGACCTCTCCTTTCACACAAGACATCTGGAAGTGCAGATAGCATTCTGATGCTCCATTTCAAAGGGAGTCCGCCAGGCGATCCCATACTTCCGTGAAGACGTCTTCTAACTCAGTTCTTCGCCACCATTGTGCGTCCGTAGGGCAACAAGGGCGAAGCCTCCGCAGTCTTCGTCGTCGAAGTCGTAGCAACCGGCAGCGCGACGCCCTTCGCCGGAAATAGCTCACACGCCAACGCATGCGAAGCGACGATGACGCCGGAGGGGACGCGAGAGAACCTGTAGTTGGAAGCGCTATCGCTTCAAGCGCCACCAGCAGCGTAGATCTATTGTAGGGTCTCGACGCAGAACCCTTCGAAGAAACTTCCAGCAGCAGCGATTGACTTTTAAGGTATTATGTGCGTGTTGACTGAAAACAAGCTGCCGGCTATTCACGAAACTTGGAAATATTCACCAAAGTAGTTCTTATTAATTAATCATTCATTCTACTGAATTTTTAATATTGGATGTGGACAATTTGGAGAAGAGTGACCAGAAGGGCCGACCCCAAATAAATGGAATAAGGCCAGGCAAAAGAAGAAGAAGAGGATGAGGACAATATTTTGTGATTCTAAAACTTGATAATTACTTTAGACTGTCGTTTGATTCCTTCTTTGACAAGGATCGCATTGTCGTCAGTCACGTGATGGGGTTGCCATTTCCGTTAGAACAGTCTTTACCACTGCTTTTTTTCTGAATTATTCTTGTAAATGCCCCGTAAGGAATGAAAATCTTAGCAAATGGAAATAGAAACGCAATGACGTTATGTTTTAGTAGGTTTCTTTCGCTATGTTAAGCCTTTACTTTTGCCAGAATATAAAAAAAAAAACCCCGCGAAAGTTTCTCTATTCAAGCCCTTAGTGATTTAAAGTCAAATTATTCAAAATTTTGCGCCGTAAGGGTACAAAAATTCATCGCCACTCGATAGAGAATGGTTCAAACTAGCATTTAAAACATTTTTTGGGGATACTTAAGCTTAGTCGCTCTGACGCACATAATACCTTAAGGTGAGACCAGCACCTTAGTCACCAGATGTATAATTGTTTCCCTAATTTTTATTCTAACTGTTTAAAAACACGACAACATGAATAATATCAAAAAAAAAGGTGATCTATTTCATACTTATAAGTTAATAGTAGAGTACACACAATATTTTAGCACAGGTTACAGGAGTAATCCGTGGTCTGTAATTTACATTAGACATACACCTTCACGTTATCTCACTAGGTACAAATTTATTGATTCAAACTTTCATTTATAATTAAAAAAATTGTGCCTAGCTATTATTCCCTTACACGAACCCCCCCCCCCCCCAGGGGACTTACATCTAGTAAGTACGTGTTTGGCGAACACGGGGTCCCGAGCTGAGTCTGACATTACTTCCACTTACTTGTGCAACGCTCCTTCCTTTCTCTTTCCTGACCTTCCTTGGTCACCTCTTGTTCTCTTCGATCCTGACGCTATTAGGGCTAGGGTATCTTTCATTTTCCTTTTTCTTTCTCTATTTTTTTGTAATGTTTTGAGATACGTTTTGATATGTTGTAATTCAGGAGGGTTTTTAGTGGGTATGGTTGACTCATTCGGCGAGTCCCACACGCGGGGAGAGCCATGTTGGCTCTCCCTAGTGCGTAACTGCATTTTCCCTACCTGTTCAGAATTTTAGTGGT
>NNCF01126349.1:655413-697546 GCA_002313205.1 Laupala kohalensis | reverse complement strand
CCCCCCCCCCCACACACACACACTAAAAAAATAAATAAATTGCACGACTGTATTTTATAATGAATCCACACATGTATGAAACGCCAGTTCTTCACCCATTGAAAGTCGAAACTATTGCATTGTTGGTCTTCAGTGATTTCCACTGCCGTCTAAAAATATACTACAGAATTGAATCTATATTATTGTCTTCCATGCAGGAGGCATTAAGCTGTTATTATAAGCTGTCTGTGATATTATCTAATTTGGTGCTGGAGGGGTTTGTGAAAGATTTATAGGAAGTGACGTTTAGGAAAGTACACATCAAGGTATGTAACATAGTTATTAATTTCGTCTGATTCTTTTTTATTGAAGCAAGTATTATTTCGAAAGTAATGTATATGAAATTGTACTTGCAATATCCACGATTTATTTTATACTGAATCCAAATGTGAATAAACTTGAATGCCATTTAACACTAATGTAGACTAATTATCTTGAATGGTACTGAATAATGACTAATCATTGCTTTTGTATTTAGATTTCTTTTTATATTTTTCTCGATCGCATAAAACCTCTTGGTGCATTAGACTTCGATTGTTGCTGGGAGGTTAATATAAAGGCCTACTATATGAAGTAGAATTATTTCCGTCTAACTTTTTAATACTATTAACCTGTAAATATTACCTTTAATAGACAAATAACTTTGTTACTACACAATATTTCAGCCAAGATTCTGTTACTACACAATATTCAACCTTCATCGTTGTTTACATAATGCAGTATCTTGGTTATGAATGAAGTATCTTGGTTATGAATGTTGTATAATATGCAACAACAGATAAAATATATAAAAATTGTAACCAGGTACAAAATGGTTTAAATATTGATACATAAGTAGCTGATAATTTCTCCGTATTCCCCTGTGAGTTTAAATTTCATTGAGGTTTTATTTGTGTCATTTCAGACATGTCGCGAATAATTACTTTCCCCGTCTAATATCGTACATTTCAAATTGTGCCATTGCGATGCATTCATTGTATTGTAGACATGCAATACTAAACTTGCTAATTGCTCGTTTAATTTTAAATAGTTAAAAAAATTACCATTAATGATTGCAGAGAGACGACGAGATTTTCGTTATTTTGTGAATATTTTACCTCATTAATAGGAAACAAATTTCAACTCTGGATGCATGGAGAAAACTTATTTTTTGTAGTATTTGTAAATAGGAAATGTAGCGTGCTATTGAAGCTTCTGAACATGGAGCGATAAGCAGGAAGGTGAGAGTGGTAGGGCTATTGTTGCAGGGTGGTAGATACATTGCAGTAGGTAGGGCTAATGTTGTTGCGATATCGGTTTAATTCCGATATTCCTTATCGATATCAATCTTCAAGTCGGAATGATAATATCGGATCGAAATATCGATATCCTCAATATCAATATTTTAAGATTCATTTGTAGCACTCAACTCATTTTACCATGTAATGGCGATGCAGGGATTATCAAACTCGGAAATGTTAAAATTTAGTTGAAGGTAGAGAGAGAATCTATTTTCAATTAAATTTTAACAATTCTAAGTTTGAAAATCTTAAGGGATTTCTCTCTCTCAAAAAGCTAGATAAATTAAATTAAATTTTCAGCTTAATTTTAACATTTCCGACTTTTAAAAAAATATCGGAAACATGTAAGTTGTCAAAGGTCGTGCTGGAATTAAAGTGGTTTTTAACAGTATAAATATGCTTCTCCATGGTAATTTGATCACACAAATTAGTACAATACATTTCACATGATTCATGTTAAAAGTGGGGGGGGGAGGATATGAGAAAAGACCCAAGGAAAGTTGATGAGATACATAAATATATATATTTTACGATATATTTTATTATAAGAATTAAGACTTAATCACTGAATACGTTGTTGATTAGATATTAAAAATGAAGAATTGTGAAAACTCATAAATTCTATTTAATGTCTATTCGTATCAAGCACCGTCTGAAACACTGGCATAAAAAGAATGTTTTGCACATACCTTCCTGATAAGCAATTTCTATCTTGAGTTATGTTAGTACCAGCTTTAGATAAAAAACCTTTCACAAGGTACTGATGTAGCCATGTTGAGAAGATTTTGCCGTGTCCGTTTGTAGAGCCCAGGAAAAATGGTCATCTCTTTCCATTGTTCAAGTGGATTTGAGTTCAGGGGTCTAACTGGATTCGCTAGATATAAAGTAACTTCTGACGAATCCTTACCAGAACTTTGCTTCTTCTTCCTCTTGCCGCGTGAGTCTGCCAGAAATAAAATGGCTTGTCAGCTCCAATTGTAGGCGCATCTTCCTCTGATTCTTCTGATTGCTCTCCAGCACACATTGTTTTCAATTTTTCTATTGCTCTAGCACAAAGCAGTGGGATTCTTGAAATGAATGGTTTTAAACCGTGGATCAAGTATAGTAGAAATGGAGATTCTATAATTATTTTCATCCTCCCCAAATCTCTTGTTCATTGCAGATAACAAGGAGTCTTCAACAGTCAAAAAGTTGGCATAGTTTGATTCAAAATCATCTAATCTATTTTCCAAACAATGAACCATAGGAATTATTTTAGACTTAGTCACATATTTCTCTCCTGATATTTCGGTGGTAGCACACTCAAAAAGTTTTAAAAGAGTTTCGAAATTTCTGAGCGTCTCAACTTCACCAGCGTTCGGCATCTCTGGGCTTGAGACATCATCGATTAAAATCTGACTTACAACTTTTAAAAGTACCAGAAATCTCTCGATCATGTAGTAGGTCGAGTGCCATCTCGTTTTGATCCATTGTCTGTAGTAATACCTATAACCTTTTCCTTCCTAATGTTCCGCTCATCGAACACTTCTAACACGGTTTGTTCGAGCATTTTAGCTGTGTGATTAGATTCCAACTGCACGATACTCAAGTCAAGTGATTGAATGTCAATGTTTTCTAGGAAGTGTGCTGTTATTCCAAGAAAAGCTTTTACTGACGTTGTTTCAGTCCACACGTCCATAGAGAATGAGATAGGAGGTACTTCTTGTATTGTTTTTGCTTATAACGAGATGCCACAGCGCTGTAGTTTAAATCAAGCTGCTTTTTCATGAAGGTAGCAGAAGGAATTTTCAATGAAGGAGCCAATTCCTTCATTAGTTTTCTAAATCCTTTGCCTTCTAGAATGTAGGAGGGACGTTTGTCTGCGTATATGAAATACAACAAGCAGTTCAAAACTCTAGAATGCCGTAAACCCCCTTCAGAGTTTTCTCTAGCTCTATTAAATGCTTCATAGATAGGAGATATTAAGTTGAGCTCGGTTGGAGAACGTGGTTTAACAATGTTAGTGCAGCTAGACGAAGTAGACACGACGTTAGTGGATGAAGTAGAAGGTAGGTTGTTGAATAGCAACGCTGATGTGTGTTTTCAAATTTGCAGTCTTAAAGGTCTCATAAACTGGAGGATTATTTTTTCACAAATGTGAGGCTAAATTACTGGTGTTCCCACTAAACTTCACATCCCTCAAACAATTTTTGCAGGTAGGGATTTTTAAAATCTTTTTTCCGAAAAAAGCTCCAAATCTTATTCACTGCTGGAGCCATTCCTATGTTTGTGGTTGATTACGCGTTTCACTTCACTAAATGTCAATTTTCGACATGCTGAGCTACACTACAATACTAAAATTAATCCGAAATACTTATTTGAAGAGCACTGTACATAAACAACTAAACAAGACGCATAACCCCCTTTGCTGAGGGTGGTGGTGGTGTTTTCCACATTAGCAGTCCTGCGATGACGGCTACTTCCTGCCCCATCCCAGTTTTATCTGCAGAAAAGTGTTTTATCTGTGCAGAGTTAAGTTTGTTCCAAGGAGGTTCCGCAATTTTTTTTTCAAATGTGTGATATCGAAACCCGATATTTGTGTTTACCCCGCGATATCACGATAATATTGTATGCTGTATATCGATATCATATCGCAAATATCGAAATTGATAATATCGCAACATCCCTAGGTGGGATAACTAACAATTTGACCCACGTGGAGGTGTTAGTAAGAGTAATTATTAATAGAGTTATTGATACTACTGTTGTAGGAGGTGGATACAGAAAGGAGGGTTTGCTTTTCAGTAGTCGCAGCTATATTAATGTGAAAAAGCTACAATTTTTTTCTGGCCCCACCGGGTATTGAACCCGGGATAAGTTGGTGATTAGAAAGAACTCTAACCCCTTGACCACAGGAGCTGTAACGTAAATTGAAGAAGAATAATCGTTGCGTCGACTACATAAAATGACGAATTGTTCTCGTTGTAGGAGACACTAACGTATCAGAAGAAACTGGCAACTGCAGTTTGTTTATATACATGAAACGGGATAGCAATTAGTGAAAGGCACACTTTAGTCACAAAGGATAGAGACCACAATCAAGGAGATCTATCGGGAGCGGAAATATGTGGAATTTCTGATATTTCCGGAAAATAGGTGCAGTTTTTCATAGTGGTTTGAATCAACTGGAATTGATCACGTGATTGTCACGTCTCCCTCCCTTTCTCCCTACTCCACCAATAAGAGGCGAGCACCGAGTGAAAGCTGGCCCCAAAGGGACTATGAGAGTTTTTGCGTATTAAATATTACTGTTGTGAGAAAATACATGCTCTCAATTTGTGGACACGGCTGACGTCTCTTCTCTTGATTAAGATCTCTAACAAAGGACTGGTGACATGGATATGATTGAATCCATTAGTCGCGATTTCGATGGTTGAGAGGAATAATTCGTGAAAGAGATCGACGGCGCATAGCGATGAGTGATTCTACACGCGCTCTTGGAGTTGACATTTGGAAAAGCTCCGTGATTTTTGGCCATAGCAAAGAAGATGACGAAAGAGATCTCCACTAAGAGAGGCGGGACATGACTATGTACTGTGGAATTAAAACTAAATAAATAAGGAGAAGATGATGGCGCCATCATCTTCAACCGGTTACTCTGACCCCCAAGTATGAACCTGCTAATCATTTAACAGCATGCGGAATAGATATTGATACCGGTCCATGTCAACAAGTCCTTACGACATGGGCGTGTAGTGACCCATCTGACTGAATACACAGTTTATTGACGAGTGATAAACGTGAGTATTTTGTTCGAAAATTAAAAATACCAACGCCACTATCATTTTATTTTAGTAATGGAGATCTTTCCGTCATGTCAGTATCTTAAAGATATATCGAGTTGGAAAAGATTGACCCCAACCATAAAGTTTTCCTTGCGTAAAAGAGCTAGCGCGAAGCAATGACTAGAGTATTGGAAGATTTCGGAGGGCCACCCAAGCTTTGGGAATTTTTGGGAACGTTTGAAATAAAACTACGTGACGTACTAGACTACAGTGAATGAAAAATAGTGCCATTCCTTTCCCCAGTTATCGTTCTGTACTAGAATATTGATTTCCAAAACCAGTAATTATAGATCGTATTACCTCCCCCAGATGGCAACATAACCCATAACCCACCTTTTATTCCCGTCAAAACTGACNGTGTTTGGCAAACACGGGGCCCCGAGCTGAGTCTGGTATTACTTCCACTTGTGCTAGACTCCTTCCTTTCTCTTTCCTTACCCTCTTTGGTCACCACTTGTTCTTTTCGATGCCGACACTATTAGGACTAGGCTATCTTTCATTTTCCTTATTTTTTGTCCTCAATGTCTTGAGATATGTTTTGATATATTGTAATTCAGGAGGGTTTTTAGTGGGTATAGTTGAGTCATTCGGCGAGTCCCTCACTCGGGGAGAGTCATGTTGGCTCTCCTTAGTGCGTAACTGCATTATCCCTACCTGTACGAGTTTTTAGTGCTCTAATGACCTCGATGTCGACGAGCCGTGAAGCCCCACAAAAAAAACAAAGAAAAAAATGAACATTCTGTATAATCTCAACTAAATAGTAACATTTCCAAAATAATAGTAATACGTCTCTCGTCAACATTTTGAACGAAGCCTTTTTAACAATTCTACGCAATAACCAATGTCGCCAGTCCACTTAACGATCGAAACTGATTAAACAACGGCATGGTTAATGAGAAATAATTTTATCATCGGGGTAAAATTCAGGCTTAACAAACTATTACATTACGGTGAGTCCAACAACATCTTACTGTTTAATGGGCAACCACGTCCACGGGAGTGTTTTTACTTACAGGTTTCCTTCATGTTAGCATGCATGTGCCCTTACTGATGTAAATGTGAGGGACATTTATTGTTTTCACTAGAGGTAGAGATGGGTCATAACATTAATCGGTCCATAATACTAGTGCTTTCACCTCAGTACTAATTGTTTCAGATGTCTGGTAGAAGGATGGTGTACCCATATACATACGCTGCGAAAATAGCCCAATTTCCATTTAGATGGTACGCAAAGAATAATTGGGTTATGCAATATTACAGGTGGGCTGTCCTAGCTTGTGCACCTATATTCTATGCAATATCTAGAATGTGTGAGTATATATTTATTTTGTTTTATTATTTAACTTGGGGTTTTACTTTAGTTACTAGAGTTTATGGCACTGTCCTGTCAAGTGTTTCTTTTTCCCTGTACATGAGTGTCTCTCCTTGAACCTAATGATTTTAATTTTTAGTGGAGAGATACACCGCATTAAGCTACTTAACTACTGTGGTTAAGGGAGACGAAAACATAGTACTATACTAGATACTCATATTTTGTTCTCATGTTTAAAAATATTATATCCCCATTAATTGAACTAGTTGTCATAATTATACCACATACGTACATTACTTAGATATATTACACGACTTTAGTTGCACTCCACATAACATCTATTGTTAACTTTTTAAGGGACACAAAATTTCAACCCTGTCTGGGAACTTCATAGGGTGCAATAAAAATATTAATCAAAAGAACGTTTAATTTTCTTATTTTTATTTCTCTTTTGACATGAAATAAATGCCTACTCTTCCACCTAACAGTTGGACTTAGGCAAGGGAATTGGGAAGGAGATATATTGGGTTGTCAGGGAACTTACAGTACCGAACCGGAATTTTTAGGAAGTAGGTGAGGGTTGCCCAAGACGAAAACTTCACCTAGTTCGGTCCAGCAGGGTTCGAACCCACGCTCTGCAGCTCAGCGGAATCGTGGAAGCGAAGACACTACCACTAGACCACCGCTGTCGATCGAATGTTTCTGTGCACTAAAGCGAAGTTGCGCTAATTCAAAAAGCTTGTTGCGCGAATCGTAAATAAAATGCATACTTCGGTAAGCACTTACTTACCAACTTGTTACTGTCCAATGGAATTAATTGTTATCCACTTTTATGAACATTTCGCGCAAAGAGCTTTTTAAAAAACAAATAATTCATCATAAAATATTAAATCATTTTCAACCATAAAGAGAGTAAGTACTTTTATTTTTATTAGGATCCACTAATGTATGGAGGCATTAGCATTTGACATTGCATTACTTAAATGAAACCATTAACGTTTTTATTCGCTTTAGTACATCGCTTGAATAAACACTTGGTTTTGAAAACGTTTTTTATTTCATACTTTTTAATATTAGAATTTGTTTATTTTTTTGCCATAATAATTAATATTGATTCTTCATTTGTAACACTGAAAACAAACCTCAGGACGGATTGTATTTCAGGGTAAGCTTCCCGGAAATAATTCACCGCGAGTTATCTCGGAATAAAATCGTTATTATAAAAACAGCTTTAAAAGTTTTTATTGGAAATAGACATAATATTGTATTGTCAGAAGGTTTATATACGTGTGCCAAATTTCAGTTCAATCGGTAATTATTTAGGAATCTTTCTTTATATCTATTGTTTTTATATTACACATAATAATTATAAGTTATTCATGAATATTGGTGAATTAAAAACTGCAAATCATTAATTATACCGTTGAAATTGAAACAATGTAATTGAATAATGGTCACTAGTATTGCGACAGTTTTCTTAATTACTCGGAAAAGCAATACAACTATCGCACTGTTATGTTGTATTTGTAATTAGTAACATGTGCGATAGATTATTATACCGATTTTATTATAAATTACAAGGAAATTGATTTTAAGACAGTTCCTTCACAGGTTCTATCCATAAGAAGCCGTAAAACTTCAAGAAAGTTTTCTTCGAGTTTTAGCCCCGCTAAATCGAAATGAGGAGTTGATACTAGTTTATTCGATAACTTTTAAAACTTTCAGGTCGCTCGTACTACACATGTCAGCTCAGACCATTTGAGGTTCACTTCTTGCCCTCTTTAGCGTAATTAGACGTGGTCAGCATCATGCTGCGACAGCTCGAATAGACCGCGCACTCGTTTTAAAACAGACAGACCCGCCGGGATTCGAACTCCAGCCTTTCCAAGGAGCAGCTGAGTGCTTTCTGAGCCACATTGACTCAGCAGACACAAGCCAGGTTTGGTTTTGCGAGTTTCATTCCAATCAAAATTCTGTTGTTTTTGTTTGGAAATGAATTGTGATAAAATTTCGAAGCAGTCTCACAGACGATGTGTGCCCTCTCGTGTCACGAAATATGACTCATCTTCTTTGAGGTTAAAAATTAACTCAATAAATTAACTTCGGATTTTAGAAAAGCGGTCTCAGGAAGGTGTTTTGATGAGTTGAGTGATTTCTCGCGAAACCAAACCTGGCTTGAATCGGCAGAGTCAATGTTCTTATCTAAATATATAAGAAAATGAAAATCCTCAATAATTATATAACATTTAAAATACTATTTTTTAATTGAATGAGTCTAAGTAAAACGTCTAAAAAAGTAATACAGCAAACATACAAAATTTCGAGGTGTAAAATGGAAAATTTTAATGATGAATTATAATTCATTATTATAAACCTTTCCATTCTCACCCCAATTTACAACAATACTTGAAACCTTTCTTAGTCTATACGAGACCTACCTCTATACAAAATTTTATCAAAATCTGAGATAGTCATGTGAAAAATCTATTTAAACTATGTTGATTTGACGTGGAGTCCCGTGAGGTAATTCCGATTTATTTTTCAGCGAACACGAAGGAAAACAAAGAGAAGTGGGCGGAAATACGTCGCGGGCACCATCACGACGACTAGAGAATCAACGAACGAGTTCAACTGGACAGTGGAGAACATTTGTAATAACATTTGTAATAACATTTGTCCAAATTATGTTTTAATCTCTTCCTTATGATCCATATTATTATTTGTATTTGACCACCTTCCCCATCTTATATTTACGCCCAAGTACATGGATGTGGTCCAAGGGAGGAAACGGAGGTTTCCACCGAACATTTAAAAAAATCTAAAATAAAAGAACGAAAGGAAATAAGAGAAGAGAGACGAATGCCATTCATATTTTTCTGAGATTAGAATTACATCTGATCAATAAATTGACACGTTAATCCAACGTCTTAGTAACGCATGTTATCTAACTGAAAAGTAGATATGTTTGGCGATTTCACCACTACTGTAGCTATTAACAACATGTAGCCCACATCGGTTGTGAAATATCAATTTTGCACTCCACGAGCTCAATAATCATTGATAGGGATTTGTGTCATACTGCTCAGATATTAGTACATCTACTTTGCCCCCTATTGGGTCAAGACCTTGCCCCTCCTCTGCTGTTTTCCTGTTTACGCCCTTACCCAAACACGGTACGAGGAAACTACAAATAAATAATAATGTTCTTCAAAAATTAATAAAATCTAAATTTTATTTGTATTTCTGCAACCTTAATGGTTCTAAAATATTGCCTGTATTTAGTGCGTCAATATATAACTGAGTAAAAAAAAGATACTTATTTTCTACAACAAAATGCAAATATAGCATGAAAAAAATACAAAAATAGTGTATTTTTCAAAATAATTTAGCATTCAATGTGAACGAAAATCATAAATGGGGTTAAAAGAGCGTTTGTAATATTTCTTTAGGTTGAAAGTTTATTGGTGTATGTATATATAACCGATTGCAATGACATACGAACTTGAACTTCTCTAAAATTCAGCAAAAGAAATAATGCTATATTAGTAACAAAATATAACATTTGCAAGGTTATTCTAAGGTACAGTTTCTGTGAGAAATTAATGTAATATAAAAATATTCTTTAATGAAAAATATATATTCTGTCCCTTCTATGGTTTGTTATTGGTTATGCGAGTACGTGGATCTACGATTGAAAGTCACTATAGACACTTTCGGTGAAAGAATTTAATTATACACAGAAGCAAGATTGTTGACTTGAGAAAGTTGCTACTGATGAGTGAAAAGTGTCGGATATAGGATTTTACTATAGGGGCTGGTGTCTGCGGTAACTGGGAAGTTTAGCACAAAATGATGCACATTTCAGTCAATTTACGATTCTGTAAGAAATTTTACTGCGCAATGCAGATGCGGACCCATGAGCCAAGCAGTTTTTACAAAATTTAAAACAATTTCAAATTTGTAATCATTTTGAGGGGATAGACCTGTCTCTTAAATCTGCCACTGAAAAATACACCAATATAACTTGACAACTGATGACATTTAACTATTAAAGTAGTGATGTTATCTATCGAAGTAGTAGTGATTCGGTGAGGGATTAAAATATTTAAACAGAGTTTCAGAGAGAGTTAACGTATAAAATTATTAATCAAATACACGTATTTTTAAAAAATACTAATAATTAAAATAATATATAGACATATACGATTGAGGGTAAATGTCAAATTGCAAATACATTTTGCATTACACGCCTGAAAATGTTTAAAAAAATTCAAAATTTTCCACAAATGTGTTGTGATAATCTGGCAATTTTGACGTACAATTGATGCCCTATGTAGATTTTAGGCATGAAAGTGCGTGTGAAATATTGAGCGAGTTTAAGAGCTATATTGTGCCTACAGTCCATTAAGAGTGGGCACAGTTGTCTTATGAAATAAAATAATTTAATGTCTTTACATAATTCATTACGTTATATTGTTACATCATACGGTATAATAAACTATGACAACTCCGAAGTTGAGAAGTACAATGAATATTCAGAAGAAAAAAAAATTCTTTTAATAAAAGGAAAATTAGGCGCAGCGATGAAAGCTGTAAGGAAAGCTTATATCGAAATTCAACAAAGCTGTGATAACTTTACATTGAACAACCCTTTTTTTGTGAAATTTTCTGGATCAATTCCGTCGGTCATCCCAAAATAATTTTAACACTGACCTGTATCACTGTAAGCCAATGTGATATCCGCGACAGCTAGAATCGCGATAAAAGTATGTATCCACACCGTATTCATCTTCTTTTCCCCGGTATCCAAGTTTCTTAATGGGAACACATCACGTCACATCCCAACACAGAACCAACCATAATTCTTATCTCATTTTCTATCCCTTCGTAAGCATCCCATCTTCGCGGAACGGAATAACCTCAGAACACGCCGACGTAACCGTCACCTGGCGCACACAAATAAGAGAAGATCACGAGGCATCGTAGCGCTCGGGAACAACGCACTATCGCCCGCGGGGAAGGCCGAGTCCGTACTGTCGTGGTGCCAGGGCAGGCACTGTGTCTCCTCCGGCGCCGCCAGCCGCCAGCCGCCCTCACCCCTTCACGGTCCACGCATGCGCACCACGCCCACGCCAGATATAACCCTCCTTCCTTTTCCAGCGGAAGAGCACAGCCGCCGATGCTCGGCCAGTGCCTGCTGCCACCGCAGATTTGGCCACGGTCGCGGCGCTACCAAGGGCCGTTTCAACTCCACGTGCCCTTCCAGGACAGACGCTCCAACTCGGGTTAAAGTTTAAAAATATTTTTGATACGATGATAATTAAACATTTTTAGCGGGTTGTCAAGAACAATTTACTTTGGTACAAAGTTATTTGAATTATAAAGACAAGTTTTGCAGTTTCGAAAATATAACGAAACATGGTTTAATTAACATTTATTTGCAATGTACAACTCAATACATCATACTTTAAATTATATTACCTCATGTATTCTATACTTTTTAACGAAGACCGATCAACAGCATTATGTTTGCTTATCACTTTAAAACTATTATCTTCCTTCTCAGAAACATAATGAACCTACTCATTTTCATTCTAATTTTGTACATGAATGTACAGGATTTTAAAATGGGATAGATGAAGTTTCCCTTAAAGTTTTTAAATATTCATACTTTAACGACCCGAGACCTGTCATTCCATTTCAGAAAACAAATTCTGACACGATGGTTAAACTACTGAAGGACTGCTCAGCAAGGAAATAAAGGTCATTGAACTGTTAGGAGTTTCGTGTTGTACACAATCATTGCATTTAATCAGAGGGATTCAATTTAAAGAAGAAGCATCAAATAGTTCGAAGCTCGTTATGGAAATGAAGACGGTCTTTTTTGCTTGAAGATAAGTAGAATCATAGCACGTACTCTTAAATCCACTAAATGATAAACAATAAGTATATTTTGGGAAATATTATATTAACACTTTATTTTGATGGGATTGTTTCAAGAACAGGAATAGCTCTTCTTTGAGAGCACCTTTCAAATTCTGCATTTAATTGAACGTAACCTTAGAGTATGTATGTTACCAAACATATTTCATCACAATCGTCAGTTCCCTTCGAAGTGAAAACACCAGGGTGTTGGTTGCTTTCCTCAACATGAAATCAAATCACCTTCGCACAAGGAACACGAGGGTGTGTGACTGCTCACCTCAGCGTGATGTGAAACTACGGTCCTCGCAATGAAAGAAATTCTTCTCGGATTGGATTTTGTATTGAGTGTACCACTTTGCTGACGGTACCGTACCGCATGGTTGTCAATGCCATTTATTATTGTCTCAGAGGTTCTTTTATTTGTCCTATTTTCATTCCATGTTCCGCCAAAACTTCATATTTTCTTTTTTATTGACTCTCAATTTTTAGGTTTAATGTGTCGATATGTATACGTTTTTCTCACAATATCACACGGATTTATTTTCATTTTGTATTCTTTTTAAACGTTTTTCAAAATTTGTATTTTAATTTATGAAGTTCATTAAAAACCTGCAAATGTGTCTTACGTGTCATGTATATGAAAGAGGTGGAAGATTCTAACCGCATCCATTACCATATTTTATTTTCCGACCTCTCGTTTGGAATCTGTCAACACTACATTATGAATTCTATCATGATCCATAGACGATTCGTTTCAACACCTCCCTTACACGGCCATTTGAATACATACACAAGGCAAAATGATTTTGAGGTTTGCAAGATTGTAAGTGTTGTATGATATTTGTAAGAGTTCATTTTAAAAATTAAATATATATATATACTGTCTCTTATNAGTAAATTAAGTAACGAGACTGATTTTTTATTGAAATAAAATTACAAATTCACATTGTCTCCTTCAAAGTAAGTACCTTGGGAGATAGCGCTGGAGACTATTCTTCCATTCCTCATAACAGTGCTGGAACTCGAATACTGGAATAACCTTCAGTTGGTCGGTTACGGTTGTTTGAATATTATGCAATATCCGAAAATGACGTCCCTTGAGGTGATTTTTCAATTTTTGGAACAGAAAAAAGTCACATGGACTCAAGTCGGGTGAATAAGGAGGCTGAGGAGCCACAGGAATGTTTTTACTGGCCAAAAACTCATTGATAAACATCGCGGTGTGAGAAGGAGCATCGTCGTGATGCGACACCCACATGTTTTTGATGGTTGGTCTCACATGCATGACCCTTTTTTGAAGTCTATCGAGAACTTCTCGGTAAAAATGTTGATTAACTATTTGGCCTTGAGGCACAAACACTTTGTGAATGATTCCTTGGCTATCAAAAAAGCAAATCAGCGTGCACTTGATTTTTGACTTGCCCATTCTTCCTTTTTTGACCTTGGAGGTTGAAGTGTGCCATTCCATGCTCTGGCGCTTGGTTTTCGGGTCATATTCGAACACCCAAGACTCGTCACCTGTAATAACACGCTCCAGAAAATGGGGATCGTTTTCAATTGTTCACAAAAAGTCAAGGCACCTTTCCTTTCTGATGTCCTTTTGTGAAAGATTTTTCGGAATCATTTTTTGCACAGATTTTTCTCATCCCCAATGCATTGGTCAAAATTTGATGAACGGTTGTGTGAGTCAAATTCAACTCTTCCCCGATCGTTCGGACTGTCAAACGACGATCTGAACGCACGAGATAGCGGATTCTGCCAACATTTTCCTTGGTTCTTGAAGATGAAGGCCTTCCGCTGCGAGGCTCGTCTTCAATTGATTCTCTTCCTTCTGAAAGTGTCTTAAACCACCTAAAAATCTGGGCTCTCGACAAAACACTGTCTCCATAGGCCTGACGCAGTTTTTCAAATGTTTCCGATGCGCTGTGTCCAAGTCTGAAGCAGAACCTGATAGCACAACGTTATTCGAAATTGATGACACATTTTTAGAACGCAATAAAAAAACCTTTCTCACAAAAAAATTCACTGCGGACAGCGCAACAACTCTAGCGTGTTCAAACTTGTACTGGATGCGTATCAGATGTTTACCTGCCTACCCTCTACGTGTCGCGTCCCGTGTTGCCAGATCGAACACTAGAAAATCGGTCTCATTACTTAAATTACACATCTCGCATATATATCGGAAAAGTTTTTTATAATTGTAAAGAAATTGACAATTTATCAAATTTGTGCTTCTTTTGAACGCTGCGGGCAAGCTTAGTTTTTCGAAACTAATTCAAAAATCAAATCAAAATGAATATCATTTAAAAAAATCACCAATTGTCATTACTACAACAATATGTTATATAACGAGATCTAACAATTTTAAACGCTGTGGCTGAGTTCGTATATAAAGGTAGTTTGTATGCAGTGTTTTTATCATTTGTTTTGGGAAGAAATACTGTTCATTTATTGTTGTTTATTCATTTTTTATTGCATAAAGTATTTCAGATGTGTCGGAAGCCCATATTCGTTTTGTTTTTAATGGGACAGTGTTTTTGTCAAAAAAGGACAGGTAAGAACGAATTTTTTTATGGAAAGGCGTTCTCATGGGTACTGGAATTTGAAAATGTTGGCAGATAACTGTTACTGTTTAGAAACGGATTATTCACATGTTCTACGGGACAAGAAAGACATAAGGCGTTCAGTTGAATGACTCCAAATATCATCTTAAATTTTTCGCTTATGATTATTTCATTCGCTTGTTTTAAATATTTTTGAATATATGTTTTAATAAATAATTTTTATGAGTTATTCGACTTTATATCAATTTCATAAATTCGCAGAAATTGGACTATACCATAAATTTTGTTTTCACGATTGTAAAATAACCTGAAGAGAAAAAGTAAAGTAAATGTCAGTTTTGTATTTAACACACTAATATTATCCTAAATCATCTAATTTGATAAAATCTCCAGACTCAAAGTTAAATTTTGTAGACTTGTGATACCTGCAGTTTCCGTATGGTCAATCCGAACTTTCAATACACCCATTGAACATTAATATGCTACATCTATGATTCAATTCTAACAGAGAAAAACTTCAATTTACTCTCTCAATATATTCAAGTGAAATTCAACTTATGCGTATTATGAAATATCAACGTATCGATTAGACTGAAAATCCACTTCATCGTATCGTTGACTCCAGCTTTCGAGAGAAAATTTTTCAGGAAAATCCTTCGTTATTTGCAACCATTCCTGTACTTTCATGTAGCGCCAAGCGTTGACGATCTTCACCACAAAAGAAATACTGTAAAAGAGAGACTTCTGAGCACAATTCTAAAAATTGTCCAAACTCTACTGTAGTTTAGAGTTACGTGCTTCTCTAATGTGTGATTGTAGGGTCTTAACAATTTACCCCCATATTTTAACAAATGTTAAATAAAATAAATGTTATATTCATGTGATTTGCTGGCCAAATTTAAGAATATGGTCCCACAAGGGTTCGAAAAAATTATTTATGTCATAATATTACAAATATTATTGCGGTTCCGAAAATATAAACCGTATTCTTCGCTTTTCATATTTACGATAGTTATAAAGAAATATTGTTCCACACTATTTTCTTCTCTCCGCCACCGTTTATGTTAGTATGTTAGGGTATGGTAATTATAATACAGTTGTTCGGTCATAGACGGCGATGTTAGGTTTGTTAGACCCGGCGATTCCGTTTTAAGAAAATCTGTTGAAGTATGAAGATGGAGGCGATGGTGGAGGTAGCAGCACACGCGGAAGGATATACGAAGAATGAGGTTAGGATAGGACGATAATGTTAAATTTGCCATCGAAAAAGGGAATTTTTTTTCACATAAAATGATTCAAGTTGTAATTTCCGAGAACAAAGTCCCTTCCAGAATCATGGCAAAAAAAGCCGTTTTTCGATATCTCATCTGGATATTTTTCTACGGCGTTGGACCATATAGTTAATTTGGTCCGATTTGCTTCATTTGTAGATAACCACTCTTCCCTCATAAACTTTTAAATCATTTCAGTAAGTTACTTTAACTTCAAGAAGATCATAGGCAACAACGTGATAAGAGTATTTTGAGGCCATCTTAAGCAACGGATCGCAAAAAGATTTTCACTTCTGTGACGTCTGGCCAGCTCTAATGAACTTTGTGGACCTAACCATACATTTTAGATGTTGGGTTGTCCTTTGTTTTTGTTTCCTTATACTTGTTTCAAAGTTTTGAAAATGATATTTTTATTGATACTGAGAAGAGTTCACTTATCTTGTATTGTCATCCTACATTCCTAGTTTTTTCTCTTTGGTTGAGTTAAATACTTAAAAGAAATTTGGTGTCGTGGGGAGTGAAACTGGGAGGAATATTAAAACTGCGTTTCTGACCTCGTCACTGCTGTAATCAAGTACATTGTATTGATATTGCCTTATATATCGTAGAAACGGCAATTTATCAACTAGCCACGTTCTTCTATTTCTTACAATAGTGAGTGAACTTGATTTGAACATCTCTTTCAAAGTCAGCAGACATATTATCTTCGTGCCAATATAAACAATATATTATTTTTAATAAAAAAGAAAAATTCATGAGTTTGTTTTTATTGTTTTGGTATAACTGTCAATGATATCAAAATATTTTTCTTCTATCACTATTAGAAAGTAATAATTCAACAATACAACAAAAGGAATGAGATTCATGACGACATTAAACAACCATAAGCGCCAAAATTCAGAATTGCTCCAAAATATCAATGAATTATGCACAAGCTACTTTACATTCTAATGAGAAACATTTCCTTTTTTATACCACTATTTTAAATACTTAATTCATGGTATTAAATGCTGCATTTTCATAATGTATGAGCTTGAAAACACACACGTACCCTAAAGCTGTCAGTAACGTACGAAGAGAAATTTGTTTGAGAAATTGCTAACATAATACTCAAATTCGAAGTACAAAATGTATTGGGGTTTTGAATGTTTTAATGGCAGAGAATTAATACGATCATCACCGTATAATTCTTTAATGTTGAATTATTAATATTTTATGGAATAAATAATCGAACTGGATCAAATTAGTATCACACACATACTTACTTCCGCCAGTTTAAAACCTCGTAACCGAAATTAGATTCAAAATATTTGTACTTTTTATGGCTCAATTTTTTATTATTAAAAGTAACTATTCTCATTGATCAAATAATATGCACGATAGAAAATATTTCTTAAATGTTTCTTCTTTTTCGGAGAGAGTAACTAAGCTTATTGCGCACCCCCTTAGTGATCATATGCAGTTCGCTACTGCTTTTTGTACCCATTAACGCCCAGCGATCTATTTGTAGATCAGCCAGAATGGTTATATATTTATTAAAACTAACTTCCCTTTAAAAAATTCGGACTTATGTTCTAAGTATTTTGAACTTTGATAAAGTTGCGCAGAGTTGTATGTTTACGTGAGCTGAGTTAGTAAATCACTTTATTTAAATAATTTTGGACTTCCGCGTATTGCTAAACATGTTTCTCTTTATTCCTATACAAGATAGGAGTAATTCAGAGAAATGGTACCCGAAATATCGCTTTCCAAAAACTGCTGAGAGATCAGAAAAGAGAAAGGAAGGAGCCTACCACAAATAATTGGAAGTAATGCCAGACTCAGCTCGGGACCCCGTGTTTGCCAAACACGTATAGGGAACTCTGTATAGGGCACTCTGTATAGGGAACTTGAGGATCATTGCCGCTCGTAGATGACGTACGTAGAAAAGAGTCGTAGGGTGATTGTTATGTGACCTTTAGTCCGATATAGTGTATGTTGTGTGTGAACATTTTCCGTGTAAATATATTCGAGAAGACCTCTTTTATTTGCATCCCTTTTGCATCGCTGAGGTCACTTTGTTTTATTATTTGCAGAGACGAACGGTGATGAAGTTACAGATGATGCGTCAGTTAACTTGACTAAAAATGATGTTCGAGCACCTCCACTAGTGCACAAAATTAAAGAGAACCATATGTTTAAGTACTATGGTTACGTTCGATAAGTTATGAATATAGAAATGGATTTACTTATTCATTTTTGACGTATTGTTTTTCGGACTAGTTAGAGAAAGACTAAATAAAACGAAATAAACTGATAGCGAACTCACCTCTCACAAAAATCGGGACCGGTTTACACAACATTAGGGGGTAAGCAAAAATCTGGCTCCCGCGACACTCAAAATAAACTGGTTTTGACTCCATTACAACTAACGGAGATGATCCAGTATTATGAGGACATGTTGGAGAGTCTGTTTACTAAGCGACTGCATCAAAGAATTGCCGGGATTGTACTTTCAATCCTGATGAACATAGATTATTTCTCGGAATTATTATCGTTTATGCATCATTTCAGCGGTTTGGAATTTTCGAACAGAATTTCTCGGTCAACGTAATGATCGTCTTCATAGGAAAAAATAATTCATAAAAGGGAAGCTGATTATATTGGTTTACAAGCCATGGCTTCCCTGTAGAATTTCCGAGAAGATATTGCTAAAGTTTTGATCTGCATTCTGAAAGAGGCAGAACATACATGTAAATGTGATGATAGCATGAAAGATTTACGTATGCTCGTCGACATATGGGGCGCACCTCCTTTGACATCTCAAAGAAATGTTCATTTATAAATGCGCTTCGATTGAATTGACCATTTTGTAGGGAAAAGGAAGGGTCAAGGACGCTGCCAATTTCAAAACATTCCGGGTTGACCTCTGACATTCTGTTAAAATGCAATGTTACTGTGTCAAAAATGTTTTGAACAAGACTACATCTTGTAGAAAGATGTATCGTTTTCATCAGAAAGGGAAATTAAGTTGTATAACAATACAGTGGATTATTTATAATCAGTTTACTATAAAATAAATAAGTTACGTTTGTTGCGTGTTGCATACTCAATGCATCGTGAATCTGCTCAGCCACCCAGGGGACTTATATCTAGTAAGTACGTGTTTGGCAAACACGGGGTCCCGAGCTGAGTCTGGCATTACTTCCA
The DNA here is from genome assembly GCA_002313205.1 of Laupala kohalensis. NCBI lineage: Eukaryota > Metazoa > Arthropoda > Insecta > Orthoptera > Trigonidiidae > Laupala > Laupala kohalensis. Next base: position 678,142 of record NNCF01126349.1, on the reverse strand, counting down.
ATTATTTGTGGTAGGCTCCTTCCTTTCTCTTTTCTGACCTTCCTTGGTCACCTCTTGTTCTTTTCGATCCCGACGCTATTAGTGCTAGGGTATCTTTCATTTTCCTCTTTCTCTCTTTTTTTTGTAATGATATATGTAATGTTTTGAGATATGTTTTGGTATATTGTAATTCAGGAGGGTTTTTAGTGGGTATGCTTGAGTCATTCGGCGAGTCCCACAAGCGGGGAGAGTCATGTTGGCTCTCCCTAGTGCGTAACTGCATTTCCCCTACCTGTACAAGTTTTTAGGGCTCTAATGACCTCGATGTCGACGAGCCGTAAAGCCCCACAAAAAAAACGAGAAAAAAGGTGGATATGGAGTTAGTGAGTGGTTGGGGGGTACGATGGAGAAAAATATTAAGGAAAGATTGATACGGGATGTGACGAATATAATTAGACATACTAAATGCCCAATATATATTTAAATGAACTTGGACATCTTTTTCCCAATTGGTGAGAATAAAAAAGATGGAGATGAAGGAATGTGTATGTCAAAAAGCAGATCAAGACCCTGAGCATGTGCTATGGGAATGTGAAATATTTGGTGCGTATCGAAGGGAGTATTTGCAGTTTTTTAAGTCTAAGGAGTGATGAATGTGGATTAAGACACAATTACTAAAGGACAAGCACATGTTCAATAAATTCAAGGAATATATACTGTTGTAGACACGGTAAGGGATGAGTATAAAAGTATTGTTAATTGAAAATGAATAAGTAAGGTATCTTCGTAATGTTGTACGTGTAGGCGTGGCGGTTGTGTAGACCACATACCAAAATAAATGAAAAAAATTGAGTAAATAAAGTCAATGCTGCATTTGTAAGTCTGTATTATATCTTAACAGTGCATCTCAAGGAAAACAAAAATGGAAATCTTGAGAATTGTTAAAACCATCTTATCATATGGTGCGGAAACATTAAGATGGAGTACCTTCGTACAATCTAAATTGCAAACATTTTGTAACAAATACTTGCGGAAAATATATAAGATACACTGGCTCGAATAAGTAAAAAGTGAAACTGTCGAAATTAACTAAGGAAGAATCTATGGGGCAGTAAATTACAAAACGAAAATTGAGATGGATAGGACGTACTTCAGGAAAACTTGCCGATGCAAATCAGAGACTGGCGCTGGGCTGGAACCCACAAGGCCGGCGAGGAAGAGGACGAACGAGGGGTACTTGGAGAAGATGTGGCTATGGAGAAATTAGTCCAGGAAAAAGGGGATTTTACCTGGAAAATTTAGAACAAGTTTCTGTTTTGACTGATTCTTATGTATTTTTGGACGCTGTTTTCGAATTTCAAGTTTTCGTAAAAATATCTTTACCGCATAACTCTGCATTTTAAAAAAATAGAAAAAAAGTGCTAAAATTTTAGTTTTTTTTAAATATGTCGTTTGCTATTGATTTTAGAGCAAAAGTATTTTTTTTACTAAGTGAAAGTAGACTAACAACCAAGTAACTCTGTTTATTATTAATTTTTCGTTATAATGCATAATAGCGCTGGAAACAAAATTTCGAGTGACTCTTGGTACAAAAATAAGGCTACAAATGAAGAGGAAGAAAGGCTTCGGATTGTGAAGACTACCGCTAGGATCAAAAGTGTATGTAAAAGAATTTTACCCTCCATTTGATGATTTTTTCAAGGATGTGAAAAGTAGTGTTCCAGAATCCTTGAAACTGTTATTGGATACTTTTATTTTACATAAGAATAAAACAAATGTTAGAAAGTGGAAGATGAAATTTACGTCGATTGCTCACATTATTATTAGCAGCGCGAGACCCAACTCATTTTTGTCTCCTGTGAACATTAGATTATCTTATCTACAAAAAAATCAGATCTCGAAGAAAAATACGGATACCGTCAGCGATAACGCGCTCCCCTTTGAATATTCGTGATGAATCATTTTCTCAGTTCTTGTTCGATAATGCTGATTTCAACTTACAAACATTGGACGTTCTTCAAATGTTTCATGCTATGGTTGAAGTACAGTGTATAACGCCTTGTACTGCTATCCTTCATGATTACATATGAAACATTTCTTCATTTGACGTTATTTTCGACTTCAGTATATACCCACAGGTTCTCAAGAAAATTTATCAAATAGGAACAATAAAAAACGACTCATCGATATACTCAAGACTTACTTCAAGTCAGAAAACTTCGAAGTGTTTCAAGCATCTAAAGATGCGGATTCTATGATCGTAAAAAAAACAATTGAAAAGTCAAAATATTCTAAATCAGTCATTGTCATTGATGAATACGAATCTTCTTATTCTCTTGGCGGCACTTACCAAAGGCATCAGAAATGTATTTTTTCTGAAACCTGGTGAGGCAAAAAATGGGGACAACTTTTTTAAGTTAACAAGTTACACAACTTGTTATTTGAAAGGCATTGTAAATGGAGAAATATAGCATGGAAAAAAGTTGAGACGGGCCGATAACCGTGTCACAGATGGAAAGCTTTCACGGAGACCTTGTGCTGTACTGCGGAGTAATATTGCTGTACACTAATCCATGACGAAATAGGAAATGTTGATGTTTTCTACTGTTGGGTTTTGAGTTTTATATCCCCAAAACTTAGTAAAAACGAAAATAAAGAACGTACTTTCCGCGCATTTAACGTTTTAAATAGGTGTGTTTTAAATCTAATCATCCTTGAAATTGATCTTTCACTTTGTAATGGCGAAACTAATAATTCACATTATAGTAGATGAACCCAATGCATCTTTTCATATTTTCTTGCGCTACAGAGCAAAGCACATTCTACAGCGGTTTCGTCGAAATCCATGTTTATTCGCAGAAAATGGTGAACGACTCTTTGGATGTGTGCGCACTTACTTTCTACTGTCCTACTTCTGCCTCCTGGCCGTCGCAATTGAACGACTATCGGCCGACAGTTGGCGAACTGTTACACAACTCTAAGTTAAATATGTGTGCCTAGCCTTGGTGAATTTTTAATGTGTGCTCAATTATAGTATTTGTTTTTGTTTGTTTTTAACAACACATCGGTTGCAGGTACATTGGTAGTTGATTGTTGTCAGTTCGACTTTTGTCGTTGAAGGAGCATAATATTGGTTGGAAAATGTAGATAAAATGACAAATTACTTTAAGATCTAAATATAACAAATCAGTATACTAAACAAAATTGCTTATGTTCGAATTTATCCACACACTATCAGCATCCTTCTCTTGGTGTCATTCGTGTTGCCAATGGTGGTCCGAACTCCTCCTCTGGGTTGGATAACGCTCACTACTGTGGCGGCAATCGATAGATGCGCCGCTTCAAGGGACACCGTTGGATGAATTGAGGATGAAGAACACTGTATGATCAACTGGCAGAATTCCGTCCAAAGCTCCAACAGTACCAGTGATAAACACCCCCTCCTTACTTAGCCGTAACGCAGCGAAATGCTATCAACCCCCACCCACTCCATTGTTAGAAAATGCGTTACGTAATTTATGGACAGTCGCTTACAACAGACTATATACTAATCGAAGTTTTATAATATCCTTTCAAAAATTGGGAAACATTTGAACACTTTCGGGAGATAGAATGGGTTTTATTTTTACTTGTTTCTTATATTCAATGAATTATCAGTTTTTTCACTCACACGTTTTATCATATTCAGTGCAGCAATGCTTGTTATAGTATCTCACATTCAATCTTTTCAGAACAGTAGGTGATAGAATAACCGTTTAATTCTCATTTTCTTATGTAATTTGCACCGTAATTACTGTGTACTGTGAATTACTCGTTTATGCGTTTAAATGGACAACATTAAAATGTAATTTTCAATTTCAAACATTTTGATCACTACTTTTTGTTATCTTATTCCACATGACCTTTTTCTCACTTAAGTTTCAGGTATCTGCATAACGAATGGAAGTGTCATTTACGAGGAGGATAATGTTCGAGGCGATAACTCATGAAGGTCAATGTAATCAAGTGGTTTCATTTCATTAGATTGCAGGCTGTACACGTCTGCATAAACCTCAGTGTGCGAAAACTTTTCTTGGATTTCCATTCTCTCTATTGCGATAACTCGATACTGTGTCCGTTCGTAGAATTCAGAATTTTGAACGCTTTATAACATGTAATCCCGAATTTGTTTTACCTTATGAATATGTGTACGAAATTAAATAAATTACCTATTTTATGAGTTTAAATTAGAAAGGATCTCTGGATAAACAATCTTCTGTGTGATCATTTCGGTACGGCTACACTTTCTTCTTTATAAAAGTTTTGACCTATTCCATTTTACTTTGGTGACGCGTAGATAGTGGCCATGTGTATGTGGTTTCTTTTTAGGTGAAAATGAATTTATAATTTGTTAATTTTAGATTTCTCGATAAATTTAATAACTTGCAATAATAGCGTACTTTGATTATTTTATATTTAGGGTCAAACTTGCTGTATTTTATTAATTATTGTGATATTGTAATTTTGTGTAGGCGTAGTTTTACTTACGGTACATGAAAGTAATAGAAATTTGGAACGAAAGTCATGTTGTTTACGCCTATCTATCTGACTATTCTATAATTTTACCACTTATTTGTTAATTACATATTTCGGCAGAGTTTGTCGACCGACCGAGGAAGTAGTGAAGTAATGAATCCGGGGAAGAACCACAGCTTTTAATGATTACTCTTAAGCGTATTCGCTGTCTCACCACGTCGACTGTGACGTCAGAGACACGCCCATGCAACAGCCAATCCGGTGAATCGCTTTCGGGAGTGACGTACAGAAGCTGTCGTTGCGCCACCGTGGCCACCGTGGTCACCGTCGAATCAGCTGCTTCTGCTCTGTGGGTCGAAAACAAATGTATGAGAGACCTACGGTATTATGAAAATTTTCAAAACAAATTAACTCGGAGAAATTTTGAAATGTGTCGGGAATTAGGTCAAATATTCCCTTGTTTTTTGGACTTTACGAGAGGAAAATTGGTGGCAGTGAAAAATAGACTCAATATACTTTCCGTCATTCCATTCTCTAACATCCCTTATGCTTTCTTTTTATATTTGTGTGAATTTGAGCATTTTCATGTTCTAGATGTATCACTTATTGGAATTCTTTGAAATTGGTCAAATTTCATGTCATCGTGTATTATTGTTATTATTTGCTTCTTGTTTTATTGCTATTATTTGCTTCTTGTTTTAGTTGCATTTACTTATTTGTGATAACTTTAAAATAATTATGGATTTTAAAATCGATTTTCTTTTGTTTCTTTCATGAGAGAACCTGCGGTAAAAGTGTCTTTTCTGGCTTCACAGACCCACTGGATTCCGAACTTCTTGATAATATCTCTATATATAATGAAATTGTTATAATAGATGACACGTAATATTAGATGTCTGACTTGCAGTTTGCTACCTAATGTAAACTAGATCAACAAATCGAAGGTGTAGACGTCAAAAGTATTCCCCTTTTCTTATACCTTGTTTCTTATACCCTCTTACATTTACGAATCTGGATACTTCGTTTGCAATATTGATTCAGTGACGTCTTATTGAGCGAATCTGAATCTCGGTTGGGAATATCTGCTACATTGATTTCAAACTTTGCCGATTTCAAACACAATGATACTGAATGGATGCATTCCCTTGCTACACTTTCATTTTCCAGAGTCAAAGTTATATTACAATGGAGTTTCAAAATATTATGTGTAAAGTTCAATTTTATAAAACTTTTTTTTTGTCGAAGATACGAAGTCTTTATTGTGTCGAAGTACTGGCATCGTGAAAAAGAAAGCATCCAAAGCAATTGCAACGATATCGATGTTGCCATTCCCGGAACTTACGAAGATCAATCATCACTAGAAAACTAATCTTATCTTATTGAACGAATTAAAGGTGAGCGTTTTCTCACAAACACATATGAACATACTTCAACGAAGAACAAAATACATATATTTTTTTAAATTTTGTGCTACATGGTACAGGCAAATAATCCAAGTTGCTATTTGTACAAACATGGTTGGTACAAATTGCAGGTTTCTTCATTTTTCTCCATTTTTAAATGAATTTTTGTTATCCTAACCATCTCTGACACCATCAGTACAGATAATCAGCGGTACGAGTAACAAACAAGAAAATAATGTTTAAATATACTTTACAAATACTTCTGTATTTGAGGAGCCTTTTCTCTGGGCATATCACGAATGAAATTGTACCTTCTCTACCATAAAACAACTGTATGTGTGTGATTTTGCGGAACCAAAATATCTGGCTTTACATTATTTAGATACGCAATGAATATGGAGCTTTTCTCTCTTGCATGGTTAGTTCCTAGGGAATGTAAATTATTTCTATAAAATCTTACATTCATTTTTAATTGTTCCTCATTCTGTTTTAACTTTAATTAAAAAGTTATTTCTTTCTTACTTAATTTCGCTGAGGTTTTTTAGACCTTATGAATTGTTCACAAATTGCCTCCCAAGTAGTGTTTTGACTCGAGAGAGCATTAATGTCAATCACTTGTTGACTATGATTTTGTTGTATTCGCTTATACCGCGTCTCTGTCGATTGTAATATTTTCATAGTGGCCAATAGTTGGATCAATGCTTTGTTCCGTGTTAATGTGTCCCATTCATTGTTGCCATTGATGTTTTACTCTATTTCAACTGATAAAGAATTTCTTAGCTCTCCTTTCTTGTTCTGCTAATACTGCATCCATTGAAAGTAGAGCTTGTATACTAAGGAAATTGTGTAATAATGTAGAAGAGGAAAAAGCCAATAAATTTATGAAAGAATGCCAAGTTCTCCATATGAAGGAAGACTACTGGAAATATTAATACCGACATTTTAAAGTTGCAACGAAAAATCAGAACTTCATTGGAAATGATACAATGTGTAGTTTCTGACTTTAAAAAAATGTTCACAGTAAATACATTGTAAAATTAACTAATTATGATGTAACTATTCGTAAGTCTTACTCTAACATCAAGTCTGTTTCACTAGACGTCAAAGTGGACTGACAAAAACGAATTGGAATTTGTTAGGTTTTGGAGGGATTTGTGCATGTGCTTTTTTAAAAAATTACATTTTTTTGGTTTAAGTTACTACCACACGGTATTCTGAGGTTACTCTAAGGTCTGTGCTTATTCAGTTCTCTGCGGCTACTACAACCCTGAGAACACCAGAAGTTGGTCCTCATAAAAAAAATTCGTGTACGTGTCATCTTGAAACTTTTATTTTATCTATAGGTTTGCCATTATTTATGAACCTTCTTTCCACTATTCCATTCCCCGTGCGTCTGCCTACGCGCCCTCCCTCTTGCGTGCCGCCGCCAAACGTGTTTCCTGCCGCCTCAGCCATCGTGTAGTCTCCCCGCACGCCCGCCACCATCTCCCACCTCCGCCGCGCCGCTTGTGCGTCGTCGGTCTCTATGCTTCGCTTCGCCGCGCGCGCGATCGCTGCGTCAGTGTTGAAGCGCCACGTGCCCTGAACGGAGCACGGGCAGCACTGCGTCGTCGCGCGAGTGTTGGATTATTGTTGTATTGTTTTTGTGTGCTGGCGATTGCTCGCTAAAGTGCCTCCGCTAACAATTGTGCTCAACTCAACATAGTCTACTACTGTTACCCTTCCTTCTTTCGGCAGAATGGGTGAGAATTTACGGTCTTACGGTGACCGTATTATTTTGAGCGCTATATGTTACTTTTATTATTTAATAAACATCACATTTATTTCATAGAAAATATTTCAGCTGAAACGCTCATTGAAACTTAATTGATATTATTCACATTTCGGCATTTAAAAATTGGGGAGAACTTATTCTATTCCAAATATGATTTGGGAAAACACAATTGTGTTATCATTCAATTGAGTGAGAAGAAAAACATTATTTTTAGCATGAATAAATAAATTACAAATTATCATTAAATTTTTGACACTAATTATAATGTTACTAATACTCTAATTCTTGAATAAAAAATTGAAGCATATTTTCCTTCTTTTTTTATTTATTTTGAAAATTTTTAGAGCTAGTTTACTTTAACTTTTTATGTGATTATATCATAGGTTTCTCCGTATAATATAATAAGTATCATTGGAATGAGTACTTAATTCTTTTCTGGGTGATGATAACTTCTTCAACGTTATTGTTGCACTATCAATAAAATGAAATTTTAAATCTTGTATGAAGGTGTGGAAGTTAATTTATTTCTCACTTTAATAGGGGTACAATGATATTAGGGGCGAAGACTTGTATTTGTGGAAGTCCGCTATTTCATCAAACTTCTTCTATCCTTCTCCTTTAAAACGGCGGTCGTGATTAGTATCTATTTGATAATTATGTAGCGAGTATCATGACTAGATATGTTTTTAATTTATAGACTCGTAAATATTTGTATGTATTCATTATGAATATCCATCACAACAATTGCAAGTTTTGGTATCATTTTTTTAAATTTCGAGCTTTAATGTTTTGAACAATTTATGTTCATTTCTGGAATATAAAGGTGTTGCGTTTAAACAGTTTCCGCGTAATATGGTTTACGTGGCTGCGCAACTCAACTTCGACTGCATCAAATTCAAATTATTTTCTCATTTATAGTTTACAGTAATATGTTCTTTCAGAAACTCCAATCGAGAATTCCTTTTAAACGATCTTACCAGTGTACACCGTTGTAGAATAGACAGTGTGTAAAAATACCGGCTCTCAATAAAATTTCATTGTATCATTGTGATGGGGATCAAACTCTGGATCACGCAGGTTTGTACAACCACTGGAATCTGTTGGCCTTCCACTACCCACATCGCAATCCCACCTACAGGCTATTATCCGGAGGACCTTGACTCGTTCCCATAATATTCATTTCCGTCCCCGGGAGAAAAGGGGGCTTTGACTTTGTGTGCTAGGTGCGTATTAGATCCCCCTTCTCTCGTTGACTGACGATTCAACGTGTTAAACGAATCCTTGTTATTCTATTCGTGGGAATAAGTGTCATCTTTTTAGGCCAGGGGAAAAGAGCATGTAGGTTGTGAGAGGCGAATGGGTAGAGAAGTGCTTACAGGAGGTCCCGAGTTCGATCGCCAGGCCATTGCACAGTAGCGCCAAATGTACTTCCTGTGGACGTTTCAAATTATCAGAGTCAATTTTAAACCAATCGAGATATTTTTTTAATATGCAAAAACATTTTGTAGAGGCTAAATTTTGATTGTCCAAATGCTCGAAATACGGCATTACCCAAATCGCATCTTTCAAACATTAAAAAAATAATTGGCGTTTATACATTTTGATGCTTATATCTACGATTTTGAGCGCAATAACTACAGACTTGCTGGTAAGTTTTTTTATGTATCACTACACACGCATGGAGTAATATATTTTTTTGTATTATCTTGGTCGATATGTGTATAATATTTCTATTGGTCGAAAACTACCTACAGATTGTTCAAATGTCCACGGAAATATCCGTTTCGCGCCACAGTGAATGGAGTTTGCGCATGGTATTGCTTAACGTGTTGAGAAACTCTGAGAGAATTTTGTCTATTTCGGCAACTGGAGATTAATTTTATTTTCTATGGACCTTCGAGTATCGTTGGAAAATAATCCTACAACCACTTCGCGAAACACCGTACAAACTTCTAGTCGAAATATAAATCTTTTATGAATATAGGTCATGTTAAACTTAAATTTCTAAACATGGTCATCTGTCACAAGATTGTAAATATATTGATACTTAGTATTGCATTCTAATACTGTGTATCAGTATTAACTGTTAACAAATATACAAAAATAGAGAAATAATAAAAAGTAGAGGTTCGCCCCAATACCATTTTTTTATCGAATGCTATTGTTCCCGAAAATATTATCTTTATAAATGAATGTTCCGCTCATTCCTTATTTAGGTTACTTGTTTAGTTACAAAGATCTAAAGTCTGTATGAAAGTATTTAATAATCTTGTTTCTATATTAATTAGAATAACTAGCAACTTCAATAACAAACGCGTAACCCGGAAATAAATACGGACCTGACGTTTTATCCACTCATTGAGAATTGACTCATTGAGAGTGTATCTAACGACGAACCACTGTCTTCAACCTCATGTGTCGTAAATTCGACATTAAGTGCGATATGTGTTTAAGCGTAATCTTGAGAAAATATATATTTCACATTTCGAAAATATCTTAATTGTGTTGGTTATCAGAAGGAATCTGCTCTGGAGGGATGCTAAAAGTTTTTATCAAATTATTGATATGTCCTGAAGTAACAGTCTGCTATTTAGGGTGTTATAGAACATACTCAAGTCTTGGAGATATTGCTAGTATCAACTGATGTATACAGTTTTCAGTATTTAAGTGGCTGTGAGTATGTGTATGTTTGCTAAAGATCTGAACGCTTAACTTGTACGAAGTAGTATCAAAAATATTTCTCCACACGCTTGTGTAGAGTAAACAGTGGTGCTACTGAACTTTCCTCGATAACAATGTTTGCAGATGAAGATATTGTGCAATCCATTAATGTCGATCCATTAGTATCGAATTTCATTCATTAGTCAAGTTCAGTGAATCAGAATGCTTTGTAATCGTATATTCTTGACTCATTGGAAACGAACCAATTAGCAGAAGGATTAAATATCGAACAAATTGCTACTCAAATTAACGTTGTAGAGAACGACCTTATTCCTCGAGGAATTTTAAAAACTGGATAATCAATTGTTTTTGACTCAATTTAATTGTTGTGAGGAAAACATTTAACGTAACTTTTACTAAAAGATGCGTACAGAGAAAACCCTTCTTCCTGTAATATGAAGTAATGAACAATAATACTTACTGCAATAGTGTTGTCTGAATGAATTTTCCCGTCGTTTAGAATTATGCGATGACGAGACCTGTTGAGGTATTGTTAGGTGTCTTTCTTTCACAAAAAATTGGCCATAATATTCTCTTTTGATTCTATATTAAATTTTAATAGGAAGATAAATTTAAAAGATAATGTTGTGCGACGTAAAAATAACGAAAAAATTGAACTATTATGACTCATTCTAGAAACTCGACAGTACAGTGAGTAAGTAGTGTGTGTAATTAAAACTATAACTCATTGTACTGACATTTTCTTGTGCATTGATCTTTGAACATTAAATTGGTAAGTAACCGTATGATAACTGACTGCTAAGGCTTATTCTCTATTTTAGTATTTTTTCTGAATACTCCTCTGCTTACGGATATTCTGTTTAAATTTAAATCACCGTGAGTCGTACAATGTGTACGTGTTAATCTTGCATTACTTTATCTGTGTGCGAATAAATCTATTTTTTTCTCCTCTTTCCACTATGGTTGACATTAAATGGATAGACCTTTTATTCATGATATGTCTGTATGGCTCCTGAATACTGAATAGCCAGTTAACTTTCATTTGCCAAGGTTAGCATGATTTGGATATGTCCTATTTGTGTCACCTAGATATTTAATTGACTTCAAAGAAATGAAGAATGAAGATTGCCTTAAATGCGCTTAGCGTCGACAAAAGTATCAACATGCTTGGGATGACATTGATGTCAGCAATTTCAGCTTTCAGGGGCGAATCAAAATCAAGGTAGGTCGATACACTGCGATCCATGCTGAAGGAACAGATGAGACGCACGTGCTCTGCGTCGGACGTTTTTATAAGTTATAAGCGTATTTCATTGTTTATTATTGTTATTCTAATTGATAAAATTGTCTCTTTTCTATCCCATTAGATCTATTGCGTATTCTCTTGACTTATAATAATATAGAAAGTGTAGAAAGTACCATTGACTTTACGGAAGTCAAACTTCCGTAAATATATGAAGTACCCTTCTAAATGAACTCATTAAAACCCTAGAGAACGTTGTCAACGTTGAAACCCGTATCCCGAATCCGTAACATGATTTTCGACCAACAGTTTTGTCGCAATCACTGCACTTAGATAACAGATGGTATTCTGAAATAGGTATCACGGACTCTCCTTGTGTGCATTTCCGCCAAAATCTCGCGATCAACATTTTCCTGGATTTCAGTACTTCCTCTATATTCTAATGTATGCCTCTATTTTCTAATGAGAAAATATATTTCTTTATATTCTTCATTAAATTTTTTCACTATTTCACTATTAAATATATTAATCAGACGTTTTCCTAATTATCATTTTAAGAACGAAAAATAGAAATAAATATTTGGTCAAGGTGGGGAACATGGCTGAACAGAAACTTTTGTGCATGTCTGTGAAAATATAGAAATAAATTTTCAAGATGGATTCTTATAGAAGGAGAAAGAACTCCTACCTTCAAACTTTCTTCCCTTTCCTTCTTGAAAAATATAGATAATATAAAGTAATCTAAAAATACTAGTTGTGACAACACAAAATGTTGGTTTTCGAAGATACTCTCTGTATAATACCACAGATAAACATGTGTTCCAAATAAACTACAGTGAAACTCCGGATCAAATAAGACAGGGTCCGGGCCCGATAATCAAATATCAGGATAATTGGATCCCTTCCAAAAAACAGTTAACAGTAACTATATTTTAAAATCTGTGAAACATAGTATACTGAATGAATGAATTCTTTATTAATCCATTTTTTAGTACAAATTGTGGGATAGCGCAATGTATTAACATACTGGGCATCGGTTATCGAAATGGAACTTGAAAGAAGCCCAACCTTTTTTCTGTGCTTCATGTCAGTTCTAAACATTTGTATAAATAGATTATCAATCACAAACCGGATTAACTAGCTTAAAGGTACATTTTTGTTATTTGAGGAAAGATTGAAAAGTTAAGATACAAATTAATAAAAATATTTACCTCTACATTATGTGCGTTTAAGTGTCTTAATGCACCAAATCATATTTGAAATAAGTACAAAATTACTCAAATAAGAGTATTCTTGCGTGTAGGTCAAGTGAAACAATTTTTTGTTACGCCGTAACAAAAATCATATTTATGTAATTGCTACACCGTAGCAAAAATATATGTGTAATATGATCGACGGTAAAAATTTGCTCATTATGAATTATAGAGTTCAAATAGAATAGGATTCTGTCGTTAGGATCACGTCGTTTGAACTGTCCTGATTGATAAAATTGCAACTCTGATGATGGGCGTGTGGAGGAAAGGTGATAGGTTCGTGAAACTGACAGTAAATGTATATCAGGGTAAGTCACGCTACTGACTACAGTCCAAACAATTTTGTATTCCTGAGGCCTAGGGTAAAAAATGGTGATTCGTAGATGAACTACACACGAGGTGTATAAGATTTAACATCTTGATCACATTTCCCCCTCTATGCCCTGTTGTGCTAATGGTGTATGGGTAGATGAATAGTGATAGGAAGAGGGCGTGCGTAAAAGTGGATTTTTGAACCGTAATATTGCTATTCGTGTGGAACATAATGCCTCAAGAAAATGATTCGAGTGAGGAAGTAGTGAAGAGAAGTCGAAAGTGGGAACACATCGAGGATCCAGAAGTGGAACGCGAACTGTGACAACTCCATGGGATGACTGACATCTCGTCCATGAATACGTCGGGGACAGATCGTGCATATTCATCGCAAATTTTAGCACTCGATTGAGCACTGTGACAGGTATGGCATTGTCTCCTTGCACTGTTCGAGGACGCCTACTACGACTACAGAAGGTAGATTGTTAGTTACTATGATCAGAAGATTAAGTAAAGCCAAGGGGATGAATAACAGGAACTGGAAGGAAAGTAGAAGTATTTTCGATGAACTTGGTAAAAGATCACGTAAAATTTAAAAGATTTGTTTCACTGTTAATCGAAATTGTAGTAAGAATCGTATTTGTTGATGAGGTGAATATTATAGGGTCTGCTTCGCTTTCATGATCTGTTTGAGTGTCAGGTGGTATACATAAGACAAGTATAACAAATTCGTCAGTACTGTTCCTGATTTCTGAAATTGTGTCCCCTTGGGGAATGGTAGTTTCTAGAGATCCCAAAATGCCATCTCTGAACGAAATGAATAATATTTCATTCGATTCTTCAACTAGTGGCTATTACTTTTGTTTGAAGTGAAATGGTTATATAATTTCCCTTTCAAGAGACACGAACGGAGTTTTCAATTTTTAAGTGGAAATTTATAAAAAGTATCAAATGATCTAGGAACAATTGAACGAATGTGGACTATCTGCTGTGAATTTCGTGTATTAAGATCTTTTATCTGCTCTATTCCATCTATCTTATTCTATCTGCTGGCAGTTTCGCGTCTAATCGAAGAGAGTTAATTATACGGCTGCAAAAGTTAGTTAAAACCTTGTGCATTGCGTCTGAGGCTTCAGCAACCATTTCATGAAGAAAGAAGATGATATACGAGAAATATGTTTATTATATTTGCCGAGTTTATCCACTAATGTTACTAAACTGAACTTCAAATATATGGGATAGAGGTGAAAGGTCGAATTTCTACCGAGACTTCACAAGAGAAGTTTATATATTTCATAATAAAAGTGTAAATATTCCTGTAAATTCTTTTTCTACCTTTTCTGTAACACCTTTTCTCAGTATCCTTTTAATGCGGTCAAATTCTCTGGAGTTTGGCTAGATATTAATTAAATTTTTTTTTTTGGTTGGTTGGGGCTTTAGGGCTCGTCAACATCGAGGTCATTAGAGCCCATATTAATTAAATTAACTGGTTTAATATTAATTACTTTATGAAATAGTTTCAATGTATTTATGATGATTGATGTTTTGTAACACAAAATTTTATAGACATGTATTACAAAAGTAGTAATATGTATAAATAATCCGTTTTGTTGCAGTTATTTTCTTTTCGTCTCTTTTGAATTAATGAATTATCCCTAAGACCGATATAAGTTGGATGAATGGCGTGAAAACATATTACGTAAGCTCTTGGTGGGTTGCAGTCTGAATGTACGTTTGCAATTCTGCCGCTTATCTCGTATAACCATTAAGACCCTCTATCTTGTACGCAGAATCAGTGGGGGTTTTTTTAAATCTATACAGCTTAATTAAACTCTTTTATTGTGTATAATACTTTTACGACCTCTAAATCAGAATTAGTATTATTACTTGGAATTTAACTCGACTTTGTTTGGATTTCCCGGTGAAGCAAGTTGAAACTTCTCTTTGTCTAGCCACTTGTAGGTTCTGTAGAATTTATCCGCAACTTAAATAGGCGAATCTCTTTTAGAGAACTGATTGTATTTATGTATAACGAAAAGAGAAATAAACGTCGAGAAAATATTGCATCACTTCTTCAAAGACAACGCTCACTCTTAGATGTTACAAGTGACATACAAATGATTATCATACTCTTGCTCCATCCATTCAATCATATTAGTTTTGTATCTCATAACGGCTTATGTAAATAGTATTTTATTTGTGTTATAACGATTAATAAAAATAACTTGCATAGGTAATAACAGAACCTGTAACTTTCATACATTAGTCCTATATAGGTATATATACATTCGTACACGTAATATCATTAGTCACCTTTTTTCTTACGACTTTATTTCTTCATTCTTGAGCTATTGAACCAGTCGTTCGAATTCCAGCGTATCAAAATTGGTCTGATCCTTTCCTGATAATTATATTTGCACTTGCAATAGAATCGCCTTTCGAGTATAATCCTTGGTGTCACACGACGCAATCTCTCACGTGACTCAAATGTAAGATTAAAGGTTGCTTCATATCTCTTTGTTTTATTTTGTTATTATTGGCTGTTACGAGGGTTTTGCAACACTTGTTTACGTTGAGTATTTATCATTTCCTTTTACACTTTCTTATGCTTGTATCAGCTGAGGTCTCTAAAAACTGGTTAACAGTTTATGTAAAGTAGTGTGATTTTACTTTCTACCATTTACTCGTTGGAAGATGATGTTGGGAAAAGATATTTCATCAAAATATTCAATCACACGATTACTGAGGGACGCAGTAGCAAGTGCAGGCAATGAGCATGGGCGCGCCTACATAGCCGACAAATACTACCGAAAAACGAGGGAATGACTTGTGGGTTGATGACTTAACATTTTTTTAAATTACTCTCTTCGCGAAACAATAATTCTCTATTACCCGTTAACCCGTGGCCAGCTACAGTTTTAACTTCACACAAGAAAGACAGAAACAGACAGGAAGTGTTCGTTAAAATTTTTCTGTGTATCATGTACGTCTTTTTAGAGTTACATGCGATAATAACAAATTTAAAGAAACGTACATGTGCGCATACATGTTATTGCTAATAAGTTGTCGAACACTAGTTGAAACAGGACACTTCTCGTGGAAACCACACTCTGTGATGCGACGCTCACTGATAAGTAAACAATAATGAGAAGAAGAAAACTTTCAAAAAAATCTAATAATATGACAATATCAAATCAATAATCAAATGTTTGCAACTAAAACGTTATTAGAAAAAGATTTTTATCATTCAGAATTCATCGTTAACAATGAGTTAGACCTTTATTTTTATTATTTATAATTATTTGCGTTCCACAGTAGAAATTTCGAATTGCTGACCCTTGTTGAATACCATTCGTGTATTACGGGATGCAGTTCACTTATTAAAGGAACGCCTTTCGTTTATAATCAAATTTAATGAAAGTGGTTTCGATTTGTTTATTCCTATAGACGCTATTAACAATTTTTGCCTTGTATTATATTTATAGGCGACTAGAAAACGTGTGGGAAGTTTCGAGTCGTTCATCCGAAAGTATTTGAAAATTCGACTCGAAAATGCCATCAAAAGTGTTAAAGGTGACTTGTTCAAACTGATCCGGACCCCGATAAGCCGACACCATAAGCATTATANTATATATATATATATATATATATATGTGATGACAGGGAAAACGTTACATGAGATATTACAAATTTTACGCGCTTTTCTATAAACAAATAACGGTAAAAATTAATAATACCAAACTCCATGATCATGGCTGCAAGGGAGTTGCGAGTAAGACTAGTAAAAATTCTGTCATTTCTACTTTGTTATGCTTCTTAAGAATTTCATGCATATGAAATATATAATTATTCTGCGTGGAGCACTATGTCTCTATCGCGTAAGAGAAGAAATATATTTATATTCTTAATAAAACATAAGGTGGCACTATATGAAATCAAATTTTATGCGGTAGTCTCTACCGTACTGCTGGGAAATGTAACTTCAATTTTTTTTTTCATGTGAACTGTTCGATGCCCATGAAAACTGAATATGTCCTATAACTGTAGTATCTGGAAATAACACATCAACTTCTCTTCAAACGGTGCGTGGTGTTGCGCAAGGAAGTGTCAAGCAAATTTCAAATGTACGCCGACGGTCTTCAAATTTGTATTAGTGGCAAACCGTCTAACATAACTTGAATTGCGCAAAACGTTAACGAAGATCTCACTCAGTATGTTGGCAAAATCTATCGGCCTCCTCTTAAATGCGTCTAAATCACAATGCTTATTGCGTGGTTAATAATAATAATAAATTAATTGTCAAAAAACAGTACAAACTGCGTATGACCACGTGGAGGACAATAAACTAATTTACTCTCCGGAAGCAAACAAGGGACCATCCCATCAATTCCGATCAAGGGCCCGAAGGCAGAGGCGGATTCAAAAATTTCAGCAAATATTCCTAGACAAGATAAAAAGTTAGCTGAGAGTTATAATACTAATAGAATGTCAATATGTTTTTAATTTAACTCAAAAAATTTATTTTACATGTACAAATTATTATCGAACTATAGATTATTCTGAGTATGGTGTTTAAAATCAAAAGAATTGAAATAACACTAAATTCACGATTTATTGTTACAATAAACACGACCCTAGACAAAGCCTAGAGAACCTGTATAAGAAATCCGCCTCTACCCGAAGGAAAACCGGAGAAAAACCCGGGTCAGGATGGGGCTACAGAATTAATGTACACAACCGTGCCAAAGTTGAGTACACATAAAGCTAAATTAATATGAATCATAAGACACAACAATCATGCAAGAAAATAGTTTTTGAAATTGTTATCAGTTATTTAAAAAGTACTACAGTAATGGCGTGATAAAGTACAAGACGGATTTAACTTTTATTAATGTCAATAAATTCTTTTACATTGTAGAATGACTGGTGCAGGAGGTAGTTTTTAATCGCGGATTTGAAGAGATTCAATTTCATAATATCTTTTATATTTTTGGGGAGGGAATTATATAGAACGATTCCCGAATGATATGGTCCGTTTTGGAGTGGTTGACATTCTAGGGCGATGAATATTATTACTATTGCGAGTATTGTGTTCGTGAACGAGACTGTTTCGTATAAAGCAAGTGTGGTGCTTCAGTAATTCGGTCTTAACAAACACGACCGTTTCATAGATATAAATGCAGGGAAGTGTTAAGATATTTAATTCCTCGAGTAAAGGTTTACAAGAGTTTCGGGGATGGGATTTACAAATTATCCGAACTATCCTCTTCTGAATTCTGAAAGTTTGAATGCTCTGACCGGAATTGCTGTAACAGGTAATGCCGTAACGTAAATGGGAGTAAACGTTTGCAAAATATACGCAACGGGATATACGTTAACTAAGATTCGGAATGCGTTATACAATTTGCTTAATTGGGAATTAAGATTGTCAAGATGACAATTCCATTTGAGATTGTCTTGAATATGGAGACCTAAGAATTTTGTATTCGTAATGGGTTCAAAGAAAACCCTCAGTAAACTTTCAAATTGCACTATACCCAATATATGTTAATATGACTTCTCTTCTTTGGTGCAGTCACGTGAAAAATCTAGGAATTTATACTGAAAGCTTGCTAAGTTGGGAAACCCAAATAGACGAAACTCGTAAAAAGTTTACTCCACCATCCACTCTTTAAAACGGCTACGTGATCTTTTACCAAAAGGTGCAAAGGAAATGCTTGTTAAGTCTCTTGTTATGCCGCACTTTGATTACTGCGATTTTCTTTTCACTGACTTGACGAAGAAAAAAACACGTAAATTACATGTAGCTCAGAACTCACGAATTAGTTTCATTTTTGATATCATGAAGTATGACCATGTGACAGAATTTTTCAAAATTTGATAAGTTTCAATATCCCTTGCAATATGTTGGACAAGTTTTCACACCACATCTTACCCATCTTCATCTCTGTTGGCTTCATGTATAAGAACTGTGTTGGTCTAGGACGCTACTTACCTTGTATGGGACGTACAAAATTGCATTGTCCACATGTGCTATGTAGTTACGGTAACATCGTTTTTGTAACCCTGATATGGCTAAGTACTTGAATCATTCTTCACTGCAAAAAATTAACGCATAGAGACACACTGGAAGCTCTCGTTGAAACCAATGTAGTTCGGATCGAAACGTGTTCTGCTTCGATGTTACCTGCCAAAACAGCAGAAAACCTTTATAGTAATAAAACGTTTGACAATGTGACAATGACGTCTTTATTTTGTCAAGTCGATATTTCACTGTCAGCCAGTATATTAATTTCTTAATGGCCAACGTGGTCACTTTGGCGAGGAAATAAAAAATGTATGAAAATAACATAATCACAAAAAATGTGTAAAATCAATATACATATTTTTAAATACATTTTTATTCTCTGCTTTTATTTTATTCTCTTCTTAACTTTGCTTACAACCAGTGTAGGAATAGATTTCAAATGAAAGAAAATTAAATTATACAAATAGTTTTATTATTCTCTGTTGCTGATACACAACTTTCTTGATGACAATAACTTTCTTAATGCACTATCTCTAAAATGTGAGGTTATAGGCTACATTGTCATAAATGTAACATTTCGTTTGCTCAATATTCATACGCGACTTCGTTCTGACAGATTCTGAAACGTAGAAAACTATTTTTAAAGTTTAAATAATGGGGTATTGAAATTTTGTTTTGTTGTTTCCAAATAATATATGGCCTGATTTTTTTACTTGATGTGTATCAAAATGTTAAGAGCCTGCAGGAGGGAAAGAAATTATAAATGTTTACGCCCAGTAATGAAGTAATGAAGATCGCATTATCATTTTGTGAACTAAATGTTTACGCCCAGTCATGAAGATGACACATCGTTTGATGTGATAATTGAGAATATTTTTGTGGTGTATTTTGGTGAGGCTGAAAAGTGAACTCGATGCAGACTATGGTAGTTTAAAAAAGTCAGTTTTTGAAATTTGGACGGGGCACACTCCCATTTTGTTTGATATCTTACAATGAGACTTGTACAAAAATTTCAGATTTTAGAAATCTATTTTAGAGTTCAGTTTTTAAAATTTCAAATGTTTTAAGTTCGGTAGCGACCTCTAAAATGTATTTTGTAAATCCTGAAATTTTTATGTAAGTGTTATTTTAAGACATGAATCAAAATGGGAGAGAGCCGTAACCAGAATTGATTTGATAGCCACACAATATTTTTTTTAATATTCCAAACTTGAAAAGTTATTTTTTTAAGAGCCATCCTAGTGTATACGTTTATCAGTGGAGCTAAGTTTTATATTTAGTGGTTTTCTGTTAACCCATTTCGAACATTCAAATTTATATTCTATCATAAGGTTTTTAAGCTTGCCCGAAAACTAGACGCCTATCGGAATTCATTGTATTGAGTCGATGTGTTTGTTTGGAATAGAACCTTGTGCTTTCTTTATACTCTTTATATTTTTCGGATGGACGTTTTTTCTTAAATTTTAGGTAGTTATATAAGAAATAGGTAAAATATCGAAATCAGAATCTGAAAATCAATGTCCACCAAATACATCCATGCAAGTACCGCTTTCTATGTTTACTCTGAAACTAACGCTAATGAAGTTATGTGTGTCATCAGTTCATTAAAAAATAAATTGTCAGCAGGGATAGATGATATACCTGAATTTCTTGTAAATCCTTCCTCTCCTGTTATATTAAATAGCTCCTTCATTCATATTTTCAATAACCTCTTGTCGGATAGTGTGTTTCCTGACATATTTAAGATAACTTGAGTGAAACCACTGCCCAAGAAAGGATATAAACATGTTGAAAATTATCGACCCATATCCCTATTGCCTACTTTCTGGAAAATCCGGGGAAAACTCGCTTGTAAGAGACTTTTAGTTTTCTTATCGCATAATAATGTTCTCTCAAATTATCAGCACGGTTTACACTACCACTAGCAGCACCATATTTTCTTTTTTAAATGATGTAACCAATTGTATTGACTTTGGAAATAATCCTCGTGGTATTTTTCGTGATTTATCGAGAGCATTCGATGTACTCGATCACGAAATTCTGCTCTCAAAACTGCATCCATACGGCACTCGTGAATTGGCACATCAGTGGCAAATTTCCTACTTGAAAGAAAGTCATCAGCAAGTTGAAATATATCGTATTGAAAATAAAATATTTCAATATTATCTTTCAGAAACAAAACCACTTACATGCGGAGTTCCTCAAGGCTCAATTTTAGGCCCTATCCCCTTTTTTATTGTACGCAAACGATAAGTCATCCAACACTCGATAGCAAAATGGTGCTCTTTTCTGGTGAATATGAAAACATGTCAGTGTGTCAAAAGTTATATCTAGCCTCTCGTCTTGGTTTCATTCAAATTATCTCATCTTTAATACAGATAATGTTATTTCTAATATTGTAACGAAATCTCTTCCTCATACATCACTCTCGGAGGGTTTCCGAACGGAATCCAAATAAAAATTATCAAGATAACCAAATTTTTAGGGCTTTATATTCATGACAAACTCAAATGGATCACATTTATAATCTGAATTTCAAACCAAGCAAATTGTGCCATGCATTCCGAATTTTAAACCAAATTGTAAGTCAAAACGTTTCTCGTTGCGTGTATTTTGCGAACGTTTATTCTCATTTACGATGCGGCATTATCGTCTGGGGTCAATCCGCTCAGAGCATTCAAACTTTTTAAAAAAGAATATTTTCCAAAAGAGAATAGTTCGTATTATATGTAAATTTGATGTAAACTTTTATTTATAGAATTAAATATTCTCCCTTACATATACGTTTATGAAGTAGTCGTGTTTGTGAAAGAATTATTAAAATCTTATCCATGCTTTATAAGAAACAATGTTGTCCACAAACACAACACTCATAATAAGGCGTAACACAACTTAGTAATAATCTTCGTCCTGGCGTGTCAACAACCACTCTTTGCCAAAAAGCCCCTTATCATAATATTATAATATGAAAGATTTACTGAGTATAATAAAATAATATGACAGTTTAAATTTCCCAATAAATATTGTTTTCCATATGATGTGATGTGAATTCCTCTTATACTTTATCATGCCATTGTTGTAGTACTCTTGATACTGATTGAATTCCTTTTTACAGAAATGCTTTTATGTTTTTTATTTACAATAGTTTATTTCTCACTGTACGCTACCTTGGCACGGTTGTATCATCTCTCTAGCCCCATCCTGGCCCGGGGTTTTCTCCGGTTTTCCTTCGGGTAGTGTTGGATTTTCCATGAGCAGTAAAGTCATTAATACATTTGTTTAATTATCTGCAAGAAATATTAGTAAAAATCTCGGATACATAATATCTGCAATTTACTTTGGAATAATAAATTGATTATAGTACTATTTATTAAATAAATAAATAAATTTATTGTCATAAAACAGTACAAACTGCGTATGACCACGTGGAGGGAAAAAAAACTAATTTACTCTCCGGAAGCAAGCAAGGGACCATCCCATCAATTCCAATCAAGGGCCCTAAGGCAGAGGCGGATTCAAAAAATTCAGCAAAAATTCCTA